>CM024761.1:118871818-118996838 GCA_014218235.1 Colocasia esculenta
GTTACACAAAGCAAGGCGTTATGAACTTGTAAAGAAATCGTTATGAACTCTAAAGAAATCGTTACAGCAATCAAGTCGTTACGAGTTTCAAAGAAATCGTTACAAGAAATCGTTACACAAAGCAAGGCGTTATGAACTTGTAAAGAAATCGTTATGAACTCTAAAGAAATCGTTACAGCAATCAAGTCGTTACGAGTTTCAAAGAAATCGTTACAAGAAATCGTTACACAAAGCAAGCCGTTATGAACTTGTAAAGAAATCGTTATGAACTCTAAATAAATCGTTACGGCTAGAGAGTCGTTGCGAGTTCTAAAGAAATCGTTACGAGGTCTAAAGAAATCGTTACGGCTAGAGAGTCGTTGCGAGTTCTAAAGAAATCGTTACGAGGTCTAAAGAAATCGTTACGGCTAGAGAGTCGTTGCGAGTGCTAAAGAAATCGTTACGAGGTCTAAAGATATCGTTACGGCTAGAGAGTCGTTGTGAGTTCTAAAGAAATCGTTACGAGGTCTAAAGAAATCGTTACGGCTAGAGAGTCGTTGCGAGTTCTAAAGAAATCGTTACGAGGTCTAAAGAAATCGTTACGACAGTCAAGTCGTTACGGGTTATAAAGAATCGTTGCGATGTCTTAAGGAATCGTTGCGATATCAATTTGTTTTGAGTTTTCCGGTCAAAGAGGAAATCGTTCTGCTTATCAAAGAAGTCGATACAAAGACTTGGATAGAATGAGAGATGAGACTTACCTGATTGTCTTGAACTTTCATTTTTCTTTTATTTCCTGTTCTCAAGGCTCAAGTAATCCATTAGTACTATTTTGTTAATCATCAAAATTAATATATAAATAAATGAATTATTTATTATGGGGACAGTTTGGTCATCAAGAACAAGAGGTAATGTAATCCCTTGTGATTACCTAGCATTTGTTTCTCAAATATAGCCTAGAACAATGAATGAAGCTCTTACTGATGAGTCTTGGATTCTAGCCATGCAAGATGAACTGAATCAGTTCAAGAGAAACCATGTATGGTCACTTGTTCCTAGACCATCAGGTCATCCAGTTATTAGCACCAAATGGGTGTTCAGAAATAAATTGGACGAAACTGGTGTGATCTTAAGAAACAAGGCAAATTGGTTGCTCAAGTCTATTCCCAAGAGGAAGGTATAGATTTCGATGAAACCTATGCACCTGTAGCTAGACTTGAGGCTATTAGGATTTTACTTGCATATGTGTCTGCTCTAGATTTGAAATTATTTCAAATTGATGTCAAATCTACATTTTTAAATGGTTTCATTAAAGAAGAAGTTTATGTAGAACAACCTCTAGGCTTTGATGATTCAGAATTTCCATATCATGTTTTTAAACTTCATAAGGCATTATATGGTTTAAAGCAAGCACCTAGAGCCTGGTATGAAAGGCTTAGTTCTTTTTATTAGATCATGGTTTCACTAGAGGACAAGTAGATAGCACTTTATTTATAAAGTCAAAGGTCAAGCACATACTACTTGTACAAATTTATGTAGATGACATAATTTTTGGATCTACTGATGAATCTCTTTGCAAGTACTTTGAGAAGCTTATGCAGGGAGAATTTGAGATGAGCATGATGGGGGAGCTGAACTACTTCCTTGGATTACAAATCTAGCAAGGAGGAGATGACACCCACATCTGTCAAACCAAATACACCAAGGGGCTCTTGAAGATGTTTGGATTCGAAAATACCAAGCCACTGTCAACACCAATGAGCACTTCAACAAGAATGGACAGTGATAAAGATGGTAAGAAAGTAGATCAAAAGATCTATAGAGGTATGATAGGTTCTCTACTTTACTTAACTGCCAGCAGACCTGATATACTATTTAGTGTATGCATGTGTGCTAGATATCAAGCAGACCCTGGAGAATCTCATTTAATTAATGTCAAAAGAATTTTCAGATATTTATCTAGAACTCATGATCTAGGTATCTGGTATCCAAAATCATGTGAAGTAAATTTAGTAGGATACTTTGATACTGACTATGCTGGATGCAAACTAGATAGAAAAAGCACCAGTGGTTGTTGTCAATTTCTTGCAGGATGCTTGATATCCTGGTCCTCTAAGAAGCAGAATTCAGTAGCACTCTCAACAGCTGAAGCTGAGTACGTGGCTACTGGAAGTTGCTGTACACAACTCCTATGGATAAAGCAACAACTTGAGGACTACGGAATGCACATCAAGTCAATTCCACTATTATGTGACAACACAACTGCCATAAACTTAACCAAGAATCCAGTATAGCACTCAAGAACAAAACACATTAAGGTTAGATATCATTTTATTCGTGATCATGTAGCTAATGGTAATATTGAAATATCCTTTATTGACACAAATAATCAGTTGGCAGATTTCTTCACAAAAGCCTTACCCGAAGAGAGGTTCACTTCTCTCAGAAGCGAATTAGGCATGTGTAAATTGTGATAGATTTATCTGTTAAATACTGAAATATTAAATTTCGGAGCCCAATTAATTATTCTCCTTGAAGTGAGCAAAAATTATCTCAATTACTTCTCTTTTATCCTTCTTGCGTAAATTCTCCTGTCGGTTCATTTTGTGTAATTCTTTATTTTTTTCAAACTGGAGTTTGTTGTTTTCTGCCATAAAGGTACACCTCTTCAAGAAGGGGACTTTTATCTTCTATTTTCATAAATCCCGTAATCGGTATGAGAACGATTCGTCTCCCATCTTTATCTCTTTCGTTCTCTTGCCTGAGGCGATAACCCTTCACCCCGGCATCGACTTCCACCAGATTTGAAGTCTTCAACCCTCCCGCCAGAAATTTCTTGAGGGTTTCTCCTTCAACCACCCTTCCAGACCTCCAAAACCTCCTTTACTTGATTCCATGGCCTCTTCAACTGTTTCTGGCAGTGTTGGGGGTTACGGAGCTGCATTCCTCACCGCAGAAGAGCAAACTAGGTTCGCTTCAGTCAAGGCCAAGCTTTGCGGGCACAAGGCAATGGATTTAGCAGACTTGGAGAAGAACGGAATGGGCAGTTTGGTTGAAGCTCTACAGAGGCTGAAATGAATGAAGATTGCAACCTTTCTGATGTAAGTTATCCAGATCTTGTTAAGGCTTTCTATGTCTATCTGAAGACAGTTGTTAAGGCTTTCTATGTCTATCTGAAGACAGAGGAGGATGGGACCCTGACTTCTATGGTGAAGGGAACCCAAATCAGGATCACCAGGGAATTGTTAGCATCTCTATTTGAAGTTTCTACTTCCTATCGCAGTGGAGTCCACACTGTGGACACTCATGTCAAGGGTTTGGAATAATAGGCCCGGAGTATAGGCTGAAGGATGGAAAGCTGGATATTAACCAGCTCAGTGCCTTTAACAGGCTTTTGCATTTCATAATTTGTTAGATCATTGTGCTAGGAGTGCAACTTTCTCCTCTTGCACCAAGGCTGATTCAGACCTGATGTACTGGGCTATCCATAATCAGGAAATTAACACTGCAGTGTTGATCATTGACAGAATGAAGTTTGCAAGGTCTCAAGTGTGGGATATAAAAAGCAAATTGAACATCTCACTACCATATGCCCATCTCTGACCAAAATCCTTCATCATTTTGGAATAAGTGTAGTGGGTGATGTATCTGAAAAGATGGGCCAAACCATTAGGTCCAGAAATTTAAGAAAAAGTGGTTTTTCTGTAGTGAATGGGTGTGGTCCAAGACTGGTGCGTTTAAGGGTGAAACCATCCTTGGTGAAGCCCAAGATGACCTAGAACCAGTAGCAGAAGCAGCAGCAGTATCTGAGGCAGCAGCAGCAGTACCAGCAGTAGCATAAGAAGCAAGCAGTAGAAGGATTGAGGACATTCCTCCTGAAGACATTGAGCCCATTGGGCAATTCTCTGAGGTTCCTCTTCCATCTTCCCAAGTAGGCAGTCTACTTAGGGATGCACTGGACTCCATCTCTCAGGGGGAGCCAGTTGCACATGAGCCAAGCTCAGAAAATTTGTGGCAGAGGTCTCCACAGAAGATGTAGTCATGGAAGAAGCTCCAAGTTAGCAAGAGCAAGACCAAGTTCAAGAGGATGTTGAAATGGAAGATGCTCCCATTGAGGGGGACTAGTCAATGATAGAGGAGTTCCAGGGAGTCAGTGCTGTGGCATCAGGCCACACTGAAATTCATTCAGAAGTCCTTTCGGTTCAAGAAGAAGTAGCAGCAGCAGCCAATCTGAAGTTCCCATGGAAAGTGTGCATGCTGAAAGGGAAGCTGAAGTTGAGAAGGGCAGTGAGACTCAGGGGGAGGGAAATGAAAATACCCCAGAGAACCAGTTTAGAGAAGGAGACTGCCAGTTCCTCAGATTCTGAGGATGACCAAGATCAGCAGCCTCAAATGGACAAGGCCCAGGAAAAAGGGAAAGCAGCAGAAGTTCCAGATGTCCCTCTCCTTGCTGACACTCCTTATCAGAGACAGTGAAGCCTGTCATAGAAAGATTGGATGCTCAAGGGGAGATCCTCTGCTCATTGCAATCCGATGTACATTCCATCTTCATGAGCCAGGCCTCCACATCCAAGGAATTGTCTCAAGTAAAGAATGTTGTAAGATGGTTCAATAAGGAGTTAGGAAGCATGAAGATAATGCTTTTAGATATTTTGAAGGCAGTTGGAGCCCGAGCTCCTCCTCCTCCACCTTCTGCGGATCAAAGAAGTGAAGAAGGTATTCCAAGCCCACCAGGGCCAGATGAGCAAGAGGCAGGGCCATCAAGGCCTTCCGGGCAAGCTGAGGTCAGTGGTTCAGGGCCTTTAGGGCCAGCTGAGAAGGTGTCAGGCCATCAGGGCCTTTGGAGTCAGAATCTGTGCCACTCATAGCTGAAGAAGCGGAAGCTATAGCTCTTGAGCCCCTAGCTCCTTCCTCTACTCAGACCCATGTGCCTTCATCACCACCTTTCATCCACAGCTCCACCTGCACCTCAAACCTTCAAGAAATCACACCCAGAACCATCTCATCACCTACACCATTCCCTTCACAATCCACTTCATCTCCTGCATCTTCAACACCCATTTCTCCACCTCCACCTATTTTGAGGTTCCTCCAGTGTCATCATCAGCTGGAGCCTCCTCTTCTTCTTGTCCACCTCCTCAGGACCATCAGATATCCTCCTACTACTTCACACTCCCTTTTACATCCTTCTCCTCCACCCTCTTTCATTACTATAATTCCTGAGGATGCTCAACTTGAATCTCCCTATTTTGGGAAAACCAAGGATGAGTTTGAAGAAGTCATCCTCCGGTCTGTACTGAAGGTTGGGGATCATATCCATAGGGCAGACTCTTCTAGTTCTGCTCCTAAAAAGAGGAAAATTTCATCCACCTCCTTTCTTTCCTCTGAACCTTTTCATCCACCTCTGTAGTTTTCTCACAGTGCCAACAAAAATAAACCACTGTATAGAGAATATCTTCAGAAGGTTGTCTTTTCCACCCTTGTCAACCTTCCTTTTCATAATCTCTCAGACCATTTAAATGTCATTCTACCTTATACCCCTCTCACCAAAATTGAAAAATCCAAAATCTTTTCTATTACGGGGGTTTCCAGGTAGGTTGGCTAACCCCGAGTATAGGCGACCACTTCTGAGGATAGCCCGACATTCAGCAGCCTTGGCTGATTGGCCTCGACCTCACTCGGGTGAAAACCAGTCTGGATCGGAAGTCAACGAGAATGGCGGCGTCCGAACTGATCAGGGCATTCCCATCAGGTCGGACCTCGGGTCAACCGACCTCAGTAAGGCCATTGGCTGACATCTTGTCTACTGTCTCACCAAATATGTCAGCTACAGCTCTGGTCTGTGCGTCCCAGGGCCATCTAAAGCACGGCCCAGGCAGGCCTATCTACAGCTCGGCCCAGGCAGCCTCACAAATCCGACCACAAGGGAGCTCCCCCTTTTGCACCTCGGGTCATCAAAAACTCGAATCTCATCGACCTGGAGCTCGACACTCTCATGTGCCCCATCACAGTCCTCACGGGTCAACAGACGAATAAGATAACAACCAAGAATCGCGGAACCGCCAATCACGGCCATTAAGGCCACGATCTCAGCGATCAGGCCTATAGGTGGCAACCACGATCATCGCAACTCATCAGAAGCAATGGCACCCAATCCGGAGGGAATCTCGGTAACTCCCAGCGAGATTGGTGGCTCATCCAGCTCACATGTACGTGTCCTAACACTATATAAATGGTAGACACTCCACAGGCCAAGGTACGCTATTCGCCCCCCACGCTAGGCCATTTTGCTCGGCTAGCAACTGACTTGAGCGTCGGAGTGTCTCCCCGCCGAGCCCACTCGACGGGCTTTGTAGGTTAGGTCGAGAGGTCGGGAGCAGCAACGTCACACGTCGGCCAAGCGCGCCTAAAAAGGGATTCATTGGCTTGGTCATCTCGGCTCAGTCTGGCAAGGAGCGCCTCAGCGGTCACCTCGGCAGGAGCCGACCTATGTTACTATAGGTGTAACATTGAGTGTCTCCCCATCGAGCCCACTCGGCGGGCTTTGCAGGTCAGGTCGGGAGGTTGGGAGCAGCGTCACACGTCGGCCAAGCGCGCCTAAAAAGGGATTCATCTGCTTGGTCGTCTCGGCTCAGTCTGGCGAGGAGCGCCTCAGCGGTCACCTCGGCAGGAGCCGACCTATGTTGCTATAGGTGTAACATTGGCGCCGTCTGTGGGACACGTTACAGAAGGTCAGTACGGTTTCCCCTTTCCTATTCTCAGTAGGGCTCCTCCAAACATAGACAACAAAATAGCCCCTGGAACATTTATCGCAATTGCCAAGGCGGCCAAGGCGGGCACCAGCGGCAAGGGGGCCGACCAAGATATTGTGAGCCCCGATGCCTGAGGTCAGCTCGGGGGCTCGGCTAGGCTCAAATATCGTGAAGCCCTTCAAGATTTATTTGAGGTTGGCTCGGGGGCCGACGAGTTCCAGACTCATGGCAATCCTACAGCTCCTATTAACAGTCATCTCCGGCCTTGGAGGCCTAAGCCCTCTAAACAAGAAGCCATAATCACACGCTTAATGTCTTCAGTCGTGAGGACGACGAGGTATACCTGTCACTTCATTCCTCGAGTCTCTGCCTTCATCCGACAATTTCTCAAAAAGAAGGTTCTAGGCGAGATCGCCTCGGCCGTCTAGAAATCGAGAACCCGACATACGATAAAATAAAGGCGTGGTCGCTTTGGCACACGTACATCATAGCTCGTCCGAGGTCGCTCCGGCACTCCGAGCTCCTGAAGACATGGTCGCTTCGGCACATGTATATCATAGCTCGTCCGAGGTTGCTTCGGCACTCCGAGCTCCCGAAGGTGCAGTCTCTTCGGCACGCGTATATCACAGCTCGTCTGAAGTCGCTTGGCACTCCGAGCTCCTGAAGATGTGGTCGCTTCGGCACACGTATATCATAGCTCGTCCGAGGTCACTTCGGCACTCTGACCTCCTGAAGACGTGGTCGCATCGGCACACGTATATCATAGCTCGTCGAGGTCGCTCTGGCACTCCGAGCTCCTGAAGATGTGGTCACTTTGGCACACGTATATCATAGCTCGTCCGAGGTCGCTTCGGCACTCCGAGCTCCCGAAGGCGCGGTCGCTTCAGCACGCGTATATCATAGCTCGTCCGAGGTCGCATCGGCACTCCGAGCTCCTGAAGATGTGGTCGCTTCGGCACACGTATATCATAGCTCGTCCGAGGTCGCTTCGGCACTCCAAGCTCCTAATGACGTGGTCGCTTCGGCACACATATATCATAGCTCGTCCAAGGTTGCTTCGGCACTCCGAGCTCCTGAAGACGTGGTCGCTTCGGCACACGTATATCATAGCTCGTCCGAGGTCGCTTCATCACTCCGAGCTCCCAAAGGCATGGTCGCTTCGGCATGCGTATATCATAGCTCGTCCGAGGTCGCTTCGGCACTCCGAGCTCCTGAAGACATGGTCGCTTCGGCACACATATATCATAGCTCGTCCGAGGTCGCTTCGGCACTCCGAGCTTCTGAAGACGTGGTCGCTTTGGCACACATATATCGTAGCTCGTCTGAGGTCGCTTCAGCACTCCGAGCTCATGAAGACGTGGTCGCTTCGGTGCACGTATATCATAGCTCATCCAAGGTCGCTTCAGCACTCCAAGCTCCCAAAGGCATAGTCACTTCGGCACACGTATATAACAGCTCGTCCTAGGTCGCTTCGGAACTCCGAGCTCCCGAAGGCGCGGTCGCTTCGGCACGCGTATGTCACAGCTCGTCCGAGGTCACTTCGGCACTCCGAGCTCCTGAAGACGTGGTCGCTTCAGCACACGTATATCATAGCTCGTCCGAGGTCGCTTCGACACTTTGGGCTCCCGAAGGCGCGGTCGCTTCGGCACGCGTATATCACAGCTCGTGTGCGAGGTCGCTTCGGCACTGCGAGCACTTGAAGGCGTGGTCGCTTCGGCACACGTATACATCGTATCTCACGTGCGAGGTCGCTTCGGCACACCGAGCTCTTGATGGCGTGTTCGCTCCGGCACATGTGAAGAACATAAACGTCATGTTCGCTAGATGAAGTCGCTTAGGCATTCGCCAGAAGCCAAGACAACGTCTGACATATTGAAGGAATGGTTCAGCATACGTTGCGAATGTACGCGACATGAACATTGATGCTTCGGAAATCACCAGAGACCGATGCAGTGTTTGACGTAACGAATAGCTAGAGCCGAACAACAATAAACGAGCAATGACAAAAGAGTTGGAAGTTTCTATTACTAATGATAAGGTACATTGGAGGGCTGACCGCCATGTACAATCGCGAGGCATTTAGTCAGTTACGATGTCGTCAGACGCAACGACTAGAGTCTCGGTAGTAGTAGCCTGATCGGAAGCAATGGTTGCGGTAGCCTCATCAGCACCAAGCACCGCCTCGGCCGTAGCAGCCTGCGCCTCGTCGGTGACTTCGGCTTGGTCAGGAGCGTCTCTAGCGTCCTCGCCCGCAGCATCTTCCAAAACTGAGAGATCATATTCGGGACGCAGTTCTCGGATGCTCTTGTTGCAGTTGTTGTATCCCGCCTCGAAGAGCTTGACAACCTCTTCGTTCAGCTCCTCGGAGTCGTGGTACTCTGCAATATCCTTTTATGCTCCTCCTCGGCAAGCCTCGAACTCCGAGCTCTGGCCACTTCGAGCAACTGTTCCTTCGTGTGAAGAGTCTCTTTGAGATCCTCAGCTGCCTTGGTTACCCGAGCAACCTCATCCTCGACTCTCTTCACCTTCAGCCACTCCTCGGCCAGGAGATTCTCGGCAGTTTTCACTCTCTTCTCGGCCTCTTTAGTCTTGCTTGCAGCCACAAGGACCCGCTGGTCAGCTGCCGCCTGAGCCTTCTCGGCCTTCCTAAACAAGGCCCCGACCAGGCCAGTTGAGTCTGCACG
The DNA here is from genome assembly GCA_014218235.1 of Colocasia esculenta. Classification (NCBI taxonomy): domain Eukaryota; kingdom Viridiplantae; phylum Streptophyta; class Magnoliopsida; order Alismatales; family Araceae; genus Colocasia; species Colocasia esculenta. The sequence goes on from CM024761.1 coordinate 118,881,234, forward strand.
GAATCATAGAATTCTTCCACGACCTCGTTGGCTCTTTTGGCCGAAGATTGAGCCAACGTTTCCACCGGGGTCGCCCAACGAGCCCATTCGGTAGCATTGAGCCCGTGTGCACCGAAGGCCGCAAAGGGCTCGCGATATGCTGTTCTGCAGACGGTTCCTCCGGCAGCTCATCTCGTCCCTGAGGTAACGTCGGACGAAGATCTGACGACCGACGTTTCGTCCCTTGTCCTGCGTCCTCGGTTTCCTCCCTCGGACGCTTCGATGGCCTCGTGGCACTCTTTTTACCATGCCCCGCAAACCTTTCCGTTGCTCGGTCGGCGAGTGAGGTATTGCGCCATTGGCCAGCACCGAGAGCAGCCGACGACTTGCCTTGTCGGCCATCACTGCGAGAAGGGGCATTTGGTTAGCTATTACTGGCAAATCACAAAAAAATAACATAAAAAAGGAAATGACCTTTGTCGGCCTTGACAATTAATTTGAAACACCCGTCGAGCCGAAACAAGTCGGGCGGATCCAGCACCTGTAGAGAGTCAAACTCCGCGAGCTCGGATTCGATGAGATTAGGAGCCCGGAAGGCCTTTTGGTGAACATTCACTGCCGTCCAGGTGGTTGGAAATGGCCACCCCGACGGGCTATGAACAAAAACAAACTGCCTCTTCCAGTTGTTAATAGAAGAAGGTATTCGACGAAGGATTTGTCAGCCAGACCGAGCTGCAAAATACAGCCAGTCCCCGAAAGCTTTGACCGAGAAGCAATAAAAGAAAAGGCGTGTGGTCGGAAGGACCTTAGCCAAGGCACAGACCGTCAGGAAGCCGACGACCGACCTCCATAAGTTGGGGGTCAGTTGCGACGGAGCGACTCCCAGCTTGAAGAGGAGAAAGATAACAGAAGGATACAAAGGGAGGCAGAAGCCAGCTAGGACGGCCTCAGTGTAAATACAAACCCCGCCCTCGGCTACGTAGTGAGCACGAAGCTGACTCGAATGATACATGGAGTAACCTTCCGAAAATACAAGACCAGGATGAGTTCTCATCCATTGGAGGGTCTCGTCGGTGGTTTCACACTGAGCGTCGGCAACATTGTCGGCCGGACGGCGAGCCCCAGAAGTGTGAGAAGAAGGTTACTTGGGAACATAGGTCCCAGGATCAACATGAAGCAATCGTCAGAATGGTCTGACGGCTCGCCGTCAGGCCGAGGAGATTGAGACGTTCCCCTAGAGGAGACCGCCCCTGCTGCAGAGGAATAGTTCTCGGAAGGAGAACCTCCAGACAACGATCCCTCTCGAAGACAAGGACCAGAGGAGGAAGACGCAGAACTTGAAGACATCGCTTACCTCTTAAGGAAGCAAGCGAAGATCGGAAATAGTCGAAGCTCAGGCAAGGGACTACGGCGCAACCCTCGTCGGCACGTCGGCAGGTCGCCCGGTAGATGCTCCCACGCGAGAGCAAGGGCGATCGTTCGGCAGTAGACCCCCATATTTATAGGGCTAGGGGGCCAATCGAATCTATCGGTGGAGATCTTACCTCCAAGACAGCGGTCAAGATGTACCCACGTGTCGTCAGTGGACTAGCCGACGAATCGATCACTCGGATCCTGATTAGCACAAGCAATAAGGGTCGCCATGATGGCGTTCGGGAGTCGAAGGGGCGAAATGATTACTGCGGGGTACAAAACGTCACAGGGTGGCGCGCCAGACAAAGCGACATTCGGCGCCTCGCCAAGTGACATGACGTTTGGCGACTGATAGGTGATGCACCCCCATGGCAGGGCAGCTTCTGACCATGGGGACGTGACGTCCCAATAGGCCACATGTGTCAGCCAAGCCACGTGGCAAGGCACGTGCTCCCAGTAGGGAGATTTAGCTTCACCTCGGCCCGCTATCATGGTCCGACCTGAACCTAGGGGGCTAATGTTACAGGGGTTTCCAGGTAGGTCGGCTAACCCCGAGTATAGCCGACCACTTCTGAGGATAGCCCGACATTCAGCAGCCTTGGCTGATTGGCCTAGACCTCACTCGAGTGAAAACCAGTCCGGATCGGCAGTCAACAAGAATGGCGGCGTCCGAACTGATCAGGGCATTCCCATTAGGTCGGACCTCGGGTCAACCGACCTCAGTAAGGCCATTGGCCGACATCTTGTCCACTGTCTCACCAAATACGTCAGCTACAGCTCTGGTCTGTGCATCCCAGCCCGTCTAAAGCTCGGCCTAGGTAGGCCTGTCTACAGCTCGGCCAGGCAGCCTCGCGAATCCAACCACAAGAGAGCTCCCCCTTTTGCACCTCGGGTCATCAAAAAATCAGATCTCGTCGACCTAGAGCTCGGCACACTCATGTGCCCCATCACAGCCCTCACGGGGTCAACAGACGAATAAGATAACAACTAAGAATCGCGGAACTGCCAGTCACGACCATTAAGGCCACGATCTCAGCGATCAGGCCTACAGGTGGCAACCACGATCATCGCAACTCAGCAGAAGCAACGACACCCAATCCGGCGGGAATCTCGGTAACTCCCAGCAAGATTGGCGGCTCATCCAGTTCACATGTACGTTTCCTAACACTATATAAATAGTAGACACTCCACAGGCCAAGGTACGCTATTCTCCCCCACGCTAGGCCATTATGCTCGGCTAGCAACTGACCTGAGCGTCAGAGTGTCTCCTCGCCGAGCCCACTCGGAGGGCTTCGCAGGTCAGGTCGGGAGGTTGGAGCAGCGTCACACGTCGGCCAAGCGCGCCTAAAAAGGGATTCATCGGCTTGGTCATCTCGGCTCAGTCTGGCAAGGAGCGCCTCAGCGGTCACCTCGGCAGGAGCCGACCTATGTTACTATAGGGTAATTGAGTGTCTCCCCACCGAGCCCACTCGTCGGGCTTTGCAGGTCAGGTCGGGAGGTCGGGAGCAGCGTCACACGTCGGCAAGCGCACCTAAAAAGGGATTCATCGGCTTGGTCATCTCGGCTCAGTCTGGCGAAGAGCGCCTCAGCGGTCACCTTGGCAGGAGCCGACCTATGTTACTATAGGTGTAACATTTTCTATTGCTCATTCCAAGACTGAAGAGCAATGGGCTAGGGGGCACAGAGAGTTGTACAAAAAATTTGTTTTGGCTAAGTCTGCTAGATTCCCTCCAAGGGACCATTCCCTGACTCTCTCAGAATGGTTCCAAATCATCACAAGCATTGTTGGGCCCCATTTATTCAGAAGCAGATCAAGATGGCCAGGCATTTCCATCTCTTCAACAACTATAGATATGTCCATCGACTACCTAAGGTCTAATTCAACAGGTTTAAGCAATCCATAGATGCACTTGGTTCAGCCGACGCCCACTCTGAAGCTATCCAAGTGGACTTTGCCACCCTTCAGGTGCCAGAGGAAATCTTGCTTCCACCTATTCACTCTCTGGTCATGGACTCTACTGTTGGGTCTATCATCTTTGAACGTTTTGCCAGGGTAATGGGTAGAATCAAGGTACAAAAGGCTTCCAAGTGGCATTTCATAGATTTCTCTTCAGAGAATACAACCAAGGCCTTGTCAGTGCTGAGGTTCTAGCTCCCATCCTGTCAGAATGTAAGAGGTTGACACCTTCAGATTGGGCCAGATTTTACCCTCTCTCTGCTCAGCATCTGTCAGTGCTTATGAATGTCAAGCCAGGGAAGGTCACCATCCAGTATCAGAAGCTACTTTTTTAGACATGAATTTGATTCACCTAGTCCAGGATCCCTTCCAGATTTGGGTTGAGCGTTATAAAGTCTTTGTAGCTCTTTGTCAAGAGCTGAAGGCCAAGCAGAACTTCTATCCAATTTCAGTTGATCAGTTTCTTGCTCGAGCTAGTTTTGGCTCAATATCATTCAAAAGAATCTCCCTTGACAGAGACGCCTATGCCAATTTCCTTGATGAGCAGTTGGCTCTCCATTTGAAGAGAATGGCTCCCTCCATGGGACCCAAGTACTCTTGCCCCTGGTGTATTTCGTCAAGTTTTTGAAAAGCAGAAGAACAGGCATGGGAAATCATTTCTCATTTTCCCTCCCTCCTCTCTCCTGCCTTTTATCTCCCTGTACCTTCCCAGAATGATTGAATACACATAGTATTTCCTGTCTCATTCAGTTGTTTTCTCTTCTTCTTTGTCTTTTCCTTGCATTTTTTTTGCTAATGACAAAAAGGGGGAGAATTATTGCAGCTCTAAAACACATATGGAGATCTATTTATCTGTGCTATTTTCTAAAGTTTGTTAATTTGTTAAGTTTTGTCATCACCAAAATGCGGGAGATTGATGAACAGTCTATCCCCATGTAATAAAAGTAATTACATTTTTATTTTGGTGATTAACAAAACCATATTATTATGATAATTATCAAACCCTTAATTAAAGGTCACTAACATATTTTCTACAAGTCTTAAGCATAATAATTAATACCAAAGGAAAATAAGCCAAAACAGGTAAGCATCTTTACATTGTATCTACAACATCATATTGTCTAAGTACACACCGGTTTCTTTTATAGATCATATCGAGTACAGTAGAACTATAACGATTTCTTCATAACCTTTCATAAGTACCTTAACGATTTCTTCATAGATTAAAACTTCCTCTAATCTCAAAAGAAATCGTTCCTACAACGACTTCTTAAAGAGAGCGTAACAATTGCTTGCATCGACTTCTTTAGTCATCGTAACGACTTGCTTTCGTAATGATTCCTTTAGTCATCGTAACGACTTGCTCTCGTAACGATTCCTTTAGTCATCATAACGACTTGCTTTCGTAACGATTCCTTTAGTCATCGTAACGACTTGCTTCGTAACGATTTCTTTAGTCATCGTAACGACTTGCTCTCGTAACGATTCCTTTAGTCATCGTAACGACTTGCTCTCGTAACGATTCCTTTAGTCATCGTAACGACTTGCTCTTGTAACGATTCCTTTAGTCATCGTAATGACTTGCTTTCGTAACGATTCCTTTAGTCATCGTAACGACTTGTTTTCATAACGATTCCTTTAGTCATCGTAATGACTTGCGTTCGTAACGATTCCTTTAGTTATCTTACGACTTGCTTTCGTAACGATTCCTTCAGTCATCGTAACGACTTGCGTTCGTAACGATTCCTGTAGTTCTCATAACGATTTTCTCACATCGATTTCGTTGGTGCTCATAACGATTTGCTTTGTGCATCGACTTCTTAAGTAATCATAATAATTTCCTCATTGATCACAACGATTCTTTCATATCTCACAACGATTTTGCTGTTGGTTACATAACGATTGCATAAGTTATAAATGCATCAATTTCATATCAAATCAACTAGACATATGACTTATCCTTTCAACAAATTGAATAGTCAAAGTCTTCGTACTTTTCTTCTGTCAACTATGCTTTAATGAAGACTGAACGTATCTCTGCATGCATACACACGATATCATCCATTATCCTATCTAATCTATATGCATCCTTTTTGAACAGTAAAATGGCATTACTATTTTGGTGAATATTCACACCAACGTTGACTGACAACAAGAGACAGCCTAGCTGTCTACTGTTCTAGCATTTAATGTATGCAGGTCTCTGACAACATTCGTCATACAACGATGGACTTTGTAGAAGCCAAAGGACACTTCAGAAGATCCTATCTCTTTGTGTGAACAAATGGATAAAGGACTGATTGACTGGAAGCTTTCAAGTGCCACTCAGTCTAACGTCCACCAAAAGCTGGAGGAAACAGATACTTCAACGTCTATATTTGAAATTGAAGCTATATATTGAAGAAAGCACTCCAGAAGTAAAACACACAATATGGAGAACAATAGTCATACAAAAACACTATGATCATCAAGTTTGCTGTGAGTTCTCAAGAAAGAGCCAAGCCTCATTCCATTAGATTAGCTCTTTGCTCTCTGCATTGTTTGTAGATTTTTGAGAGAGCTTGTTTGGTTTGAGAGTGAGCTTTTGTTTGTAGAATTCATTGCTCTCAGTCCCTAGCTTCAGATCTTGGCTTGTCAAAGCTTGATCTAGGGGCTTAATCTCCTGCTTACTTGTTTCTGTGCTTGTACCCTTCATGTGTGAAGGAAGACCTGGTGGTATCCAGGGTGTGTGTGTGCCCTTCTGGTGTGAAGGAAGACCTGGTGTGGTATCTAGGGTGTTGTTCCTCTTTGGGCTAAGAAGAGAAGACCAGCTGAGCTAGGTGTTGTAGTGTCCATAGGGGGACTGTACCCTAGTTAGTGAAATCCTGAGTGTTGCTCAGGGACTGGACGTAGGACTTCTGTGGAAAGGGGGTCTGAACCAGGATACATCTGGTGTTGTGTGATTGTCCTCTTGTGTTGTTGTTCTCCTTACTAACACTAACAATCTTCAAGTGTATTTCTTTGTGAACGTTTTTAGTGAACAGGTATTAATTGATAAATTTTAAAAGACACATTCACCCCCCCTCTGGGCTACCTAACTGGGCAATAGACCGAATGGAAGAGAAACGGTAATGTCCAAAACTCTTAGTTAGGCATCGATCTCCCTTAGATTCTGTGCTTCTAGCTCTCCACGGTGGGCGTGTAAGTGTGTGTGAGTGTCGACACCCATAGTTAACCTACCTAGAATAAGAAATGAATTAGAAATCATGATCTTTCATTTTATGGCCTGCGTACCACGTAACTCCCAAACACCTATCTAGTGGTAGTACGTTTTGAGGTATAGCCCATTCCAAGGGTGGAAGAGTTCCTTACCCTCCGCATTCACTAACATGTACGCGTTCCCTGGATATCCTCCTTGACTACGTACGGCCCTTCCCAGTTTTGTTGGAGTTTAGATCGGGGACCACCAGAATTTAGAAAGATTCTTTTGATAACCATCTCACCAACTTTGAATTTTCTCTCAATTACTTTCTTTTAGTAAAAACAAGTGAGCCTATTTTGATATGCTTTTCTGTGTTCTGCGGCAACTAGACTCTTCTCGTCTAAGAGTTCTAGTTGTGCAAGGAGCGATTCACATCGCTCATCGATTGACAAGTCCTTGTCAAGCTGGACTCTTAGTGAGGGGATATGAATCTCGTATGGTACTACAACCTCCATTCAAAAGTGAGGGAGAACGGTGTTTGCCCTATGGGAGTATGAATTGAAGTGTGATAGGCCCATAGAGCTTCTACAAGCTTATCTGGCCAGTCTGAGAACTTATTAGCCTCACCGTCTTTTATGATCTTGATTATGGTTTTATTTGTGGCCTTTGCTTGGCCATTGTCTTGCGGATAGTAAGGAGATGAATGATGCAATGCAATTTTATACATGTTGCAGAGGTCCTGAAGCTCTTGAGAGATAAATTATGGCCCATTGTCGGTGATGATGGTGTACGGGATGCCGAATCTAGAGATGATGTTCTTCATGATGAATTTTCATAAAGTTGTTGCCTTGACTTCTGTGTATGCTTTAGCTTCTGCCCACTTGGTGAAGCACTCTGTTGCAGTGAGGATATATGACTTTGACTTATTTTCGGAGTTCGGATCACCAAGGGGACCAATAATGTCGAAGGCCCACATAGCGAAAGGCCATGGGGAGGATATAGGGTGTAGTGTAGAGGATGGAGAATGGATTCTGTCGGCATGCAATTGGCACTTGGCACACCTACAGACATAAATGGAACAGTCCTCCTCTAAAGTGGGCCAGTAAAAGCCTTGCCTAAGGATTTTCTTAGCAAGCATTTGGCTATTTACTTGACCCCCATACACATCGAAATGTGCTTCCCCAACAACTTCCAGACTTCATTTCATCCAGACATCTTAGCAAAATGCCGGTGAGGACATCTTAGCAAAGGCCATGGGGAGGATATAGAGTATTACCAACCAACGTGTACTTATGGGACATTTTCCTTACGGTTCTTTTCTCTTCGCTCGTGGCTTCCTCAGGGTACAATTGATCTCTACAGTACTTTGCTATCTCATAGAACCATGGTTCTCCTCGTCATCCAATTACTCTTCTAGCTCCAACAACAAGATTTCTTTCTTATTCTTCCTCTGCGCCTTCTTCAACATCTCCGCTTTGATCCAAAGAAAGACTGGATTTTGGACAGCTTGGGTATTGCGCCGTTCAATGCGAATGGTATCAAAATCCCCAAGATAAGTCATGTTGAGAATCGAGGCGACAATGGCAAGAGCATCTGCTAGAAGATTTGGTGACGAGGCACATGAACAAAGATAAGTTTGGAGAATAGCTTGGCATACGCTGAGGCAAGTTCTTGGTATGGCTTGAGCTTAGGATCGCGTGTGCGATATTTGGTGAGCACTTGGCAGAGGATTAGTTGACTATCACCTACAATCCGTAGATGGGTAACACCATAGAAATGTGCGGCCTCAAGTCTGCCAGCAGAGCTTCATATTCAGCTATATGTTAGTAATGGGGAATGCCAGCTGAAAATCCTACGGAATGATGACCCCTTCAGGTGATAGGAGAGCAATCCCAATACCCTTTCCATGAGAATTCAGAGCTCCATCAAAATGTAATGTCCACATAGGATTAGATTGGCAAAGGGACATCAGTTCCTCATCTAGAAACTCTGAACGGACAGGATCGAACTGGGGAATAGGGTGATGAGCAAGATGCTCAGCTATAGCATAACCTTTGATCGATTTTTGCTGAATGTAGGTGATATCAAACTGAGAGAGGAAGGTTTACCATCATGCTAGGCTATCAGTGAGGATAGATTTTTCAAAGAGGAACTTGATAGGATTCATGCGGGCGATTGGGTGGACTTCGTGAGCAAGGAAGTAGTACTTCAGTTTCTGCACTACCCAAACAAGAGCAGCACATGTTTTCTCCATCGATGTGTACCTCTGCTCACAGGGGTTGAGAAGCTTAGACAAGTAGTATGCTCCCTCTCTTTGCCTTCTTCATCCACTTGTGCAAGGACAACTCCCACAGAGTCTTCCAGGATAGATACATAGAGAACTAAAGGTTTGCCTGGAGTAGGTGGCTCGGGACAGGAGGATTAGCTAAATACTCCTTTAATCCTTCAAAAGCAGCCTGACAGTTCTCATCCCAATGAAACTTGACTCCCAGCTTAGTGAGGTCATAGAAGGGTCGACACCTCTATGAGTGTTGTGAGACAAACCAGCGAATAAATTGCAACCTCCCGATTAATCCTTGAACTTCCTTCAAATTCTTGGGAGGGGGCATCTCACTTATTGCCTTCACCTTATTGGGTTCAATTTTAATACCCCTCTTGCTCACAATGAACCCTAGGAGTTTACCCGATCATACACCAAACACACACTTCTTGGGGTTCATTTTCAGTTGAAATTCTCTTGATCTTTGAAAAACCTTAGTTAGAACCCCAAGATGCTCAGCCAATATTCTTGATTTAATAACCAGGTCATCCACATACACCTCAATATGAATATGAATCATCTCATGAAAGATGGTCATCATCTCTCTTTGATAAGTAGCTCCAGCATTCTTAAGTCCAAATGGCATGACCATGTAGCAATATGTGCCCCAAGGTGTAGTGAACGACGTCTTGTCTTGGTCTTCCTCAGCAAGCTTGATCTGGTTATACCCTGAGAAGCCATCCATAAAGGAGAGGGTTTTATACCAGCTATGTTATCTATGAGCACATCATGGTGAGGCAAGGGGAAATCATCTTTAGGACACGCGTGGTTAACGTCCGAAAGTCAATGGAAATTCTGACTCTTCCATCTTTTTTCATGATAGGGACAATGTTTGCCACTCAATTAGGATAAAGTATGACTCTAATAAACTTGGATTTGTGAAGTTGTCGACCTCATCTTTCATTTCCAAAGCCATTTGAGGTGGAAACATCTCAACTACTACTTAATTGCAATGGACCCCGACTTAAGCATAAGGCAATCTTCAACAAGTGCGAAGTCCAGTCCTGGCATATCCTCATAGCTCCAAGCGAACGTGTGTCCTTGTATTCTCTGAGAACCTTGATGATTGCCTCCTCTTTAGATGGTGATAAGTTACTGCTTATTAGGACGGTCCTAGGTTTTTCCTCGGTGCCCAGATTTATCTCCTTGGTGGTTTCTTCTACGGCAGCTGACGGTCCGTCGAATCTTCTGACTCCACTTGTGAACGCGTCAACCTCGTTCTCAAATTCTTCATCCCCTTCTTCTATTAGGTCATTGTCATCCATGATTTCGTAGACTTCGTACCCATCATCAATAAAGCACAGTGACTCCTCACATTCTATATCCGGAAACTACAATGGCTCTTCAATAAACTCAGGGATTGCTAGACACGCCTTGCACCTACGGGCTAAATCGGCTAGGAAATGGTGAGGAACCTCTTATGCTTGGACTTCTTCTTTGGTACTACCCCCAGATTGACACTAAACTGGCCTAGACTCTCACTACAACTACTACAGTCTACAGCAGGAGGTGAAGGAAGAGGAAAAGAGATAAAAGAAGATCCCTGCGTAGGGGAAGATGGAGGAGGAGTGAAAGCAGTAAAAGGAATTCCCTGCATGGAGGGAGATGGGAGTCCTGTATGGAGGGAAATAGGAGGCGGTCATTGGACTGGGGAGGAGTGGCCGTAGGTTGGGGCACACTCAGAGGAGAGGTAAGAAGTCTCCTCGATGGAGATGATGGAATCGACCATTTGAAAATTGGCTTTTTTTTGTTTTCAGGGTTATTTGAATTTTATGGCTTTTATTAATCATGAGAAGAGCGCGAGGTGAGATCGCCAATTAGGAGAGTTGGGAGATGAGCGTATGCTTGAGTGGAGGAAGATCATTGGAGGGAGGAATTGGAAAACGAGCGTCTGTTCGGATGAGTGAAGGGAGATTGTGAAGTGAGGCACGGTGCCCGAGGAATTCCGAGAGAAAGAAAGAGGAGCCATGTGGTGGCCTGGAGGAGAGTGGGCGTGATGCCCAGAAGAGAAGGCCTGCCCAAAGACTATCTACAGTGAACCCTTCTTCAAAGGGGACATCCAGCTCCCCCTCTTCTGTCCATTGGTTCACCAACCGCTCTTCCTTGTGATTGTAGCAGGCTTTTCCAGGAGATCATGCATCAACGGCAGCCACTCGGTATCCTTTGGCATGAAGAGTCGACTTAAGGAAATAGCGATGGCGTTCATGTGGAACCAACGGTACCATTCACATTCAAGATCACCCATTTTTCTTTGTTTATGGGGCCTGAGATTTTCCAAAGCTTTATATGTGGCCAGGGGGTGCATGTGATGTGCAAACTGGCGAGCGTACACATCTTGGTGTTAGAGCTCGGAAGTGATTACTGACGTTTGTTGTTCATCCCTTGGCTGCAGTGGCCCCTTCTTGAAGTGATGGTAGAGGGACCATGTCAGTGGTTGCCTGTCAGTCTTCATGGTTGTTATTATGGTGGCTCAAGGCTTCGCTGACACTGCCCTCTGTTCATAGTCTTCTCTGCCTGGCTTGTATCCCAGTCTTGCCGTGGGTCTGATTTCCTGTCCTATACTACTATGGTTCTGCCCTGTAATGCAGACCCAGCTCTTTGCCTGGCTGGTACCCCATCTTCAACATAATCTGCCAGCCCTTCTCAGTCATTATCTTGCTCCTCTTTGCTGCATTGTTTGATGGTGTGGTTGGAGTTGGGCTTTGTGGTATGCCGTACATGTCTAGCACCGACATGAGCGGCTGATTGCTTGGCCATATGGAAGGGACAAAATTATCATCATGGCGTCCACTTCCAAAACTATTGGTTTTTTGCGACTTTGAACCCGTCCTTGTATGGAATTCATTTGGAAGCTCGGGTCCATGTCCAGAATGTGGAAACCAATCTCAGTAATGAATGGGCCCAGCCCCACCTTCAAAGTGACCACTTCTTTTCGCGGCCTACTAGTGTTATCGTAGGAAGTGACAGTGATAAAGGAGGGTCGAACTGACTGTAATGTGACCCCACACAAGTTTAACGTGTCCAAAGACACAATATTGATGGAAGCTCTGGTGTCCACCAAGCATGGGGACATGCGGGTTCCGTTGATTTTCACGGTCAAGTGTAAAGCATACCATGAGATTCCACAGGTGCTAGCTCATGTTCATGGAATTCTATGGCGGATGCTGACTCATGGGGGTCAAAACTATACAAATATAATTTACTGGCAGATCTTCATTCACCATCACCTCTAGAGATATTTCATAAGGGCTTCTTGATGTACCGGTGACCAATCAGTTCTAGGATAGAAATTCTGGCCGGCATTTTATCTAGATGCTTGAACAGATCATACTGAGTCCCAGGGATGGACTCTTCTGCCAGAAATTCTTCTTTATTATTACTACTTGGGGAGTCTGGTCCTGCTGCTGCGGGAAGATTCTATTAAAAATATGCCCACTCCGACCCATTTACACTACTAAGCCTGGGGTGTTGTGCAGGTTTCTAGAGCTGCAGTTGGTTCTGCTATGGCTGCTGCTGGATTTTCTGCCTAGGTGGCCTCCTCGCCTTCATCTATTATATATACTCATCTCCTCCCAATCTATTCCTGCATTATCATTCAAATCATAAATATAGTCTTTGAAATGGAAGCATGCCTCTAGTGTGTGCCCTGGTCCCCAGTGGAACGCACAGTAACGAGAGGTATCCACATTGGGTGGCCATTGTAGCCATTCCCTTGGCAAAGTGAGCGCATTGGCGGCCATGAGAGCATGAAGATGTCTGGTAAGGTCTCCGGCAGCGGAGGGTATTGGGCTCTTCTTGGGCCAGGGGGTGTCTAGGCTACTGAGGATCGTAGTTGCCTTGAGGAGGTACTTGGTTACTATTGGGGGGCGTTTAGGAGTCAGTGGCTATTGTGGATGTAGAGGTGGAGGCTAACGGTACTGAGGCTGTGGAGCTTGACGGTATTGAGGTGATGCATGTTGGTATTGGGGTCGAGGTTGTTGATGCTATCGAGCTAGGGTCCTGAACATGGGAGGGTTGCTTGGCCTGAACGTAGGTTGTTGCGGTTGTTGGTATTGGGGTTGTTGAGGCCTAGGATTGGAGTTTGAGCAGTAGGAAGAGGAGTTGGGATTGCCCATAGCACTCACTTGCTCATTCTGCATGACCCCTTCAATCGTGGGACCACCAGTCGAGAGATTGCCATTACTTTTCTTCACCGTCCTAACTTTCGGCTCAAACATGGCCATGATGGGAGAGTTTTTTAGTTGAGTCTGAATGTATCTTGCCCTCTCATAAAGCTCTTCCATTGTAGTTAACTTGTTCATGGCTAGAATATGCCTGAACTAGGGTGTGGCATATGTAGTGAACATCTTACTTGTTTAGATCCAGACAAAGGATCTCTTAGTCTTTTAGCCATTGCTCTCCATCTGTCAGCATAGTGCAGGAAGTCCTCATCCGTCTTCATATTTTCAGCCATCAAATCAGTGTTAGATAAAGAAGGACTAACCCGATCTTTGTACCTCTAAAAGAACTTTCTCTATACTGCCTCAAAGTCTTCAGCATCAGTGGGTTCCAAAGAATAGAACCATTCCAGAGCAAGACCATCTAGAGATCTTTGGAAAAGGAAAGAGGGCTCGATTATCGTTTTGCCAGAAATAGGACTCATACATGAATTCCTTAATGGGATGAAAGGATTGCCCATACCATTGTAGTGGCGGTAGACTGTCAGCTCAGAAGGGGGAAGGTGGAAGACTGGCATAGAAGGGGGAGCCAGCTCCAAAGAATTTGGGTGTGGACACCCTCTTCAAATCTTTCTAATCTACTCACCTTCGCCAAGAGTGCTTGGGTGAGTTGATCGCAGGATTCTTTGTGAGGTAACCCAGAAGAATGAGGTTGGGGTTCACTCACCTGAATGGAATAGTGATGGGGAGGGGCGCCAGCAGGCACAGAAGCATGGGCCGGAGCTCGAAGAGGGTAAGTAGGCCTTGCCGTGGAGGGGCTCGGCCGGACAAGATAAGGCCTCCCAACAGGACTGTGGGGGCGAGAGTGTGTGACAGAGTTGACCGCGCGAGGGGGCAGGTGATGCTCAGACCATTAGGTCGCGAGTGGTTTCAAGATGAGGAGCACCCATGTTGGGTGGAGGGATTGAACGGGCTCGGGGATGAATTTCCCCTTCCAGGCAGTTTGCACCTCCTGGAGTTGAGAGGGAGAGATTATGGAGGAGGTCCACTAGTTGGGATAGATCAAGAGAGCAGAGGTGATTCGAGGACATGCCTCAGGGAGTGATGGGGAGACTGTGAATCCATCGCATGGACTTGGGAATTGGATTGATCAACATAAGGTTCATTAGAAAGTTGTGCAAGTTTTTTTTGGTAACAAGGAAATCCCGCTCCGTGTGGCTTTGTGGGCTCAGAGATTGGTGTTCATGAACTCCAAGGTCAAGACTTAGCAGCTCCTACTTTCCGTATACCCATATTACCCTTACCCCACTTGACCGGAAAAACCCCAAACCTACACACCTCGAGGATTGCATGTAGATCAGGTAAGCCCCCACCCCCCGGAATCGAACTTGGGACCTCCTACTTTTTAAGCAAGATTTCTACCGATCGACCCAACCGGGGTCCTCCAAAGTTGTGCAAGTTGTTCATTATAAGTTCATCATACACCTCATCCTGGTAATCATATCTTCGTATTCGGCCATTCCAAGTGATTTGCCTAAACAAAGCAACATGATATTTAAGCACAAAAGGTTTATTAACAAACAACTACTCAAACAAGTTTGAGAGAAGAAATTAATAACTTTTAATCAAACACTTGAGGGATGCTTACGTCCAATTGATTATTTCATTATGATTCAATGTGACTTTTATTGAAATATTTTACTCCAATATGGGTAAGAACCTAGACGGGTAGGAAGAGAACTCGGGTTTCACTAAACACACTCCTTCTCATTGTGGGATATTCTAGCACGGGTCTCCGGAATGGTACAACCTACTCGGTCCACCGTAAGGGAATCCACAGGGTATGGAGACTTACAGTGGTCCCGATGAGGAGTTTCTAGTCCAATGAGATGGAATGCCCAATGGAGAGATTGTCCTCACCGAGAGAGTGTGTTGGATCCTATGATAAGGAGGGAAGGATGTCCCTCAACCGAAAGATTCCGTGTAATGCAAGTAACAATGCAGAATGATAGAAACCCTAGCTCTCTGTGAACAGACATAAACACGACGAGTTCAGTCGTCGCGCTTCACTCTAAATCACGACCGTTCAGTTGGTCGCGGATCTGACAACTTATAGAAGCTGTAAGTGCTGCGACAACTCCCTCCGGAGTGGTATCTGTCACAGAAATCCGAAAGTATAAACCGTCGCACAACAGTAAAAAATGCGACGTCTAAACACGTCGCGATTTAACAAGCAACCGGGAGTTGTATTAAAGCAAGAAATCAAACAAGCATGCTATGATGGCCAACCAATTGAAGAAGTGAGAGTCAAATAAAGATGCTTTTTTTATGTGAAAGTAAGTAAAGGGGAGGGGAGCAAGATGATGATGATTTATTTTTTAAAATTAAACTTTATGGAAGTGAAAAAAAAAATAAGACAACTTGGTAATGGAGGGGAATCTCAAAGGAGTACCGTATGGGGTACGAGGAAGGGAAACTGTATCGTGTGGGGTACAAAAGGAGGGACACACTTCGGTGTCGAAAGGAGGGGCACACGTGGGTGCCGAAGGAGTGGTAACCAAAACTACAATAGAAAGCATCCCTCTATGATCGTCAATTTGTGAACATGTTTTTTTAAAAAAACCCACAAAGAGTAATTAAAAAAAAGGAAAAAAAATATTATGTGTAAATGGAAAGAAGAAGGAGAAAAAGAAGATGAAGAAAAATAGAGTGCGTGTGTGCACTATGGAGGAGGTGTGATCGCTAGGTACGCGAGGGTACCGAAGGAGAGAGTGAGAGGCGGAGTTACTTGCCTTCACCCAAGATCATGGGATTGTGGTAGTGGGTTGACTATTACTTCTCCAACCAGCGGCCGGCGAAAATGACTTTAGCTGTGTAGTTACCTTGCAAAAAAGAGAGAAAATAAGCAACAAGTGAAAGAAACAATTAGTCTAAGTTGTGTACGTAATCACGGGGTTGCGCCCCCCTCACAACACACAACATGTTCTATGTTCACTAGCATGATATGAGGATGTGATCGCCACCGAACAAGTTGCCTTAAGATATAAATGAAGGCTAAGGCTAACGTGCTAGGAAAAGGGACTGAGAAGTGGTGTAAGGCCCTCGAATTTCCGTCGCATTAATTGTATTTGTGTGTGTATATTGTGCTGGTGTATGTATATACATATTTACGTACGTATTGATTAGTACAAGTACGTGTGCACATGCTTATATTAGATATAAATAATGCAGTAATGAATGGTGATAGTATGGAACACTACCTTATACATACTACATGTATATATGCATGGTATGCATGGTTTTCTGCATATTCAGAGTTCTGGCCGAAGGCCATCTTGGCGTCAACCCCAGGCCGTTGAGGTGGTGTCAGCGTCCAGAGATGGACGCCAACACTGATCCAGGCGTCCAGCGACATGGACGCCAATCTCTCTGGCCTGCATGCGCAGCAGAGCTGCAAGCTTCTGAAGCAAGAAAGCCAGCCATTGGGGGACTGTCCCCAATGGCTTGAAGGCTGTCAAGTCACCTGGTGAGTGGGAGAGGACTCTCCTTATGTCTGAACCCGAAATGGCCTCTTCCCACTCCTCTCTTCACCCTTGCAAGAGGAGAAAAGAGAAAAGAAAAACCCTAGAGAGGAACTGAGAGAAAACCCCACTTTGGAACCCAACAATTCCCCAACCTGAAGATTTTTCCGGAGATCTGCTGCTTCAAGGAGGTTGCTGGATCGACGAGGAAGGCTTCCCCGACATCCCCCTACTGTGGAGATCATCCAGGAGCCGGAGGAAGAAGATCTAGGAGGGAGTTCTGCACTTTCTTGGGACTGCCCAAGGAGGGCTTCACCAACACCCTAGATCCTTTGGAGAAATTTATAAAAGGCAAGTGACCTATCCATGATGTTCCGTATGTGTCTAGGTCATTTCTATTATTTTTATGGATTTTTCTCGAGTCCTAGACCCTCCCATTCACCCATGTTTGAGAGCTCGGGTCTGTGTTTCTGCACAGCTGCATTGACGGCAAGGTTAATGGATGCCGATATCATGCTTGGCGCCCATCGACCATGTCGCTGACCATGAGTCAGCGGCCAGAGACTGCCGCCAGTTCCTCTGGACAGAACAGTGAACTGTTCTGCCCTTCCTTTACATTAATTTCGGTATGGTTTCCGTGATGAGGATATATGGTAATCCTATACTCTATGTATATAGTCAATTGTGGTGTGTGGATGAGTGTGATGTGTGGTGGTGAATGTTGGAATATTCTATCCCTTAAACTTGTGAGCATGACTTGTTGAAAACCTTGCAAATCCATGTTTCATGATTAGGATTAGTCTGAATGCCTTGGTTTTGTCTGATCATGAAGATTAGTGGGTTAGTATATGTGTATGCAATTTTTTTAAATTATCCATGCTTGTATAAATTGCCAATAAATCCGGTTCGGTAAGTAAAAAGACATAGAAGATAGATTGTGATGATAATCTATAGATGTATGATTTAGGGTAATCTTGTATTCTCAAATCATGCATATGTTAGTAGCCTCTGTTAAAACAGTAAGTGGCAAATTGCAAGATGTGTTAAACCCCATGTTAACTTAAGTTGTGAATAGCATGCTAAATAGGTGTTTTAGTTTCTGTAAATTCCATTTAGCTCAGAAAAATCTGAAAATTGAGTGTATGATCTAGAACCTGAAAATAACATGTGGTTAAACTTTTGGTCATTTGGACCAGTATATAAGAAGTTATGTATTTTTCATGTGAAAGGCAATAATCTATGTATGTTCTCGTAATGTGATTAGATAGTGCTTAAACCTAACTTGAATGGTGAAATTACTGTGTGTTAAGCTCCTGAAATCTGTAGTGCCATGTTAGGAAAAATAGAGATGTGCATGTGAGTGAGAAAGTAAATGAGATGAAAAGAGCTATGTGTAAAATCATGTGTAAATCGGTAAAATGTGTAAAGTGTAACTGTGCCAATGTGACACTGCTTCCGTAGAGGGCAGTGGAGCTGTATCAGGGAAAAGTCCCCCTGAGAAAGTTCAGTGTGTAAGTGACCCTAAGGGCATTAGGGGGATATCCTGGAGGTGGACAAGTACCATTGGTTAGGGTGGAGACTTGTTCTCCCGGTCTGCGCAGTCCAAGAGTCGCCATTGGAATGCCTAGATGGCATCTATGTGTAATGTGATGTGTATATGTCCTTCTTTGGTGGTTTGGACTATGTGTCACGGCACCTAAAATGTGTAATGTGAAATGTGTAATGTGTATGTGTCCATGTGTAAATGTGTAAGTGAACAATGTGAATGTGTATGTGCAAAGTGTAACCATGTGAAAGAGAAAACTTGTGTAAAGAAAATGTAAAATATGTTGTTGAAATCCATGTGAGACAAATCTGAAACCATGTGAAATCAGTAAATTCATGTTGTTATTATCATGTGTATGTGTGCAAAAATGCCTAGAATCCATGTTAGGGATAATTAATGAGCACGTGTGCAAATAGCATGATCGGTTATTCACATGATTTGTTTTAAGCGATATTGTAGCTCTCATGTATAGGTTTTCAGCCATTGAACCATGTGAAACCAGTAACTTAAAGCATGTGAAAATGTCTATGTATGTGTTTAAAAACATGTAGGATCCATGCTAGTCATGTTTTCCTTTCATGTATGCACAATGTTCATGTGGGTAGCTCTCATGTCTCGGTTCTTTAAAGAGAAAATTTCATGAGTAAATTGAATAGAGAGCATGTGATAGGTAAAATTTTATTCTTAGAAATCTGAAAGCATGATCCATGTATAAACTTGTAAAACTTTCATGATAGGTTGAAACCTTCAGATGATCACATGCCATGTGTTGTAAATGTTGAATGTGCATGTAGAAACCCCTATGACTTATACGTGTATGTTATGAGTAGTGTTTCTTGCTGAGTCTTTGGACTCACTCCTTGCTTCGGCGTACAGGTGTAGTTGGTGACGTGGCACCTTTGGAGGAGACAGTGGAGACGGACTTCGAGCGCGGAGATTAGCTAGTTTTGGAGCTTCTTTGTGATTTGTGTATTTCATAGTATGTACTTTGAACATTGTATTAGAATTATCATGAAAAGAATGTATAAGTGTGGACATTATGTATTTTCATTTCAGCAATTTAAATTATGTGAACTTTTAGTTCCTTATTGTTAATTTCAAACTTCATGTATGTTAAATGTGGATGATGAATGAATGGAGACAGTTGTCTTTTACTTCCGCTACTCTGTTGTATATTCGCGTGTATCTCAGCTGTATGTATCGTTTGGGTAAATGTCCCACTGTGAGGACTCTTGCTATACCGACATGGGTTGGTATAACCGTACAGGTAGAATGAGGGCCGTCACAGAGATTGGTATCAGAGCGACCGGTTGAGATTGCACATGAATATACCTAAGTCATCATCCCCATTGCATGCTAAGTATGTCCACATGTGTAGAAAACACTAATAAGAAGTGAAAGATAGATAAGAAAATGGTTAGAAAACTTAATAACCTAGCTCTAATGCTGGCTGAAATTCTATTACAGCCATGGCTTCGAGAGGTAGGCGTGGTGGAGCGTCGGCCCGTGAGGATGAGCCGCGACGTGATGATCAGGCGGAGCAACAGGCCCCGGCACCGCGAGGTCCTGTACTTCCCCCACCGCCGCCTGTGGACTACGGAGTATTCATGCAAGGTCTGGTGCAAGCCATGCAGACGCAGGCTCATACCCAGGCAGCACTCCAGGCCCAGTTGGAGGCCCAGGTAGAATAATGAAACAACCAAGTAGTTTGCTATTTAAATTGCATGATATTGTGTTTATTGTGTATTGTTATTGTTAATGTAGCAGGCTCAGGCACCAGCTCAGGACCATGGTGGACCATCCATCATGGAGCGATTCAAGAGGATGACCCCACCCTCTTTTAAGGGGGAGAGTGATCCACTAATGGCAGAAAGCTGGTTAAGGGAGACAGAGAAAATCTTCCGAGCTATCAGGTGCCCTGATGAGGATAAGGTGACATTAGCCACCTACATGCTACAGGTATGTGTTAATTTAATATGTTTGTATGTTTTGCTGAGTTAGATTGGTTTGGATGGAACTTATGAAGGTGTATTACAGGAGAGAGCGGATGTATGGTGGTCCTCCCTACTTCGTACACGCTTTGAGGACGGAGCAGTAGACGTGACGTGGGACGCGTTCGTGAGGCTCTTTCGAGCCAAGTTCGTCCCAGAGCATATCCAGGACAAGATGGAGCAAGAATTCCTTTCCCTGACGCAAGGATCAATGACCGTGCTGGAATACGAGGCAAGATTTTCTGAACTTTCTAAGTATGCACCGCATATCGTAGAGGATGAGCGCAGGAAGACCAAGAAGTTTTGATGGGACTCAAGCCATCACTGCAGACGAGACTCGTGGCGTTTGACCACCGCACGCTAGACGAGGCCCTCAGCGCTGCCTGCAGGCAGGAGGGAGAAATGGAGCAATATCTGGAGGAAAAGAAGGCTTCGCAGAAGAGGCCGGCAGCGACTTTCCGCGGCAGGATAAGAAGAAAACGGTGTACCAGACACCGCAGAAACCAATGACAGTCAGCAACTCTCAGGTACCTTCTGTACGTTCCCCGGTGTGAAGAAAGAGTGTCCCCACTGCGGGAAGACACACGGTGGTTCCGAGTGTTGGTTAGTAGCGGGTAGATGCTTGAAGTGTGGGAGCAGCGACCACAAGATCAAAGAGTGCCCAAGACTTCAGCAAGGAGCTCAGCGTGGAACGCCAGCACCAGCAATAGCGGTAGCCGCGCCAGCTACAGAAAGACCAGGAAGGCCTCGAGCCCCAGCTCGAGTGTTTGCTTTAGCTCGCGAGGACGCCGAGCAGGCGGAGCATGTCACCGAAGGTACGTTTTGCTTTTCGGTGTGCACGCTCGGTTTTTGTTTGATACGGGTGCTACTCACTCGTTCATTTTCGAGCGGTTCGCTAGGCAGTTAGCCCTAGAGTCAGGCATAGAGTCTGAGGAGTTAGAGGTTCCTTTGTCTATGCACACCCCTGTGGGTACGGTATCGACTAGGAAGTGCATTCCGTCGTTACCTGTGTGCATTGAGGATAGATCCTAGATGGGTGTTTCTTCTTGCTAAAGATGAAGGACTATGATTGTATTCTTGGTCTGGATTGGCTAGAGGAGCACTATGCATTAGTGGATTGTCGTCGGAAGAGGATTGTTTTCCGCATTCCTGGTGAGGACGAGTTCTCTCATCCCTTGCCAAAGAACTTAGCGGGAAAGTTAGTTATCTCTGCCATGAAGGCGATGCGCATGGTGAACAAGGGTTGTGACGCATTTCTTGCCAGGGTTATGCTAGTACCCGATGCTAGTTCGTCACTGACTTTCGCAGAGATCGATGTGGTGCAGGATTTCCAGATGTCTTTCCCGATGACTTGTCTGGATTGCCACCGGATAGGGAGATAGAGTTCACTATAGAGTTGCTTCCAGGCACCTCTCCTATCTCGAAGGCCCCATATCGTATGGCACCTGCAGAGTTAGCAGAGTTGAGGAAGCAATTGCAAGAATTGCTTGATAAGGATTCATTCGCCCTAGTGTTTCCCCTTGGGGCGCACCTGTATTATTCGTCAAGAAGAAAGATGGGTCACTTCGGTTGTGTATTGATTATAGGAAGTTGAACCAAGTGACTGTGAAGAACAGGTATCCCTTACCTCGGATTGATGATCTGTTTGACCAGTTGCGAGAGGCATCAGTCTTTTCCAAGATTGACTTGCGATCTGGTTATCATCAGTTGAGAATTCGGAGTGAGGATGTGTCCAAGACGGCATTTAGAACCCGTTATGGACATTATGAGTTTTGTTCTTCCTTTCGGATTGACCAACGCCCCTGCAGCGTTCATGGATCTCATATGAACCGGGTGTTTAGTCCGTATTTAGATAGATTTGTTGTTGTGTTCATTGATGACGTGTTGGTCTATTCTCCGGATGAGGCCACACATCGTCAGCATTTGAGGTTAGTCTTAGAGGTTCTCCGTGAGCACAAGTTGTATGCGAAGTATAGCAAGTGCGAGTTCTGGTTGCGCGAGGTTCACTTTCTCGGGCATGTTATCTCCGGCGCTGGTGTTGCAGTTGATCCAGCAAAGGTCCAGGCAGTTATGGATTGGGAGGTTCCCAGGACCCCTTCGGAGATTCGTAGTTTCCTTGGGTTAGCTGGTTACTATCGGCGATTCATTGAGGGTTTCTCATCCATCGCCGCCTCTTTGACAAAGCTGACCAGAAAGGGTGAGAAGTTCGTATGGTTGAGGCATGTGAGCGTAGCTTTCAGCTATTGAAGGCTAAGCTTACTTCTGCTCCGGTATTGGTATTGCCTAGTGGTCTAGAGGGCTTTGCCATCTATACAGATGCGTCTCGGATCGGGTTAGGCTGTGTACTCATGCAGCGAGAAAGGGTAGTGGCTTATGCTTCTCGTCAGTTGAAGGAGCATGAGAGGAACTATCCAACTATGACTTGGAGCTCGCAGCAGTGGTTCATGCACTAAAGATCTGGAGGCACTATCTTTATGGTGTCAGATTTGAGGTGTTTACCAACCACAAGAGCTTGAAGTATCTTTTTCCCATAAGGAATTAAACCTGAGGCAGAGAAGAGGATTGAGTTCTTGAAGGACTATGACTTCGACCTTCAGTATCCCTGGAAAGGCGAATGTCGTAGCGGATGCTCTTAGTAGGAAGAGGTCTTCGCTCCAGCAGGATTGGAAGATGTTGGAGGATGTAGCGTGCTCTATGACCGAGTTAGAGCCATCGTTGTGTCAGGCTTTTGTAGCTCAGCTATCCCTTAGATCCTCAGTTTTGGATGAGGTGATTGAGCAGCAGAAAGCCGACCCTAGATTGTTAAGAGTTAGTGGGTAAGGTGGGCATGCTCGTGATGAGGACGGCGTGATTAGATTTCAGCACCGTGTTTGTGCCCCTGATGTAGTAGATGTCCGTGAGCATGTGTTAGCGGAGGCTCATAGATCGCGATTCTCTATTCATCCGGGTAACACTAAGATGTATCAAGACCTGAAGAGATCATTTTGGTGGTTTGCATAAAGAAGGATGTTGTGGATTATGTGTCTAGATGTCTAGTGTGTCAGCAAGTGAAAGCCGAGCGGCAGCGACTATCCGGCTTATGTAGAGGATGGATATCCCAGTGTGGAAGTGGGAAGCTGTCACTATGGACTTCATTTTGGGTTTGCCTCGATCTAGAAGGGGCAATGACTCGATTTGGGTAGTGGTAGATAGATTCTCGAAGACTGCTCATTTCTTGCCCATGAAGAAGAAGCAGTCAGTAGAGAGTTTAGCTAGATTGTATGTTAGTAGTGTCATAGATTGCATGGTGTGCCGAAGTCGATCATTTCGGATCGAGATCCGAGATTTACTTCGAGATTGTGGAAGGGTCTTCAGGATGCGTTAGGTTCGGAGTTGAAGCTCAGTTCGGGGTTTCATCCCCAGACTGATGGACAGTCCGAGAGGACTATCCAGACGCTCGAGGATATGTTGAGAGCGTGTGTTCTGGATTGGAAGGATGATTGAGAGCGTCATTTACCTCTCGTGGAGTTCGCATACAACAACACATTCATGCTAGTATTGGTATGGCTCCATTCGAGGCGTTGTATGGTAGGCCCTGTAGATCTCCTTTATGTTGGGAGGAGACTGGTGATAGGCAGTTGATCAGACCGGAGTAAGTTCAGGAAACCTCGGATAAGATTCAGCTTATCAGGGAAAGGCTTGTTGCGGCACAGAATAGGCAGAAGAGTTATGCCGACAACAGGAGAAAGGATTTGGAGTTCGAGGTTGGCGATCATGTCTTCTTGAAGATATCGCCTACTCGAGGTGTTGTCAGATTTGGCAGGCATAGCAAGCTAAGCCCCAGATTCATTGGCCCATATGAGATTCTCAGACGTTTGGGCAGCGTGGCGTATGAGCTAGCATTACCCCCAGCTTTGGCTAGCGTTCACCCTGTATTCCACGTATCCATGCTCAGGAAGTATGTCCGAGATCCGTCTCATGTCATTAGTCATAAGCCAGTGGAGATCCATCCAGATCTTTCGTATGTCGAGCAACCAGTAGCCATTCTTGACTGGAAGGTTCAGCATCTCCGGAACAAGAGTATTGCGTCGGTGAAAGTTCTATGGCGGAATTTCTCACGTGAGGAGGCTACGTGGGAGCTTGAGGATGCGATGAAGAAGAAGTATCCCTTTTGTTTGAGTAGTGTCGTTCTAACTTCGAGGACGAAGTTTCTTTAAGGGGGAGAGGGTGTAAGGCCCTCGAATTTCCATCGCATTAATTGTATTTGTGTGTGTATATTTGTGCTTGTGTATGTATATACATATTTACGTACGTATTGATTAGTACAAGTACGTGTGCATATGCTTATATTAGATATAAATAATGCATGTATTGAATGGTGATAGTATGGATACACTACCTTATACATACTGCATGTATATATGCATGGTATGCATGGTTTTCTGCATATTCAGAGTTCTGGCCGAAGGCCATCTTGGCGTCAACCCCAGGCCGTTGAGGTGGTGTCAGCGTCCAGAGATGGACGCCAACACTAATCCAGGCGTCCAGAGACATGGACGCCAATCTCTCTGGCCTGCATGCGCAGCAGAGCTGCAAGCTTCTGAAGCAAGAAAGCCAGCCATTGGGGGACTGTCCCCAACGGCTCTGAAGGCTGTCAAGTCACCTGGTGAGTGGGAGAGAGACTCTCCTTATGTCTGAACCCGAAATGGCCTCTTCCCACTCCTCTCTTCACCCTTGCAAGAGGAGAAAAGATAAAAGAAAAACCCTAGAGAGAAACTGAGAGAAAACCCCACTTTGGAACCCAAAAATTCCCCAACCTGAAGATTTTTCCGGAGATCTGCTGCTTCAAGGAGGTTGCTGGATCGACGAGGAAGGCTTCCCCGACATCGCCCTGCTGTGGAGATCATCCAGGAGCCGGAGGAGAAGATCTAGGAGGGAGTTCTGCACTTTCTTGGGACTGCCCAAGGAGGGCTTCACCAACACCCTAGATCCTTTGGAGAAATTTTTAAAAGGCAAGTGACCTATCCATGATGTTCCCGTATGTGTCTAGGTCGTTTCTATTATTTTTATGGATTTTTCCTCGAGTCCTAGACCCTCCCATTCACCCAAGTTTGAGAGTTCGGGTCTGTGTTTCTGCACAGACCTGCATTGACAGCAAGGTCAATGGACGTCGATATCATGCTTGGCGTCCATCGACCATGTCGCTGACCTGAGTCAGCGGCCAGAGACTGCCGCCAAGTTCCTCTGGACAGAACAGTGAACTGTTCTGCCCTTCCTTTACATTAATTTCGATATGGTTTCCGTGATGAGGATATATGGTAATCCTATACTCTATGTATATAGTCAATTGTGGTGTGTGGATGAGTGTGATGTGTGGTGGTGAATGTTGGAATATTGTATCCCTTAAACTTGTGAGCATGACTTGTTGAAAATCTTGCAAATCCATGTTTCATGATTAGGATTAGTCTGAATGCCTTGGTTTTGTCTGATCATGAAGATTAGTGGGTAGTATATGTGTATGCAATTTTGTTAAATTATCCATGCTTGTATAAATTGCCAATAAATCCGGTTCGGTAAGTAAAAAGACATAGAAGATAGATTGTGATGATTAATCTATAGATGTATGATTTAGGGTAATCTTGTATTCTCAAATCATGCATATGTTAGTAGCCTCTGTTAAAACAGTAAGTGGCAAATTGCAAGATGTGTTAAACCCCATGTTAACTTAAGTTGTGAATAGCATGCTAAATAGGTGTTTTATTTTCTATAAACTCCATTTAGCTCAGAAAAATCTGAAAATTTGAGTGTATGATCTAGAACCCGAAAATAGCATGTGGTTAAAATGTCAGGTCATTTGGACCAGTATATAAGAAGTTATGTATTTTTTATGTGAAAGGCAATAATCTATGTATGTTCTCGTAATGTGATTAGATAGTGCTTAAACCTAACTTGAATGGTGAAATTACTGTGTGTTAAGCTCCTGAAATCTGTAGTGCCATGTTAGGAAAAACAGAGATGTGCATGTGAGTGAGAAAGTAAATGAGATGAAAACAGCTATGTGTAAAATCATGTGTAAATCGGTAAAATGTGTAAAGTGTAACTGTGCCAATGTGACACTGCTTCCGTAGAGGGCAGTGGAGCTGTATCAGGGAAAAGTCCCCCTGAGAAAGTTCAGTGTGTAAGTGACCCTAAGGGCATTAGGGGGAAATCCTGGAGGTGGACAAGTACCACTGGTTAGGGTGGAGGCTTGTTCTCCGGTCTGCGCAGTCCAAGAGTCGCCATTGGAATGCCTAGATGGCGTCTATGTGTAATGTGATGTGTATATGTCCTTCTTTGGTGGTTTGGACTATGTGTCACGGCACCTAAAATGTGTAATGTGAAATGTGTAATGTGTATGTGTCCATGTGTAAATGTGTAAGTGAACAATGTGAATGTGTATGTGCAAAGTGTAACCATGTGAAAGAGAAAACTTGTGTAAAGAAAATGTGAAATTCTAAATGTGAAAATATGTTGTTGAAATCCATGTGAGACAAATCTGAAACCATGTGAAATCAGTAAATTCATGTTGTTATTATCATGTGTATGTGTGCAAAAATGCCTAGAATCTATGTTAGGGATAATTAATGAGCACGTGTGCAAATAGCATGATCGGTTATTCACATTATTTGTTTTAAGCGATATTGTAGCTCTCATGTATAGGTTTTCAGCCATTAAACCATGTGAAACTAGTAACTTAAAGCATGTGAAAATGTCTATGTATGTGTTTAAAAACATGTAGGATCCATGCTAGTCGTGTTTTCCTTTCATGTATGCATAATGTTCATGTGGGTAGCTCTCATGTCTCGGTTCTTTAAAGAGAAAATTTCATGAGTAAATTGAATAGAGAGCATGTGATAGGTAAAATTTTATTCTTAGAAATCTGAAAGCATGATCCATGTATAAACTTGTAAAACTTTCATGATAGGTTGAAACCTTCAGATGATCGCATGCCATGTGTTGTAAATGTTGAATGTGCATGTAGAAACCCCTATGACTTATACGTGTATGTTATGAGTAGTGTTTCTTGCTGAGTCTTTGGACTCACTCCTTGCTTCGGCGTACAGGTGTAGTTGGTGACGTGGCACCTTTGGAGGAGACAGTGGAGACGGACTCCGAGCGCGGAGATTAGCTAGTTTTGGAGCTTCTTTGTGATTGTGTATTTCATAGTATGTACTTTGAACATTGTATTAGAATTATCATGAAAAGAATGTATAAGTGTGGACATTATGTATTTTCATTTCAGCAATTTAAATTATGTGAACTTTTAGTTCCTTATTGTTAATTTCAAACTTCATGTATGTTAAATGTGGATGATGAATGAATGGAGACAGTTGTCTTTTACTTCCGCTACTCTGTTGTATATTCGCGTGTATCTCAGCTGTATGTATCGTTTGGGTAAATGTCCCACTGCAAGGACTCTTGCTATACCGACGTGGGTTGGTATAACCGTACCGTATAATGAGGGCCGTCACAAGTGGGCACTTACTGATGTCACGATGGGTATACCCATCGCGATAGAATGACTGTCGCGATGCCACGACCGGGCGCATTTACCTTATCACGACGCAAGATGCCGACGCCTTCTCAACAGTGCGCGAGATGAGTGGAGGGACCTTCTTCCTGCTCTCTAGCCGGCTAGAGAACAAGAGCTCCTTATCTATCCTTGCTTAAGTGCCTACCAAAACAAGGAAACACCAAGAAGAAACCCTGTTAGACCCTATTTAAGTGAAGCATCTATTCAAAATGAAGTGAAAGGGATGAAGCATAGGGGGAACAAACCTGGGGGGTGTTTTGAAACCCTTTGGGTTGCATAAAACGTGGGAAAGATAAGATATGCCTCTATCTAAGAGAAAATAACAACATATATGGAGGAAGATGAGGAGAAAGGAGGAGGAAAGGGCCCCCAAGGGGTGACTCCCTGGCTATAGAAGGATGCTCCTGGTCGTGCAGCAGCCTTTGAAGAAGGTGGAAGTCGCCTCCTCAGCCACCAAGCTTCATACTTGAAGAAAGAAACATGACTTGATGAAGATGATAATGGGAAAATGGGAGGAAATGGGTAGGCTACGAGCTAAGGGGGAGCTCCAGTGAGATTTTGGTAGTACTTCGTGGTAGGGGGAGCTCTAGTGAGATTTTGGCAGTACTTCGTGGTAGCTAGTGGTCCTCTCTTTTCCTTCTGAAAGGGTAGGGTCACTTATATAGAAAAGAGAGAGAAAATCCCATCCATAAGTGATAATGGCCCATACAAATAATAAAAAGTCAAGTAAATCTGCATGGGGAGAGTCCTAGGAGGGTTCCAAGGTAAGATGGAACCTCAAACCGCGGCTACGGGGTTGGGAGGTTGCTTGTGGATGGAGATAAGGCCAATGGAGGATAAAGAGGAGGTAGTTGCGGAGGCCAGCGCATGCAGACCATGTCGCGACGGGTCATAGGGACGCGACAAGGATTGTCACGATGGCAAAGGTGGTCGCGACCATGAAGATACGTGAACAAATATGCATGGGCTGTCGCGACAGCCAGGGTGGACGCGACCTTAAGTGTAACGCGATGCCAGGACCCGTCTCATTAAGGATGACCGATCATATCAGAGTTTTAATCGATTATTTAGAAAAATAGTCGATTATTTAAATATTTTAATCGGTTAAATGCGATGAACGCGACCCTTAAGGCCGTCGCGTTAAGGTTTGAGGGTTGAAACCTTAAGGCAAGGACTCTGGGGATGATAATTGGACGAGACAAACTGGGAATTGGACTTTAATGGCTCAAAACGTGGCTAACAAATGAAGTCAAGGTGAGTGACCAACTTGGGGCTCATTAAGGGAACAAGAAATAGGGTTTGACTTATGAGCCAGAATCGGGTGTCTACTGTGTAGTGTCAAATTCAAAGAAAAATGAGAAAAATGTGATTGCATGGGCATGAACACACCTTGTGGAGGTGGTGTAAAACCCCTAAAGTGACTAGGTGTGAGATGAATGAAATGATAAGTGTGTGAAATTAACTAGAGTGAGTGATGAATGCACTAAAAAAATGAAGTAAAGTAAAGGATGAAAGGGGAAAAAGAAAAGTCTGATGGGATGGCTTGGTGCTGCAGTGCTTGAGGTGAAAGAAGACTCCTCCTTCTTACTCCAAAGGACTTGAGAGGTTGGAGACCAAACTCCACCTGATGAAGACTTGAAGTAGTGCTTGAGAGGACGGTTCTTCTCTTCAAGGTTTGGGGTTTAGCTCTTCAATGCAGCAGGGCTTCGCCACAATATTTTTTGATATATCTAAAACAATAGCCTTGGTGGTCTTTTTATAGGGGAAAAATTGGAAAATCGCGACGGACAAGGTGGTCGCCTTTTAATGTGAATCAGGACCATCCAAAGCATCGCATTTAATAAGGCTTCCTTACTTTTATTAAGCCTTTCCAAACATCGATTATAGCAAGTTTCAAAATCACGACGACATAGTAAGACACGTTTATAACACTTTTAATATCGATTGAATCTTTCCAAACTTAATAAATGGAAATTTTGAATCTCGACGACATTAGTGGTCGCGCATTTGAAAGAGTTGATCTTCTAATGGAAATCGATCTTTAAACAAAGGAAGGTTAGAAACGCGACGGACTATGTGGACGCAATTCTAATGAGTAACAAAATCTTTCTAAAAATAATTTTGGAAATTGTCATAAATCGAAATTGAAAACTCTTAAATGCGACGACTCTAACGAACGTAATTACAAAACATAGTAGGCGTCAGAATAGGAAGACAATACGCAATGGTTTAACCCGATGCGGATCAAATTCATGAAACACGACCACTATGTCTGTCGCGAATTAACTGTGCACAGAGGACCCCTGAAATCCCTATAAAAATTCCTAAAAATCCTAGAAAAATAGAAAAATCACTCAAATGGTTAATTAAAGTGAGCCACTTTGAGGCTTTACAGTATAACATGAAATATGCTCGATATGTTGTCAAAATTGGCATGTCTGCAGTGGACAAGTATTGTGAGGAAGACGTACAACAAGATCTTGTGTTGTACTGTACTGTTTGGCAGGTTTTTTTATTTTATTTTTTATTGTAGCTAATGTGCTGTAAGGAAGCTGGTTTCCACTGGTCACTATTCATGATTGGAATAATATATAGTAAGCTTTCTAGCCTAAGGAAAACGTTTGTAGTTCTTAAATACACTAAAAGAAAAAATGCAAATACCATGTTAGATTGTGTTGCCTCTGTTATTTTGTTTGATTATTTATTTTCAGTAATCGTATTTATGATCCGAAGGATCATGAGTTACATATGTATGTTAGATTTAAATTTGGAACTAATCCAACGGTGGGATTGGGAGCTCTTGTATGGAGAGTGAACATGTATGTGAGAGGTTCCTATTTTGATAGAGTTTTAGTTTCTTGGGTATATCTTGTCTATTTGGGATAGTTTAGCCTTAAACGATATATCCCTAGAATCCGTGCTTAAATTCCAACATTTCTCATGTTGGCAATATTTTCAGATTTTGATTTCACTGCTTTCCATAATTTTTGGAATTCAAGCACCATTTTAGAGGTATTGTGGCTTGATGTTCAGCACACTACAATGAGTTGAATAATCCAAGTATTTGCATGAACCAATTGTCTTGGAATTTTCGTAGCGTGTTCCTATGTTATGGGTCTTTGAGATCTGAGTTTTTGGTCTTTGGAACAAACCATGGCTTATGTGTTGGTCGTTGAGGGTCAGATCTCTACACTGGGTTACATTGATAGTGACTCTGTAGCACCTTGGAAATTTAGTTATTGAAAAATTATAAATAAATTCAATACTATCGAAATAGTAAAAACATACGTGCCACTATCGTATGTATAGAAATACATCAAAATTTTTTATAAAAAATATAGTTTAACCCTAAATAATACTCACTAATGACCCACAAAGAAACTTGTGCAAAGTCAAATCCGATTATCCAAGCTTAAGGCAATTTGCGACTGATTATCGTAATTAGAAAATAAGTTAGAAAATCATTATCACATGTACTTAATGGAGTCTAAAAATATAACAAAATTAGGGGTAGACTCCAAACAATGTGAATTGATAGCCCATCATAGGATTTGGACCAATGGATAACTTATGGCCCACAAATAAATTCAAGTAAGAAAATATCAGGGAAATTAGTAGCTCAAATTTGGCATAAATTGGAAAGGGCAAAATCTAAGGCAATTAGACTTCCATGTTAACCCAAATTCGTGCCCAACCATGCTAGGATGTTTCCTAAAGGCTTTACAACTCCAATTGGGATGGGAATCCTCAAAACTTGGAAGGGATCAAGCTAAAATCGTAACCCCGCTTTCCTAGTTACAATAGGACTCCTAAACAACCCTAAACCCTTAAATACTTGTCATAAACCCCTTGGAGATGAGTTATCAACTTGCTGGGGTCGTCAGGGGAACAGCTAGAGCACCAGAGGTGGAGGAGATCGCCCCCCAACCAGAGCTTTCTTCCCCAACCAGTGTTTTGCATCGACCTGCAGAAGACCTCTCATAGGATCGTTCAAAGGTAGGTGTTCTCGGGCCAAACTTGAATAAATCATATACCATGTTAAAGCTGGTCGTGCCTAGTTTCATATGCACCTATTTTGCCAAATTTCTATCAAGCATGCCATGAGTATTAAGCATTTTTCAAACATCATGCATGATTAGGGATTTTAGTGCTCATTAAATGTTTCACACATCCCAAGACTGAATTGAGTCAACCCAAAAGTGCAGTTCTCTTCTACTCATCGTACTCTATAACTTTCATGATCATACTTTTGTCCCAAGAGCCCTAGATCTTGAGTTATAGGCCATATACGCATGATTACATCGGTTTCACTATCTTCGGATTGAACCCTAAATCACGACCAGACCAGTCGTCGCGATGTAGACAACTGGTTTCGCAGTAGGTATACCGTCACGATTACCTTAAAAGTGACAGCCAAGCCCGTCACATTTTAGTTTCGTTCAGACATGATCCTACAACATCAAATTGTGTGCCTTCTTGATTTCAATGCATGTCCTAAACGCGACCTCACATAGCGTCGCGATTTGACCAATTTCCTGCCCTTGGTTTTCGTGCATAGTTTGTATTTTGAAAGTCACATGAACGTGCTGGACAACCCCATCGCGATTCAGTGGTCTCCAATCTGTATCCTATTGATTCCCTTTTATCGCGACTGTCTTGTACGCCGCGATTCATTTTAAACAATCGATACCTTGTTCCGATTGCCCGTAACACGACCGTGAGCCCCGTCGCGTTTCGATAGTCACCAATCGATACACCCCTACTGATAGGCTTTAAAGCGTCTGATCTTGCTGTCCCGTTTTTGTCATGTAATCGATTGACCATATCGATTGTCCTAAACATGACCGTTAAGCCCGTCGCGATTTTTAAGTTTGACTATTTACCTATTTTAACTATTTAAGCCTTGGAAATAGGTGATGATTGAACCTGTCGCATATTATAAAGCCAACCCGAGACCTATTTTACACAATCTAAGTGTAAGACTTGCATGTTATGTGTAACACCCTCCTCCGGCTTCACACACACATACATATGCCATACATATAACCTTTGATCAGAAGAGGGGTTACGTTGACAATTTTCATTATGGGTAGACAAATCCGTGTAATGCTCAACATTAGAAAACCATTTCACAAAGGCGTCTTTGAACATATTATACTTCACAAGGTAACAAAGTACTAATACTCATTATTTACAAGCGCTAAGTTTCTCTCTTTAATTTAATACATCATCAACTAAAAGAAACTACTAAAACTACGCTATTCTTCTTCATCTCTTCATCGTCTGCAGCGGAATTGAGATTCATCTGTAGCTGAGATTATACACACCTTCAATCTCAAAGGGTTGGAGGAACAAAGGCATGAGTCGGAAGGGATCAGTAGGTGAAAGTAAGCATATATGGATCAAAAACATATTTGCTCATGAATTTCATACTTAACAGAAACATATAGCTCAAATTGAATTCATAATGAGCCCAAACAAATCACAGAATAAGATTCATATTTGTCTTTCAGAATTCAGACCATAACTTGTTTTGGAAACAAATTTGACAGGCATCACTGCTCTCAAGAGGTTACTAAATAGACGTAAATATATCCTCAATGCCTAGGCGATTCCAGCACCTTAGATCTTGTTCATTGCGCAAGAACAGGGTTTATTACCCACCATCGTCAGTCCATTGACTTGGATTTACCCACAAACTGTCGCCCTCAGCTGATCACAAGTGGCTGGTGCTACCACAAGTAATCCTAAACCCTCTTTTGAAGAGAGCACTGTCTTCATATCATAAATTTCTTTTCATGAGCATAACAGAAATTGGAAATCCAAAGGTAGTTTTGATTGAGAATTAATACAGATATCTTGGTGACAAAGTTGTTCGGAGTTCAATAATATAAGAAAGACAATTGGTTGA
Organism: Colocasia esculenta; assembly: GCA_014218235.1. NCBI lineage: Eukaryota > Viridiplantae > Streptophyta > Magnoliopsida > Alismatales > Araceae > Colocasia > Colocasia esculenta. The sequence continues at coordinate 118,914,762 of CM024761.1, forward strand.
GATAGGGTTATGACTCAAAGCCAATAACTTCGGAAGATTGAAATCATATAAGAACCCAAGAAGATGAAGATCCACAATTGTCATCACAAATTATTCACATCTCATAAGGTGTTCAAACATATGAACTCTCTGGTGATCAGGTTTTATAGACTCAGTTACCGAATACGGGAGAATAGACTCAATCGGAGTACTATTCGTAATTGACAATGTTAAGAATAATTCAAGGGAGGTTAAGGTACATAATGTGGGTAAACTTTGCTGTAGTATGACAGTAAATACCAAGGTAAATAAGTGGGCAGCTTTCTATGCTAATAGGTTGATGTTTTGACAAGGATTGGTGCAAGAAAGATTGCTGAAATTCAGTTTAGGACAACATGTGTCGACAGCCAGGAGGTGGCTGTCGACAGATAGAGGCTTCCAGAACTGGGTTTGCTGGTCTGGGACAGTACCTGTTGACAGCAATGGGCTGGCTGTCGACAGCTACTGCTGTCCTAGCAGTTCACAGTTCTGTGAAAGTGAAGTCTATCGACAGGTAACTTCTCCCTGTCGACAGCCGTTGGTTTTTATTCCAGAAATGACTTAAAGTGCATCCTAAAAACTCTAATCATGGAACCTATGGACCAAGGCATGATTTATATCAATTAGAAGAATCAAATTGTAGTTCTCACAGGGTTTATAAGCTAAACAAGCGAGAGGAAATAGGAGGTTTGCAACTCAAACTTGTCTATCTAGAAGCTAACATAGTATAGTGTTGGAAACGTGGTCTTCATAGAAATGGTTTATGGAAGATTCCTATAAGATAAATACTAAACTCAAAGTGTTTCATGGATCTAAATCAAAACATGAAGTACCAAATAACTGAACCGAAGTATTCATACTATTCTAAAGATAATTGACACTTCTACAAAACTCTATAGCATGAACATGGATCAAGGGTGGAAGAAGAATTTAGGAACCTACTTGATCTATAAGGGGAGTGAAGATTCTTCTTTGGTAATCACATAGTTCCAAAGATAGTTAGGGAATCAAACAAAGATATAGAGTTACAAGCACGTATACGGAAGATGTACACACCAAACCAAGTTTGATTGAATAGCTCAACGAAGTTATAATCTTCTTAACAAGAGTAGAGAATAAAAGTATGGGGAGAAGATAGGAACCTACTTGATCTTGAAAAAGAAACAAAGATTCTTCTCCTCTTCCTCGTTGAACTAATATCAGTGTAAGGAAAAGTAAAAGAAACTGCAAAAATCTTCAGCCGATGCAGTTGGAGGAGTGGTGATTCTACAGAAGAAGGAACAATAATAGCCACAATAAGCAGCTGCAACAGCAACGACAGGAACAGAGGATGGAAAGGTTGTTCGATTGATAAGGAGTGAGCTTATATAACTCCTTCGGACTGCATGCATGTCGGCACGTCGGCTCACAGGTGTTGAGGTAAAAACCTCACTTCCCCACCCACAGCCACGTCTCCCATGCATACACTCTCTTGGTTACACGCAGGTAACCTTAATGATAGCCCAACCCCATGGCTTAGCCTTATCCTATGTGTGTTGGCCTCTCCTAAGCCTAACACGTATGCTCTAGGAAAAACCCAGAAATTGGTCACCGTAAATGACCCTTAATTCAGTTGGCCCAATAATCCCTATGTAAAGGTGTTCAAACGACATAAGTTTGTGTTGAAAATTTTCGGATAATTACGTTAATTTTTAGAATTTATTTTCCACTGGGTGAAAAATCGCCCCAAAAATAGTTACGTCAGCTAAATCTCAAAATCCGGTCGTCAAAATTTCCGGATAATTACATATTTGATATCACCACATTTATCTAAGAATTATGGTGTTCTCAAATTTCATTTTCGTTACAGTTTTCCTGTGTCGCCCTGTCGGGGTGCGCACGACCAAAAGTAATATCTGGGTATGATAAAGTATCTTAATCACACCCTAAATCCTAAATATCTCAATGTAATTCTAATCGGTTTGCATAAACAAGAATTATAAGTAAAACATGATATTTAAAATTCGAGGTATTACATTTCTCCCCCTGTTAAAATAAATTTCGTCCTCAAAATTGGCAAAATTTACCTACCGAATAGCTGTGGATACTTTTCTTTCATCTCTTGCTCCAAATCCCACGTTTCTTCCTCCACGAGTGCATTTCTCCATAAGATCTTCACCATAGAAACTGCTTTGTTTCTGAGGACCTGTTCTTTCCTGTCCAATATTTTTATGGGTTCCTCTTGCACGGTTAAATCTGATTGTATTTCCACATTTTCATAACTGGTTATATGAGAAGGATCCATTATGTATTTCTTTAACATAGATATGTGAAATACATTATGAATATGTGACCAAGAGGGCGGTAGAGCTAACTGATATGCTACTTCTCCTATTCTCTGCAATATTTCAAAAGGCCCAACATATCTTGGACTGAGTTTTCCTTTCTTACCAAATCTCATGATACCTTTGGTTGGAGAGATCTTTAGAAATACATGATCACCAATGTTAAATTCCAGTGGCCTTCTTCTCCTATCATCATACTTCTTCTGCCTGTCTTGAGCTATTAATAATCTCTTCCTGATTAATTTAATCTTCTCTGAGCAGTTCTGAATTAATTCTAGCCCGATGAGACTCTTTTCTCCCACTTCTACCCAACAGAGGGGTGATCTACAAGGTCTACCATATAATGCCTCATATGGTGCCATTCCAATACTTGTATGGTAACTATTATTGTATGCAAACTCAATCAAGGGTAGGTAATCATCCTAGCTACCACACCAATCCAAACTACAGGCTCTTAGCATATCTTCGAGTGTTTTGATAGTTCTTTCTGATTGGCCATCTGTTTGTGGATGATATGCTGAACTAAATTTTAATTGTGTGTCCGTGGCTGCCTGCAAACCTTTCTAAAATCTAGCAGTGAACCTTGGATCTCTATCTGAAATTATTGACAAAGGAATTCCATGAAGTCTCACTATTTCCTTTATATACAATTGAGCCAAATCTTCTAATGATTGAGTCTTTATAATAGCTAGAAAATGAGCCGATTTAGTTAATCTATCCACAATTACCCAAATAGCATCATGCTTCTTCCTTGTCTTTGGTAAACCCATTATGAAGACCATGGTTATTTGCTCCCATTTCCATACTAGAATTTCAATTAGTTGCATAGGCCCTGTTAGCTTCTGGTGTTCAGCCTTTATTTGTTGACATGTTAAACATTTACTCACAAATTTTGCTATGTCCTTTTTCATTCCATGCCACCAAAATTGCTTTTTCTGATTCAGATACATTTTAGAGCTACCAGGATGAATTGAATACTGAGATTTGTGCCCTTCCTTCAATAACTCACTTTTAATTTCTTCATTCTCCGGTAGGCATATTCTGTTTTGAAATCTAATTATCCCTTGACCATCTTTGATGTATCCTGGTTTGTTTACCATCTCTTTTAGTTTCTGATCTTGGTTATGTGCTTCACCAATTTTATCTAATAATACCGACCTTACTGTCAATTGTGCCAATATCGGATTTTCTGCACCACATCTTGGTGAGTATTCGATCAAATCTATTATTTCTTTCCACTGTTGGTGAAATTGCTGTGCTCTTGATTTCTTTCTGCTCAAAGCATCAGTAACTACATTAGCTTTGCCTGGATGGTAATTTACTGTAAAATCATAATCCTTCAAAAATTCTAACCATTTCCTTTGTCTTATATTTAGTTCATTCTGAGAAAATATGTACTTTAGACTCTTATGGTCAGTATACACTTCAAATTGTTCCCCATACAAATAGTGGCGCCTGATCATCAAAGCATGTATGATCGCTGCCAATTCTAAGTCATGAGCCAGATAATTCCTTTCATGATCTTTTAATTGTTTAGAGGCATAAGCTACCACTTTCCCATGTTGCATAAGAACACATCCAATTCCTCTTTGAGATGCATCTGTGTACACTATAAATCCTCCCGATCCTTGAGGTAAAGTAAGAATTGGAGCTGTGGTAAGCTTCTCTTTTAATTCCTGAAAACTGGCCTTACATTTCATATTCCACACAAAAGGTGTCTCTTTTCTGGTTAACTGAGTCAAAGGTATAGCTATAGAAGAAAAGCCTTCAATAAATCTCCTATAGTAACCAGCTAATCCCAAGAAACTTCGGATTTCTGATGGATTCTTGGGTCTTTCCCAATTCAGAATTGCTTCAATTTTACTTGGGTCTACTGCTACACCTTTTCCAGAAATTACATGGCCCAAAAAGTTCACTTCCTTGAGTCAAAACTCACATTTACTTAACTTACCATACAATTTATGTTTCCTTACGGTTTGTAGTACAACTCTCAAATGTTCCTTGTGTTCTTCTTCATTAGACGAATATATCAAAACATCATCTATAATACCACCACAAAATTATCCAAATATGGCTGGAATACCCTATTCATCAAATCCATAAATACCGCAGGTGCATTAGTGAGTCCAAATGGAAGTACTAAAAACTCATAATGTCCATATCTGGTTCTAAATGCGGTCTTAAGGATGTCATCTTATTAACTCTCAATTGGTGGTACCCAGATCTTAAATCTATCTTAGAGAATATTGTGGCAGACCAAAGTTGATCAAATAAGTCATTAATTCTTGGTAATGGATATTTGTTCTTGATTGTAACTTGATTCAACTTCCTATAATCAATACATAATCTGAGGGATCCATCTTTCTTTATCACAAACAATACTGGTGCTCCCCATGGTGACACACTTGGTCTAATAAAACCTTTGTCTAATAAGTCTTGCAACTGTTTCTTTAGTTCTGTCAACTCAGCTGGTGCCATTCTATAAGGGGCTATGGATATAGGCAAAGTTCCAAGTAAAAGTTCAATGGTAAAGTCAATTTCTCAAATTGGAGATAATCCAGATAAATCATTAGGAAAGACATCTGGAAATTCTTTTACAACATCAATATCTTGAACTGATACCTGTTTATGCTCATTTGATATGGCCATCACACTTGCTAGATAACCTTGACAACCATTTCTCAGCCATTTCATGGCTTTAAGTGTTGATATAGTCTTCTTGTTACCATTATTCTTTGGGCATGTATAGCTGAAATCTGCTAATCTCGGCCATTTAAATGTTAAAACTTTCTTATGGCAATCTAATATTGCATGATTTTCTGCTAACCAATCCATTCCCAATATAATGTCAAAATCTTGCATATTATCCAGTAATATACATATGTAGTAAGTTCACATTCTCCTATTTTCATGTTTATTTTAGGAATAACAGAAGTAAGTGTAGCTATTTGACCAGTAGGACAATCAAGTATCATACTTCCTACTAATTTCTCTAGTTTGTGAGATATAGAATTAACAAATACCCGAGAAATAAAAGAGTGAGTAGCTCCAGGGTCAAATAACACTCTAGCATACATATTTTCGGTCAGGAGAATACCTTCAGCTACAGTAGGGGTGTCCTGAGCTTCCTCCTTTGTCAAAGCAAAGACTCTAGCTGGTCCTTTAGGTGGTTGTGTTAAGGCTTGCTGAAAGTAGGGTTGTGGCTTCTACACTTTTGACTGGTCTGCTTTGTGTGGACAGTCCTTAATCATATGCCCTTTTTGACCACATCCATAACATTTCCCTACTACTTTCCAGCACTCATCACCGGGGTGTCTTCCTCCACATTGAACACACAATGGCCAACTCTTTTTCTGTTCTCCCTGCTGCTTGGTTGAATCAACCTTTCTCTTCTGACCTTTCGTTTCCTTGTTATACACATTTTTCTTCTTACCCCCATTGGTTTCTTTGTTTCTCATATACTTCATAAATCCAGATTCCACTATAAATGCACTCTTTAGTGCCACTACCATGCTCTGGGGATCTAGTGGAGCTACCCTGCTCCTCACACTGGGTTTTAATCCTCTTACAAACTTCTTTACCCATCTGAGTTCATTATCACAAATGTGTGGTGCATATTTTTCCAGTTCAGTGAATTTTGTTTCATATTCCGCCACCATCATGTCTTTTTGTTCCAATTGCAAAAATTCCACTTATTTCCTATCCTTGACGTGTGGTGGAGTGTATTTCTCATACAACTCTCTCAGAAATTCTCCCCAACTAATGTTATCTTCTCTATTTATGAATGCATTTCTCATGATAGATTGCCATCATTCATCAGCTCTATCCTGAAGCATATAAGTCGCCATTGTGACTTTGTCCTCCTCTTCACATCTAATGGCCTTGAATATCTTTTCCATCTCTCTAACCCATACTTCTACAACCTCGGGTTGACTACTTCCTTTAAAGGCTAGAGGTCCCATCTTCTTAAACTTCTCTAACAACGATGCTCCAGAAATTCTTTCTCCACCCACATCTTGTTGGTTCTTCATTAGTGTTTGAACCATTCCCTGAAATGACAGCATAAAAGTAGCAAAATCAGGCATCCCAATACTTCCTTCTTGAGAGTTTCTGGCCGGTAGTATATGGGAACCTCCCCCGTAGAACCTTCTTCAATTTCCTCATGTCTATCCTCACTGGATGTGTCGATAGCTTTCCCTTTGTCTACCATTTCCTAGAACACCATCAAACACATCCAATTAATTCATACTAACCACTTAAATTTTGTTAGAACCAAAATGATCTTTAGAGATTCTAGAATACACACAAATATTTTATTTATTTCCTTTGTGAATGATCAACATTAGCAAACCATTTCACAAAGGCGTCTTTGAACATATTATACTTCACAAGGTAACAAAGTACTAATACTCATTATTACAAGCGCTAAGTTTCTCTCTTTAATTTAATACATCATCAACTAAAAGAAACTACTAAAACTACGCTATTCTTCTTCATCTCTTCATCGTCTGCAGCGGAATTGAGATTCATCTGTAGCTGAGATTATACACACCTTCAATCTCAAAGGGTTGGAGGAACAAAGGCATGAGTCGGAAGGGATCAGTAGGTGAAAGTAAGCATATATGGATCAAAAACATATTTGCTCATGAATTTCATACTTAACAGAAACATATAGCTCAAATTGAATTCATAATGAGCCCAAACAAATCACAGAATAAGATTCATATTTGTCTTTCAGAATTCAGACCATAACTTGTTTTGGAAACAAATTGACAGGCATCACTGCTCTCAAGAGGTTACTAAATAGACGTAAATATATCCTCAATGCCTAGGCGATTCCAGCACCTTAGATCTTGTTCATTGCGCAAGAACAGGGTTTATTACCCACCATCGTCAGTCCATTGACTTGGATTTACCCACAAACTGTCGCCCTCAGCTGATCACAAGTGGCTGGTGCTACCACAAGTAATCCTAAACCCTCTTTTGAAGAGAGCACTGTCTTCATATCATAAATTTCTTTTCATGAGCATAACAGAAATTGGAAATCCAAAGGTAGTTTTGATTGAGAATTAATACAGATATCTTGGTGACAAAGTTGTTCGGAGTTCAATAATATAAGAAAGACAATTGGTTGAGATAGGGTTATGACTCAAAGCCAATAACTTCGGAAGATTGAAATCATATAAGAACCCAAGAAGATGAAGATCCACAATTGTCATCACAAATTATTCACATCTCATAAGGTGTTCAAACATATGAACTCTCTGGTGATCAGGTTTTATAGACTCAGTTACCGAATACGGGAGAATAGACTCAATCGGAGTACTATTCGTAATTGACAATGTTAAGAATAATTCAAGGGAGGTTAAGGTACATAATGTGGGTAAACTTTGCTGTAGTATGACAGTAAATACCAAGGTAAATAAGTGGGCAGCTTTCTATGCTAATAGGTTGATGTTTTGACAAGGATTGGTGCAAGAAAGATTGCTGAAATTCAGTTTAGGACAACATGTGTCGACAGCCAGGAGGTGGCTGTCGACAGATAGAGGCTTCCAGAACTGGGTTTGCTGGTCTGGGACAGTACCTGTTGACAGCAATGGGCTGGCTGTCGACAGCTACTGCTGTCCTAGCAGTTCACAGTTCTGTGAAAGTGAAGTCTATCGACAGGTAACTTCTCCCTGTCGACAGCCGTTGGTTTTTATTCCAGAAATGACTTAAAGTGCATCCTAAAAACTCTAATCATGGAACCTATGGACCAAGGCATGATTTATATCAATTAGAAGAATCAAATTGTAGTTCTCACAGGGTTTATAAGCTAAACAAGCGAGAGGAAATAGGAGGTTTGCAACTCAAACTTGTCTATCTAGAAGCTAACATAGTATAGTGTTGGAAACGTGGTCTTCATAGAAATGGTTTATTGGAAGATTCCTATAAGATAAATACTAAACTCAAAGTGTTTCATGGATCTAAATCAAAACATGAAGTACCAAATAACTGAACCGAAGTATTCATACTATTCTAAAGATAATTGACACTTCTACAAAACTCTATAGCATGAACATGGATCAAGGGTGGAAGAAGAATTTAGGAACCTACTTGATCTATAAGGGGAGTGAAGATTCTTCTTTGGTAATCACATAGTTCCAAAGATAGTTAGGGAATCAAACAAAGATATAGAGTTACAAGCACGTATACGGAAGATGTACACACCAAACCAAGTTTGATTGAATAGCTCAACGAAGTTATAATCTTCTTAACAAGAGTAGAGAATAAAAGTATGGGGAGAAGATAGGAACCTACTTGATCTTGAAAAAGAAACAAAGATTCTTCTCCTCTTCCTCGTTGAACTAATATCAGTGTAAGGAAAAGTAAAAGAAACTGCAAAAATCTTCAGCCGATGCAGTTGGAGGAGTGGTGATTCTACAGAAGAAGGAACAATAATAGCCACAATAAGCAGCTGCAACAGCAACGACAGGAACAGAGGATGGAAAGGTTTGTTCGATTGATAAGGAGTGAGCTTATATAACTCCTTCGGACTGCATGCATGTCGGCACGTCGGCTCACAGGTGTTGAGGTAAAAACCTCACTTCCCCACCCACAGCCACGTCTCCCATGCATACACTCTCTTGGTTACACGCAGGTAACCTTAATGATAGCCCAACCCCATGGCTTAGCCTTATCCTAATGTGTGTTGGCCTCTCCTAAGCCTAACACGTATGCTCTAGGAAAAACCCAGAAATTGGTCACCGTAAATGACCCTTAATTCAGTTGGCCCAATAATCCCTATGTAAAGGTGTTCAAACGACATAAGTTTGTGTTGAAAATTTTCGGATAATTACGTTAATTTTTAGAATTTATTTTCCACTGGGTGAAAAATCGCCCCAAAAATAGTTACGTCAGCTAAATCTCAAAATCCGGTCGTCAAAATTTCCGGATAATTACATATTTGATATCACCACATTTATCTAAGAATTATGGTGTTCTCAAATTTCATTTTCGTTACAGTTTTCCTGTGTCGCCCTGTCGGGGTGCGCACGACCAAAAGTATATCTGGGTATGATAAAGTATCTTAATCACACCCTAAATCCTAAATATCTCAATGTAATTCTAATCGGTTTGCATAAACAAGAATTATAAGTAAAACATGATATTTAAAATTCGAGGTATTACATTTCTCCCCCTGTTAAAATAAATTTCGTCCTCAAAATTGGCAAAATTACCTACCGAATAGCTGTGGATACTTTTCTTCATCTCTTGCTCCAAATCCCACGTTTCTTCCTCCACGAGTGCATTTCTCCATAAGATCTTCACCATAGAAACTGCTTTGTTTCTGAGGACCTGTTCTTCCTGTCCAATATTTTTATGGGTTCCTCTTGCACGGTTAAATCTGATTGTATTTCCACATTTTCATAACTGGTTATATGAGAAGGATCCATTATGTATTTCTTTAACATAGATATGTGAAATACATTATGAATATGTGACCAAGAGGGCGGTAGAGCTAACTGATATGCTACTTCTCCTATTCTCTGCAATATTTCAAAAGGCCCAACATATCTTGGACTGAGTTTTCCTTTCTTACCAAATCTCATGATACCTTTGGTTGGAGAGATCTTTAGAAATACATGATCACCAATGTTAAATTCCAGTGGCCTTCTTCTCCTATCATCATACTTCTTCTGCCTGTCTTGAGCTATTAATAATCTCTTCCTGATTAATTTAATCTTCTCTGAGCAGTTCTGAATTAATTCTAGCCCGATGAGACTCTTTTCTCCCACTTCTACCCAACAGAGGGGTGATCTACAAGGTCTACCATATAATGCCTCATATGGTGCCATTCCAATACTTGTATGGTAACTATTATTGTATGCAAACTCAATCAAGGGTAGGTAATCATCCTAGCTACCACACCAATCCAAACTACAGGCTCTTAGCATATCTTCGAGTGTTTTGATAGTTCTTTCTGATTGGCCATCTGTTTGTGGATGATATGCTGAACTAAATTTTAATTGTGTGTCCGTGGCTGCCTGCAAACCTTTCTAAAATCTAGCAGTGAACCTTGGATCTCTATCTGAAATTATTGACAAAGGAATTCCATGAAGTCTCACTATTTCCTTTATATACAATTGAGCCAAATCTTCTAATGATTGAGTCTTTATAATAGCTAGAAAATGAGCCGATTTAGTTAATCTATCCACAATTACCAAATAGCATCATGCTTCTTCCTTGTCTTTGGTAAACCATTATGAAGACCATGGTTATTTGCTCCCATTTCCATACTAGAATTTCAATTAGTTGCATAGGCCCTGTTAGCTTCTGGTGTTCAGCCTTTATTTGTTGACATGTTAAACATTTACTCACAAATTTTGCTATGTCCTTTTTCATTCCATGCCACCAAAATTGCTTTTTCTGATTCAGATACATTTTAGAGCTACCAGGATGAATTGAATACTGAGATTTGTGCCCTTCCTTCAATAACTCACTTTTAATTTCTTCATTCTCCGGTAGGCATATTCTGTTTTGAAATCTAATTATCCCTTGACCATCTTTGATGTATCCTGGTTTGTTACCATCTCTTTTAGTTTCTGATCTTGGTTATGTGCTTCACCAATTTTATCTAATAATACCGACCTTACTGTCAATTGTGCCAATATCGGATTTTCTGCACCACATCTTGGTGAGTATTCGATCAAATCTATTATTTCTTTCCACTGTTGGTGAAATTGCTGTGCTCTTGATTTCTTTCTGCTCAAAGCATCAGTAACTACATTAGCTTTGCCTGGATGGTAATTTACTGTAAAATCATAATCCTTCAAAAATTCTAACCATTTCCTTTGTCTTATATTTAGTTCATTCTGAGAAAATATGTACTTTAGACTCTTATGGTCAGTATACACTTCAATTGTTCCCCATACAAATAGTGGCGCCTGATCATCAAAGCATGTATGATCGCTGCCAATTCTAAGTCATGAGCCAGATAATTCCTTCATGATCTTTTAATTGTTTAGAGGCATAAGCTACCACTTTCCCATGTTGCATAAGAACACATCCAATTCCTCTTTGAGATGCATCTGTGTACACTATAAATCCTCCCGATCCTGAGGTAAAGTAAGAATTGGAGCTGTGGTAAGCTTCTCTTTTAATTCCTGAAAACTGGCCTTACATTTCATATTCCACACAAAAGGTGTCTCTTTTCTGGTTAACTGAGTCAAAGGTATAGCTATAGAAGAAAAGCCTTCAATAAATCTCCTATAGTAACCAGCTAATCCCAAGAAACTTCGGATTTCTGATGGATTCTTGGGTCTTTCCCAATTCAGAATTGCTTCAATTTTACTTGGGTCTACTGCTACACCTTTTCCAGAAATTACATGGCCCAAAAAGTTCACTTCCTTGAGTCAAAACTCACATTTACTTAACTTACCATACAATTATGTTTCCTTACGGTTTGTAGTACAACTCTCAAATGTTCCTTGTGTTCTTCTTCATTAGACGAATATATCAAAACATCATCTATAAATACCACCACAAAATTATCCAAATATGGCTGGAATACCCTATTCATCAATCCATAAATACCGCAGGTGCATTAGTGAGTCCAAATGGAAGTACTAAAAACTCATAATGTCCATATCTGGTTCTAAATGCGGTCTTAAGGATGTCATCTTATTTAACTCTCAATTGGTGGTACCCAGATCTTAAATCTATCTTAGAGAATATTGTGGCAGACCAAAGTTGATCAAATAAGTCATTAATTCTTGGTAATGGATATTTGTTCTTGATTGTAACTTGATTCAACTTCCTATAATCAATACATAATCTGAGGGATCCATCTTTCTTTATCACAAACAATACTGGTGCTCCCCATGGTGACACACTTGGTCTAATAAAACCTTTGTCTAATAAGTCTTGCAACTGTTTCTTTAGTTCTGTCAACTCAGCTGGTGCCATTCTATAAGGGGCTATGGATATAGGCAAAGTTCCAAGTAAAAGTTCAATGGTAAAGTCAATTTCTCAATTGGAGATAATCCAGATAAATCATTAGGAAAGACATCTGGAAATTCTTTTACAACATCAATATCTTGAACTGATACCTGTTTATGCTCATTTGATATGGCCATCACACTTGCTAGATAACCTTGACAACCATTTCTCAGCCATTTCATGGCTTTAAGTGTTGATATAGTCTTCTTGTTACCATTATTCTTTGGGCATGTATAGCTGAAATCTGCTAATCTCGGCCATTTAAATGTTAAAACTTTCTTATGGCAATCTAATATTGCATGATTTTCTGCTAACCAATCCATTCCCAATATAATGTCAAAATCTTGCATATTATCCAGTAATATACATATGTAGTAAGTTCACATTCTCCTATTTTCATGTTTATTTTAGGAATAACAGAAGTAAGTGTAGCTATTTGACCAGTAGGACAATCAAGTATCATACTTCCTACTAATTTCTCTAGTTTGTGAGATATAGATTAACAAATACCCGAGAAATAAAAGAGTGAGTAGCTCCAGGGTCAAATAACACTCTAGCATACATATTTTCGGTCAGGAGAATACCTTCAGCTACAGTAGGGGTGTCCTGAGCTTCCTCCTTTGTCAAAGCAAAGACTCTAGCTGTCCTTTAGGTGGTTGTGTTAAGGCTTGCTGAAAGTAGGGTTGTGGCTTCTACACTTTTGACTGGTCTGCTTTGTGTGGACAGTCCTTAATCATATGCCCTTTTTGACCACATCCATAACATTTCCCTACTACTTTCCAGCACTCATCACCGGGGTGTCTTCCTCCACATTGAACACACAATGGCCAACTCTTTTTCTGTTCTCCCTGCTGCTTGGTTGAATCAACCTTTCTCTTCTGACCTTTCGTTTCCTTGTTATACACATTTTTCTTCTTACCCCCATTGGTTTCTTTGTTTCTCATATACTTCATAAATCCAGATTCCACTATAAATGCACTCTTTAGTGCCACTACCATGCTCTGGGGATCTAGTGGAGCTACCCTGCTCCTCACACTGGGTTTTAATCCTCTTACAAACTTCTTTACCCATCTGAGTTCATTATCACAAATGTGTGGTGCATATTTTTCCAGTTCAGTGAATTTTGTTTCATATTCCGCCACCATCATGTCTTTTTGTTCCAATTGCAAAAATTCCACTTATTTCCTATCCTTGACGTGTGGTGGAGTGTATTTCTCATACAACTCTCTCAGAAATTCTCCCCAACTAATGTTATCTTCTCTATTTATGAATGCATTTCTCATGATAGATTGCCATCATTCATCAGCTCTATCCTGAAGCATATAAGTCGCCATTGTGACTTTGTCCTCCTCTTCACATCTAATGGCCTTGAATATCTTTTCCATCTCTCTAACCCATACTTCTACAACCTCGGGTTGACTACTTCCTTTAAAGGCTAGAGGTCCCATCTTCTTAAACTTCTCTAACAACGATGCTCCAGAAATTCTTTCTCCACCCACATCTTGTTGGTTCTTCATTAGTGTTTGAACCATTCCCTGAAATGACAGCATAAAAGTAGCAAAATCAGGCATCCCAATACTTCCTTCTTGAGAGTTTCTGGCCGGTAGTATATGGGAACCTCCCCCGTAGAACCTTCTTCAATTTCCTCATGTCTATCCTCACTGGATGTGTCGATAGCTTTCCCTTTGTCTACCATTTCCTAGAACACCATCAAACACATCCAATTAATTCATACTAACCACTTAAATTTTGTTAGAACCAAAATGATCTTTAGAGATTCTAGAATACACACAAATATTTTATTTATTTCCTTTGTGAATGATCAACATTAGCAAACCATTTCACAAAGGCGTCTTTGAACATATTATACTTCACAAGGTAACAAAGTACTAATACTCATTATTTACTAGTGCTAAGTTTCTCTCTTTAGTTTAATACATCATCAACTAAAAGAAACTACTAAAACTACGCTATTCTTTTTCATCTCGTCATCGTCTGCAGCGGAATTGAGATTCATCTGTAGCTGAGATTATACACAGCTTCAATCTGAAAGGGTTGGAGGAACAAAGGCATGAGTCGGAAGGAATCAGTAGGTGAAAGTAAGCATATATGGATCAAAAACACATTTGCTCATGAATTTCATACTTAACAGAAACATATAGCTCAAATTGAATTCATAATGAGCTCAAACAAACCACAAAATAAGAGTCATATTTGTCTTTCAGAATTCAGACCATAACTTATTTTGGAAACAAATTTGACAGGCATCACTGCTCTCAAGAGGTTACTAAATAGACGTAAATATATCCTCAGTGCCTATGAGATTCCAGCACCTTAGATCTTGTTCATTGCGCAAGAATGGAGTTTATTACCCACCATCGTTAGCCCACTGACTTGGATTTACCTACAAACTGTCGCCCTCAGCTGATCACAAGTGGCTGGTGCTACCACAAGTGATGCTAAACCCTCTTTTGAAGAGAGCACTGTCTTCATATCATAAATTTCTTTTCATGAGCATAATAGAAATTGGAAATACAAAGGTAGTTTTGATTGAAAATTAATACAGATATCTTGGTGACAATGTTGCTCGGAGTTCAATATATAAGAAAGACAATTGGTTGAGACAGAGTTATGACTCAAAGCCAATAACTTCGGAAGATTGAAATCACATAAGAACCCAAGAAGATGAAGATCCACAATTGTCATCACAAATTATTCGCATCTCATAAGGTGTTCAAACATATGAACTCTCTGGTGATCAGGTTTTATAGACTCAGTTACCGAATATGGGAGAATAGACTCAATCGGAGTACTATTCGTAATTGACAATGTTAAGAATAATTCAAGGGAGGTTAAGGTACATAATTTGGGTAAACTTTGCTGTAGTATGACAGTAAATACCAAGTAAATAAGTGGGTAGCTTGCTATGCTAATAGGTTGATGTTTTGACAAGGATTGGTACAAGAAAGATTAATGAAATTCAGTTTAGGACAACATGTGTCGATAGCCAGGTGGTGGCTGTCGATAGATAGAGGCTTCCAGAACTGGGTTTGCTGGTCTGGGACGGTACCTATTGACAGCAATGGGCTGGATATCGATAGCTATTGCTGTCCCAGCAGTTCACAGTTCTGTGAAAGTGAAGTCTGTCGACAGGTAACTTCTCCTGTCGACAACCGTTGGTTTTTATTCCAGAAATGACTTAAAGTTCATCCTAAAAACTCTAATCATGGAACTTATGGACCAAGGCATGATTTATATCAATAAGAAGAATCGAATTGTAGTTCTCACAGGGGTTTATAAGCTAAACAAGCGAGATGAAAGAGGAGGTTTGCAATTCAAACTTGTCTAGCTAGAAGCTAACATAGTATAGTGTTGGAAGTGTGGTCTTGATAGAAATGGTTTATTGGAAGATTACTATAAGATAAATACTAAACTCAAAGTGTTTCATGGATCTAAATCAAAACATGATGTACCAAACAACTGAACCGAAGTTTTCATACTATTCTAAAGATAATTGAGACTTCTACAAAACTCTATAGCATGAACATGGATCAAGGGTGAAAGAAGAAGTTAGGAACCTACTTGATCTGTAAGGGGAGAGAAGATTCTTCTTTGGTAATCACATAGTTCCAAAGGTAGTTAGGGAATCAAACAAAGATATAGAGTTACAAGCACGTATACAGAAGATGTACACACCAAACCAAGTTTGGTTGAATAGCTCAAAAGCAACATATACGAAGTTATAATCTTTTTAACAAGAGTAGAGAATAAAAGTATGGGGAGAAGATAGGAACCTACTTTATATTGAAAAAGAAACAAAGATTCTTCTCCTCCTCCTCGTTGAACTAATATCAGTGTAAGGAAAAGTAAAAGAAACTGCAGAAATCTTCAGCCGATGCAGTTGGAGGAGTGGTTATTCTACAGAAGAAGGAACAATAATAGCTACAATAAGCAGATGCAACAGCAACGACAGGAATAGAGGATGGAAAGGTTTGTTCGATGGATAAGGAGTGAGCTTTTATAACTCCTCCGGACTACATGCATGCCGGCACGTCTGCTCACAGGTGTTGAGGTAAAAACCTCACTTCCCCACCCACAGCCATGTCTCCCATGCTTACACTCTTTGGTTACACGCAGGTAACCTTAATGATAGCCCAACCCCATGGCTTAGCCTTATCCTAATGTGTGTTGGCCTCTCCTAAGCCTAACACGTAAGCTCCAGGAAAAACCCAGAAATTGGTCACCGTAAATGACCCTTAATTCAGCTGGCCCAATAATCCCTATCTAAAGGTGTTCAAACGACGTCTGTTTGTGTTGAAATTTCAACCATAGCCTAATGTGATGGCTTTACAAATTATGGTCATTTTATTTTAATTTTTAGAATTTATTTTTCACTGGGTGAAAAATCACCCCAAAAATAGTTACGTCGACTAAATCTGAAAATCCGGTCGTCAAAATTTCTGGATAATTACATATTTGATATCACCACATTTATCTAAGAATTATGGTGTTCTCATATTTCATTTTCGTTACAGTTTTTCGGTGTCGCCCTGTCGAGGTGCGCACGACCGAAAGTGATATTTAGGTATGATAAAGTGTCTTAATCACACCCTAAATCCTAAATATCTCAATGTAATTCTAATCGGTTTGCATAAACAAGAATTTATAAGTAAAACATGATATTTAAAATTGGAGGGTATTACATTATGTGTCATAGAAGTATTTTTTAGATTGTCCAGTGGCTTAAAACCTGTTAACCCATGAAAAAGCCATAACAATATGAAAGTTATCCTAATTGTTCTGAATTGCTTGATCTATTCCTCTTGAGATCGATATGTTCATCTTAATGATCTAGCTTTTTAAAGTGAATATCCTATTAAAATACTGAAAAGCATGTTATAAATGCATGTTCTATATTGCATCATCATGTTACTATCTTTCCACTTTGTTTTATACCGATGGATTGTGATATTAAGACACGTTCTACACTAACTCTTGCACTAATTGGCAACCCTTTCTTGTGGGATTGAAAACTCTCTGTTGGTCATTCCATATTGGCATAGTAAGTACCTTTTCACTAAGACCTTCGTAATTCTCCATACTCCATGGATTCCCTCATGGAGACCGAGTTGGTTGTACCATTGACATTCTCATAAGATAGAATGCACTTTCTTTCTCGTCTACTTCTCGTGAGTGTGATTCTCTATACAAATGACCAAGCCATTAATGGAAATATTGAACTAAGCGTAAATTGTGCCGTTATGCTGCCGAAATTCTCTCTTCACCATTGTTATCATGAAATCATGTTCACATGTCATGTTTTGCTTGAAGTCATTATTCACATGACACTATTTATGACACATCAAACCATTGTTATTGACTTGATAGTCATTAATCTTCTTGATAATCTTGTTCGTGTTACATGCTCTTGAACTCACTCTCGATATGATAGTCTCGAATTGCAAGCAAACATTGTCCCTTGACATGATTGTACTAATATTCTCGGACATCCTGACATGACATGCTTGAACTATTGAAAGTACTCTCTTGGTACCCTTGGAGCTGTTAAGGCTCCTACTGTCTTGTACTGTTCTGTACTGTCTAGCGCTATAATAGGTCTTGCGACTATACTGGACTTGAATGCATAATGCTAAGGGCACGGAGAGTATCCGAGGGGCTCCAATCTAGTCCTGGGGGCAAAGAGCCACCCAAAAATACCTCCAGGGGCTAATGACGGTGTCTGCATTTGCACCGGTTTTGACTGTTCTGATTTTGCTAGACATCTGACTGTTATACTGTTACTGTTCGTTTGTTAATTCATACATACTACACTATTACTGTTCATCTGTTAATTCAGACATACTGAACTATTACTGTACTGCCTGTTCTGACTATTACTGAATTGCTACTGTCTTGCTAATGCTCTCCTACTGCACGGCTACTGTTCAATTACTATTACTTGTTGTTACTTGAATGAAACAAAGTAATTGCTTGTCTCGTGAAAAGTACCTTATACATTGACAATCTAAATTCTATTGTCTTGACACGTTTCTGTCTGTATGATGTCCTGCTAGCACTTTGTCATCGATTTTATCGTGCTTATGATTTAGCTTGTTACCCGTGCTTGCCTGGTTAATAAAGCGTTAATCACTTATATCATTGCCCACACTTTGAGATGTAAATCCTACTAGGCTAGTTTGTTTATACCTACTTCCTAACATTTCAGGTACTGAAGGTGAGGAGTATGTATAATTGATGGGACTTGTGCGCCGAGCCTGAAGTACACTTTAGAGAGACTTTCTTTATTCTAGTTAGTGAGAGATTTGGTAATCATTGTAATTTTGTCTTTCTTTAAGAGATAGATGAGACTAATAGTAGAGAGTGTTGTGTTGAGTGTGTATTGGAATTTCTTAAAGATGAATTTTAATAATCACCAATGAACATCACTCATACTTTGATTTTGATGATGACATATTGAACATATTGTATATATTGAATATATTACAATAATGTTCAAACAACATGTTCTTGATATTTAATATCTCATATCTTACTGTGAATGGCATGTTTTGATGGTCTACTCCTCATTCATACAGGTTTACAAAGCTCTTGTTAAAGTAGAGTCGACTCTAGTTGACAGACAGGTCGACTCTAACAGTCTATCCAACAAGCTCCTGAAGAAAAAGTCACAGACAGGTCAACTCTAGTTGACAGACAGGTCGACTCTTAAAGACTGCCTAGCAAGTTTCTGAAGAGCAAATGTCAGTAGTGTCAACTCTAGCTGAAAGTGAGGTCGACACTAGCATCCATCTAGTGAACCTGATTTGGTGGAATACATAGGAGGTCGACTCTATCTGTTGATCAAGTCGACTCTACCTGGTGATCAAGTCGACACTAGCGGTCTGTCAAGTCAACACAATTGTTTTTGCAGTAAGAAGTAATTGGTTTCTAGTCAGTAGTGTCGATTCTATTGGAAACATGAGTCGACTCTCTTTCTGTGCAAACCCAGAATCACGCTGAGGATAATATCCGATGGCTGTGACTTCATTCTGATATCTTTATGGGAGATGCTATAATTACCAAATTGCGCTTTCATCCAAGTGGCAATGAGGTAAAGGCCTTTTGGACATGTGGCAGCCCAGGGTGCATTCTAGGTTTCTATGCACATCTTCTTCACGTAAAAGGGACTGCACAGAGGCTATAAAAGCTCTTATCTCTGTTCTGAAGAAAAAGAGAAACCCAAGAGAGCCCCAAGAGAGCCTGCGAGCCTCCAGCCTTCCCGCGAATTCACCCAAAGGGACGTGGTGATCAAAGCCAAGCTATGATGTGCTGAAAAAGGTAGCAGATCGAGCAGGAGAGCAGCAGAAGAAGAAGAAGTTCTGGCAATTCAGATGCCACTGGAGCAGAGCATCGTGAATTGAAGAGGATCTCCATCAAATTCCTTCAAGGGTCTTCAATTCAAGCTTCTGCAAGACTTCTTCATCGAGGAACATCCAATTCACATCTCTTTCACTTAATTCTTGGAGTGTTCATCTCATTTCTATTTGTGAGTTCTGTACAAGAAGTTCTGTGCAGATTTATGTGTTTCTTTGAGTCTGTGAATCAGATCATTGCTAGAGGATCTGATCTCTTGTGGTTTTGATCTAGCATGTGTGATTGAGACGTCGTGCTTGGTTTGTAAGTCGTCGCACTCACTATGTGTTTGAGCCGTTGTGCTCTTTTGTGTGTGGTTTGAGCCGTCGTGCTTAGGTTGTGAGTCGTCGTACTCATTGTGTGTTTTGAGCCGTCGAGCTCAAGGGTGTTTTGGAGGAGTTGTGCTCCAGTGTGTGTTGTACTCGGGTTTGAGTAGTGTGGTCTCACTGTGTGAGGGGTGGATGTCGGAATCACTGGTGTGATTTCTGAACCACCTAAAAATCCTTTGTGCAATGGTTTGATTTCTTGTCTCAGCATTAGATGATTGCATAGGATTTCATTTTCACACTCTCTTTCTAATTGCTTCACACATCGTATACACACAATCACACATTCTCACATCAGATCAGTTAGTTTGCTTGCTTGAATGGATCTCTAATTCAAAGTAATTTTAAATTACTTAAGCTTCCGCATAAATTGGTGCTAGATCTATTCAAACCCCCCCCCCCCCCCTTCTAGATCTATTCATCTCTCCATTTGATCCTACAATTGGTATCAGAGCGGGTAATATCTATTTCTGATCTGATTTGATTGCCTCTGTTTGATCTATGTGCTCTGACTGGTTGAATTGTCTACTTTCTCATTCCTTGTCTTTTACTTTGATTCATGGATCTCGAGGATTTGTAGCTGATGGCCATTCCATTAATGGACCACCATATTTTGATGGGTCTAATTACTCCTACCGGAAAAATTGCATGCAAGTTTTTCTAAGGGCTCAAAACTATGAAATCTGGAAGATAGTTGACAAGGGTCTTTATGAAAATCATGGAGATGAGGAGAATTGGACTAGAGAGCAAATTAGAAAAGCCACTCTTAACTATAATGCCATAAATATGCTTTAATGTGCAGTTCACCCTAAAGAATATTCAATAATATCCATGTGCAAATCCGCTAAGCAAATGTGGGATAAACTTGAATTAATGTATGAAGGAACATCTCAAGTTAGGGAAATCAATGAAAACATACTTGTTTCTGAATATGAATTGTTTATGATGAAAACTGATGAATCAATTTCTGAAATGTTTGTCAGGTTTATGATAATCGTTAATGGACTGAAGGCACTAGGTAAAGAATACACTAATGTTGATCTGGTAAGAAAAATCTTGCGCTCTCTATTATGAATTTGGCACACAAAGGCATTAGTGATTGAAGATTCTAAGGATTTATCCAAAATTTCTTTCGATGAACTCATAGTCTCTTTAATGACCTATGAAATAAATCTGAAAAGAATTGAAGAACATATGCCTAAAGTCAAACCAGTAGCACTTAAGGCTTCATCAAGCAACAAGGACAAAATTCAAGAAAAATCTAGTTCTGAAAAGTCTGAGTCTGATGATGATGAAATTGCCCTCATGACTAGGCAATTAAGATTTTTTTAAATCAAGAAAAGGAAAATTAATGGAAAGAAAAAATATTCTTCTGGAAAAAAGAATACTTCTTCTTCAAACTTTAATACTGGCAGAAATCAAAAAGTTGATGAATTTGTTATTTGTTACAGGAGCCACAAGGCAAGACACATGAAGGGTGAGTGTCCTGATGTCAAGAAGAACAAATACAAGAAGAACAACAAAATGAAAAAGCCAAAAGCAATGCTAGCAAATGGTCAGATGAAGACCAAAGTGAGGATGAAGAAGAGAACTCCTCAAGCTCAGAAAATGAGGAGTTATGCTTTATGACTAACAACAGTAATGTAAAGGTAGGTTCTTCTTTGGAACAATATATTGTTGAAGATTAGGAAGACACATATGCAGCTTTGGTTGAAAAATACTCTAAAATAAGAAAAGAAAAATAACATCTAAAAAAAAAAAATTAAAAATGTCATGCATAATACTTCCTTAACTAGGAGAATGTCTGAACTTGAAAATGAAATATCTGAACTTAATGATGAAAAGAAGACTTACTGAAAGAAATGGATGAGTTTAAAATGCATCTCAAAAGGCTAACACTGATTTTGAAAAGCTCTCTAAGAAAATGGAATTGCAACAAAAAGAAAAATAACAAGCAATTGATGAAATTCAAAAACTTAAGAAATTGTTGGCTGAAAAGGATCAAGTAATAAAAAATTTCACAAATGAAAAATAAAATCTTGATGTCTTGTTGGGACTAAGCATGAATGCTGAAAAATATGGACTAGGATTCACTACAGAAAATTCAATGAAAAATAAACCTTCTGAAAAGAAACAAAAATCTTCAAAAATTCCTTTGATAAAATTTGTCAAAAGCAATAGTCCAGAAAACAAAAATAAACAAGTGTCAAAGAAAACATCTGAAACAATAAAAAATCAAAATAAAAAGAAAGTGACCAATCAGAAGTAACAAAACAGGTCGACACATGCTGCAGAAAGATCGACACAGGTCAACCATAAGTTCAACCTGTGGTCACTGAGTCGACACTAGCTCAACATAGGTCAACCTATCCACTTCTGAACAACAACAAGATGTTTCACAAAAATTCAAATGAAAATCTGAAAAATTATAAAAAAATACTTTCATGATAATTATTGGAGATCCAAGACTTCATATCAATCCACTTGGATCAATTCTTGGAATCAATGGTATCACAATCCTTATTGGTACCATTCACAGTCTTTCTATCCAAAATTTGCAAGACTTCAACAAAACTCCTTGTCTGGATTTCCATACATGAACAATCACACCACAATGCATAATTTCCCTTCTTATGAAAGGAAAAACACTGGTGTTTTCATTCCAAACCAGAATGTTAAAATACTAAAAATGGAAATCATTTTAGAGATAAAACAAAGCCAAAAAAACTCAAGTGTGGATCAGAAAAGACTTATTATTTTTGCTCAAACAAATGATGGTCCCAACAATGTTTGGGTACCAAAATCTTTTCTCCTCTGATCTGACTTGTGCAGGAAGGTCATGCACCCAGCTCCAATGTGTGGTTTCTTGACAGTGGGTGTTCACGACACATGACTAGAGATAGAACAAAGTTTTCATTTTTGATTGAAAAGGAAGGAGGATCTGTTACTTTTGGGGGTAAAAACAAAGGGAAAATAAATGGATCTGGAAAGGTTGGTAAATCATCCTCAAACTTAATTGAAAATGTTCTGCTAGTTGATGGTTTAGACTACAATCTTTTGAGTATAAGCCAATTATGTGACAAGGGTCACAAAGTTGTTTTTGAATCAGAGTTTTGCAAAATAATTGATTCTTCACTTGAGAAAATAAAATTCTTTGGAAAAAGAGAAAACAATGTGTACATGATAAATCTTGATAGAAAGTTTGCTGAAAATATCTATTTCGTTGCTAATAAAGATGAAATTGCATGGACATGGCACAAAAGACTTGGTCATGCAAGTTTCAAAATAATAAATAAACTCTTAAGGCTATTCTAGTTAAAGGACTTCCTGAATCTTTTCAAAATGTTGAGAATCAACTTTGTGGGATATGTGCTCAAGGAAAACAAACCAGAAAATCTTTTAAAACTTTCAATGATGTACTTACTTCTAAGCCACTAGAATTACTTCATATGGACCTTTTTGGGCCAACAAGAATCTTCTCTTAGTGGCAAACAATATGGATTTGTCACCGTTGATGATTTTACTAGATATACTTAGCTATATTTCTATCCTACAAAAGTAATACTTGTCAAGAATTCAGAAAATTCCGTAGCACTGCCTTAATAGGTTTTTCACATAAAATCAAGTCCATTTTGATTGATCATGGGGGAGAATTTGAGAACAAGACTTTTTCTTATTTATGTGCTGAACTGAACATTTTCCACAGATTCTCTCTCCATGAACTCCAAAACAAAATTGAGTTGTGGAAGGAAGAATAGAACTCTTGTGGAAATGGCTAGATCTATGCTC
Source organism: Colocasia esculenta (assembly GCA_014218235.1). NCBI lineage: Eukaryota > Viridiplantae > Streptophyta > Magnoliopsida > Alismatales > Araceae > Colocasia > Colocasia esculenta. Next base: position 118,938,613 of record CM024761.1, read on the forward strand.
TTGGAATGTAAATTGCCCAAACCTTCTGGGCTGAAGCTGTGAATACAGCAAATCACATCTTGAAAAGAGCATTGGTCATACAAAAATTAGAAAAACCCATATGAACTTTTGAAAAATAAAAAACCAACTTTATCTTATTTTAAAGTTTTTGGTTGCAAGTGCTTTGTACATAACAACAATAAAGAAAATCTTGATAAATTTGATGCTAAAAGTCTTGAAGCCATTTTCCTTGGTTATTCTAAAAATTCTAGAGCATATAGAGTTTTATATCCCGAGAATAAAATTGTGGAAGAATCTCCCATATAGTCTTTGATGAAAATTCCTATCAAACTGATGACTCTACTTCTTGCAGGGTTCCACAAAGTAATGAAGAAGATGACTTCATTATCGAACTTCACCAACTGTTGAAGAGCATGAAGATCCATTTGAAAATATGGACAATCAATCACCTACCACAGATGGATCAGGTAATATTGTTCTAGAACTGAATGAACCTCAAGAGGTAATTCCTGAAACCAGACTTTTAAGAGATCATCCAATTGAGAATGTGGTTGGCAATCTGCATGATAAAGTTAGGACTAAGTCATCTTTTCTGAATGTAATAAATGAAGACCAATTGGCATTAATCTCTCCATTGAACCTAAGTCTATTGATAAAGCTCTTACCAATGAAGATTGGATTAATGCAATGTATGATGAACTTCATCAATTTGACAGAAATCAAGTATGGGACTTAATACCTAGACCTAGTGACCAATCTATAATGGCACTAGATGGGTATTCAGAAAAAAATTGAATGAAAATGGACAGGTTGTCAGAAATAAAGCTAGACTAGTTGCCAAGGGGTACAATCAAGAGTTTGGCATTGGCTTTGAAGAATCATATGCCTATGTAGCTAGACTATAAGCTGTGAGAATTTTTCTTGCTTTTGCATCATCTTTGAAATTTAAAGTTTATCAAATGGATGTGAAAAGTGCATTTTTGAATAGTTACATCAAAGAAAATATTTTTGTAGAACAACTCCTGGTTTTGAAAATGAAAAATATCTTGATCATGTTTTCAAACTTAATAAGGCTCTTTATGGTTTTAAGCAAGCTCCAAGAGCTTGGTATGACTGCTTGAGCTCATTTTGTTGAATAGGATACACAAGAGGTAATGTAGACCAAACCTTATTTACAAGAATTGTCAATAATCAGATCATTGTTGTTCAAATCTATGTTGTTGACATAATTTTTGGTCTACAATAAAGAATGTGTACTGAATTTTCTAATCATATGAAAACGGAATTTGAAATGAGTTTGATGGGAGACTTAAAAAAATTTGGGATTGCAGGTACATCAAACCAGTGAAGAGATATTCATAAGTCAATCAAAGTATGTGAAAGAACTTTTGAAGAGATTTGACTTTCAGCACCTCAAGCACACAAGCACACCAATGGCAATAAATGTAAGATTAGAAGAAGATTCATTTGGTAAGTCAGTAGATCCAAAGACCTACAGAGGTATGATTGGCTCTCTACTTTATCTCACAACCTCTAGACCTGACATTCAATTTAGTGTGTGCATGTGTGCTAGATTTCAAGCCAATCTTAAAGAAAGTCACATGTTAGCTGTCAAAATTTTTTTAAAATATCTTGTTGGAACATGTGAACTTGGAATATGGTATCCTGTTGGTTGCAAATTGGATTTAATTGATTATTGTGATGCTGATTATGCTGGTTGCAAGCTTGATAGAAAAAGTATTAGTGGCTTGTGTTTATATCTAGGTGGATGCCTAATTTCTTGGGCTTCCAAAAAGTAACATTCAGTAGCTATATCCACTGCAGAGGCTGAATATGTGCAACTGGTGGTGGCAATCAAGTTCTTTGGGTGAAACACCAGCCCTAGACTATAATCACAAATTGAATTGTATTCATATTTTATGTGATAACACTAGTGCAATAAATTTGTCTAAAAACTCAATTCAGCATTCACGAACAAAACATATTGAAATAAGGCACCACTTTTTGAGAGATGAGGTTGCTAAGAAATCGTTTGAGCTTCATTTTAGTGAAACTGAAAACAAATTGCAGATATTTTCACTTAGCCTCTTTCAGAAAATATATTTTCATCTTTAAGGAGGGAGCTTGATTTGTGCAAACTTCCACATCCTTGATATCTTTCATCCCTATTTGCAAATAAAATCTGTGTCCTCTTGCAAATAAATTTCTACTTCTCACATTGCATTGGCATTCTTGGTATATCAAATAGTGATTTGAAGAAAGACAAGTCAGGCTTGTCTGGACACTTTCACTATGCGTGAGTATATATCTCCGCCAAGTATCAAGAGCCTTTTTATGCAATTGTTGAGGGGGAGCTTTGTCATTCCATAAAACATTCTTGATGATTCTACCTTCACTTCACTGAATTGTTCCTTCTTCAAAAATCTTCATGTTCACCTTGTAAGGGGGAGCTACATGAAAGGGGGAGCCATTTAGTATCAGAATTTGTGCTCATTGTCAATTCTTCACTCACTTCTCGACATTGGTTGTCTATTTTGAGCCCCAAGTTTTCAATTTTTGAGTCTTGGTGCTATCTTCATATGAGAGACTTAAAACATTGAAAATAAATTTGTGCATTTAGTTAATTTCAACGATTCATTTTCATATCAAAGTTGTGCCATCTTAATATTGAATGTCTTTAAAATGGTTTGCAAAACACATGTAGGCACATGAGTGACATTAATGTTTGACATGTACAAGTTTAAGCTTCATTTTTACCACATCTTAAGAATAAATCTCTATATTTTTCCATAACTTCTCTAAGCAAAAAATAATAATCCTGCAGCACATTAAACGCAAATGAACAACAATCTGAAAAGATACAAACAGAGCATTGCAAGTTCTTGAACCACTGAGTAACCGGGCCATTTCACCTGAAAAGTGATTTGTCTCGCGTCAAAAAGTTGAAAACAAAATTTTCAACTCTATATAAAATAATGAAAGTTAAACCACTGAGTAATCAGGAGATCTTGCATCTAATAAATGTGATCTCTTGCACTGAAAAGTGAGATTTAACTAATTTATTGTATGCTTTCTCAATTAAAACTAAAAGAAAATTCAAATAGGTAGGATAGAAGAGCTTCAAACCTGAATACAGTTCATGTATACTGAGTTTAGACCTGTTATTCTACATTATGTTACATCTAAAGCTTCTAACTTGCTTGTTAAATACTTCTGCTTACTCATATAGGTCACCTCAAAACACATTTGTATTATTATTTTAACTACATTCAGCTCATTATCTTTTGCTATACTTTGTGTTGAGTGTGTCTTTTTATTAAACTTTGATGCACAATCACAAAACACTCATCTCTCTCATATGTCAATATCACTTTGTCTCATTTATCTTTGATCATTCCTACACATTCCTTTTCACCACTTCATTTCCTGCACTCCTACCTTCTAATTTTTCATGTTTATCTTTTTGATGCTGTCAAAAAGGGGGGAAAATTGATTGTAGAGGGAGAAATTACAGACAAGGGGAGAATGAGTTCTTATGAGCTTTCAGGAGAATTCGTATGAAAAGACCAAGGTTGAGTATTTGTTTTGTCATCATCAAAAAGGGGAGAATGTTGTGTTGAGTGTGTATTGGAATTTCTTAAAGATGATTTTTTTAATAATGACCAATGAACATCACTCCTACTTTAATATTGATGATGACATATTGAACATATTTTACATATTGAATATATTACAATAATGTTCAAACAATATGTTCTTGATACTTAATATCTCATATCTTACTGTGAATGACATGTTTTGATGGTCTTCTCTTCATTCATACAGGTTTACAAAGTTTTTGTCAAAGTAGTGTCGACTCTATTGATGTTGAGCACTACCCCTAAGGAATTTAAGAATCTTCTTAAATTAATATATGTTTTTTTTGACTATGACAAAACTCTTTAAAATAACTTTCTACAAAGCAAATATATTAATTACATATCACAAAAATCATATCGGTATATTGCATAATAATACCTCCATCCAAAAATTTCTAAGTCCACAGACTCTCTCTTTGTCCTACTGAATTTGACTGCTAATTCGAATGTCAAATCCGACTCCTTCAGAATCAAAGTTAAACAAACTTCAAATTTTTATAAGGTCACAACTTTATACTTGTTCGACTTATGTCTCTGACTGGTACAGTCAATGCTTCATATAATCTTTATATTTGATTCGACTTATGTCTCCGACTGGTACAGTCGAATGCTTCATATAATATTCTACTTGATTCGACTTATGTCTCCGACTGTTACAGTCGAATGCCTTTCTTTATCCGTTTACTTCTTCGACTGCCACAGTCAAATGCTTCAGTAAACAATCTATATGGTATTCGACTACTGAAGATGAATCACTCTTATTTGTCCAATCTAATTGCATGTTCTTTTGGATTCGACTTCACTGATTAACTCTACACTTAAACTCTCTTCTGATCCTTTTACTCTTAATTTCTAATGCAAATTTATCTCCAAATCTTTTCTATACATCTTTTTATAATCTTTCAATATCTTATTGATTCATCAAAACTGTCATTATCCTATTATTCTATTATTTTATTCTCTATCAGAACAAGTTATATCAGTCTTATTTATTCATTTAAATCCTGTGTATGACACCTCTGATAAATTTTAAGAAATAATCCTTGAGTTGTTCAATGCCTTTGCTCCGGATTTTGCTGGATTCATTAGACACTATGCATTTATGAATTCTCAGGCGCAGGCATCTGACAGGACTCACGTACCACTGACAGACCCATGATTTACCTTTTTAGCCTAACTGTCTGTCTACTTTTTCTTCTGCATCCGAGGTTTCCATACCCTCCTATGTACTTGTATAATCCACCTACCTCAAAGGTATGGAGATACTCTTCTCTTTTGTCTTGTACCTATGCAGGCATTTATTGAAGCATGTTTTCAGCATGTCTCCCTCACAGTTCACTCTGAAAGAAAAAGAGCTTATCCTCTAGCTGTGAAAAACTGCACCTCCTTCTGAAGATCTTGGAAGGAAGTAAAACTGAAAGACTTCTGGATAACAAACACTTCAAGACCCAAAGGATCCTAGAGATCTCTTCAAACGGACATATTGCAAAAGGCCACAAACTCCAACGGCTACATTTCAAACGGCTATATTCTGAAGTGTATAAAAGGAGCTCAAGTTTGAAGAAGGCAGACACAACAACACCACAACACAAGAAGCGTATACAAGCCTTTACACCTTCCTATGAACTTCATTCGAATTCTTCCAAGTCCACACAAACTCTTCTGAAAGCTAAAGTCTGAGAGCTTTTCTTCCTTAGAAGACTTTCTCTGAAGCTCTCCTAAGTAGTGTTGGGTGGCAATTGTAATTGCTTACTTTTTTAGTCCACCCTTAATTTCAGATAGGATTTGTATCTCATCTCTGATCTTTGAATCCTCCTGAAGTTTGTATTTATGTTTAGACAAACACACCCTTTTATTTCTCTTGTGAATTTTCTGCAGAAGTCTATTTCTGCATTGCCCCTCCTGTGTAAAAAGGCCTTGTGAAAGTCAGTTGTTGTTCCCCTGGTTAGGGAAGACTTGCTTGGAGCAAGTGGGTTTGTAATTCCTCTCAAGGTGAGAGAAGCCAATTTATTGGCAGTTAGTAGAAATCTCAAGTGGTTGGCTTGAGGACTGGATGTAGGACTTCCATGTGGGAAGGGCCGAACCAGGATAAATCCATGTGCATTCATTGTGTGATTGTTTCCGCCTTGTCCACACTTGAATCACACACACCACAATAAGCTCTAACATTTACCTAGTGTTGTGCAATTTCAAAAGCAAATTTTAAAAGGGAAGAAGTCCTATTCACCCCCCTCTAGGACATTCTTTGCCATTTCGATCCAACAAGTGGTATTAGAGCAAGGTCTTCTCAGAAGAATCCAAGAGATTTGAGAAGAAATGGCATCCGAAGCTCACAACTATGAAGGCCAATCTATCACAAGGCCACCATTCTTTGATGGTGAAGATTACCAATACTGGAAGATGCGAATGGAGTGCTTCATCAGAGGTACTGACTTCGACTTATGGCAGGTAATAGAACAAGGTGACTATCAAACATTGGTGAAGCTTCTTCCTCTGGTATTTCCATTGCAGATAAAAGAAATATGTCTTTAAACTACAAAGCAAAAAATTATCTTTGCTGTGCTTTGTCTAAAAGAGAATTTAACAGACTTTCAGCATGTAAAACAGCTAAGGAATGTGGGATAAACTTCAAGTAACCTATGAAGGTATAGATAGGGTTAAACAAACAAGAATAGATATACTTGTATCCCAATATGAACAATTCAAAATGCTTCCTAATGAAAATATAACTCAAATGTATAACAGATTTTCAAACATAATTGTCGGATTAAGTTTTTTAGGAAAAGTCCTAACTAATGAAGAAACAGTTAGAAAAATCCTAAGATCTCTAGCTAATGTATGGACCCCTAAAGTTACAGCCATAGAGGAAGCTCATGACTTAACACAATTATCTGTTGATAATTAATAGGATCCCTTATGGCTCATGAAATTAATATGGAAAGGTTTTCCAAAAATTCCTCGAAAAAGAAAATTTCAAATGCCTTGAAGATTGCAGATTCCTCCTCTTCTGAAGACTCAAAAAAAAAATCAGATGACAGTGATGATGAGGCTATGCTTTTAGGAAAACTGTAGAGAATCTTGCAAAGAAGAAGAAGTTTGGCTCAAAAAGATTTTTCAAGAAAGATAAGAAGAAAGAGCCAACTTGCTATGAGTGTAATTAGCCAGGACATTACAAATCTGAATGTCCAAAGCTTAAGAAGAAGGATAAGCAGGAAAATTCGACAAGAAGAAAGGCAAGAAAAGAAGTTCAGAAAGTTCAAAAAGAAGGCAATGGCAGCAACATGGGACAATGAAGAAGGAACCAGTTCAGAATCCTCCAGCTCAGAATCCGAAGAAGAAGAGAAGGCAAATCTAGCCCTCATGGCAGGACTAGAGCAGGTAAACTCAGAAACCTCCTTTACTTCATGTTCTGAATCCGATTCTGATAGCCTTGAAGATGCCTTCAATGAACTTTATGAAAAATATAAGACAGTAGTAACAAATAAAAATAGTTAAACTAAATCTACTGAACCAAGAAAAAGCTAACACCTTTCTTAAAAATGAAACAGAAAGGTTAAACAAAAGTTTAAGTGAAATAAAAGAACTAATGATTGTTGTGCGAAGACTTAAAAATAAAAATAGCAAAATCTTGGAAATTGAATCAAACCTTAAGGAACTTAAAGATGAAGAAAAATTGCAAAAGAAAATAATTATCTAAAAGCTACTATAGAAAAGATTTCTAATTGCAAAACTTCTTTATTTGTTAATTTAAAAGGTTCTAGAATAGGAAAGAAGAAATATGGATAGGACACACCTCCACAAAATGAAGAAAACATTATTCATCCTCAAGTGTATCCAACCCCTAAATTCGTAGCAGAAAAGAAAGTCAAAAATACCAAAAAGGTAAATCAGCATGTGTACAAACAAAAACAAATCTAACAATTTTGTATCATGAAGAATGTGTTTGCTTTATGTTGTAGTCACTGTAATCAATTAGGACACACAGTAAGCACATGCACCACTAGACATTTAAGATGGATTCCTAAAACTAACCTTCAAGGACCCAAGAAATTTGGGTACCAAAAGTTACAACCTGATTTGTTTGCAGGGTCGGTGAGGGCATCCAAATGGTATTTGGACAGTGGATGCTCAAGGCACATGATAGGGGATAGGAAGTTATTCACAAGTTTTAGAGAAGAAAGTGGTCAAGTCACTTATGGTGATAATGGAAAGGAAAGTACTAGGATGTGGAACAGTTGGTACTAAAGAAAAGAACCTAATTGAAGATGTCATGTATGTAGAAGGTCTGAAGCATAATCTGATAAGTATTAGTCAGTTATGTGATAAAGGGCATTCAGTAAATTTTCAGAATGATAAGTGTATTATTCAGAAAGAAACAAGATTGTGTTCAAAGCTCAAAGAGTGAAGAATTTATACACATTGCAACTAGCAGAATTAAGGAAGTGAACTTATGTCTTGCAGCCACCAAAAGTGAAGAGTCTGATTTGTGGCATAGAAGACTTGGTCATGCAAGCACCTCAGTGATCAAGAAGTTAATAAAGCATGATCTGGTTGAAGGTCTTCCAAAGATGAAACTAAGAAATCTGGAATTTGTTCAGCTTGTGCTAAAGGAAAACAACCAAGACTTCATTTCAGTCTAAAACAATTGTTACAACTTCCAAGCTTTTGGAGTTAATTCACATGGATCTATTTGGACCTATGAGGACAGTTAGTCTTGGAGGAAAATATATGGCTATGTATTAGTTGATGACTACTCAAGGTACACTTGGGTATCTTTTCTAGAAGCCAAATCAGAAGCATTTCAAGCATTTCTGAAGTTCAGCAAAATAGTTCAGAAAAATCAAAAATTTCAGATTACAAGCATTAGATTATGATCATGGAGGCGAATTCAAAAATGAAGAATTCATGAAGTTCTGTGAAGAAAATGGGATTGAGCATAACTTCTCAGCACCAAGAACACCTCAGCAGAATGGAGTAGCAGAAAGAAAGAACAGAACACTGCTGGATATGACCAGAACAATGCTGAATGAGTATAACTTGCCAAAATTTTCTGGGCAGAGGCAGTCAATACAGCCTGCTACATCATCAACAAGTGCATGATCAGACCCATTCTAAAGAAGACTCCTTATGAACTCTACAAGGAAAAGAAGCCCAACATCAGTCATCTTCGACCTTTGGTTGTAAGTGCTTTCTTAAATAATGGTAAGGATAATCTAGGGAAATTAGATGCTAAAAGTGATGAAGGTTTTCTATTAGGATATATTTCAAAACCTAGAGGTTATAAAGTATTCAATAGAAGGACATTAACCATAGAACAATCTGTGCATGTACTATTTGATGAAACTAACCCTTCTATCAAAAGGATAGAAGAAGAAGAAGATGTGTTGATGATCTTTGCAGGGATTTAGAAAAGACTTCTCTTGAAGAAGAAGGTAAAGATGAAGAAATGGAAGATCCCTATTAGAAGATCTTCAACAACTAGAAGAACCACAAGAAGGGCTACCTAGGACTTAAGGTATCACCGGGATCATCCTAGAGAAAACATCATAGGTAATCCTCAAGATAGAGTAAGAACAAGAGGTATGCAAATTCCTTGTGACTTTTCTGCTTAGTTTCTCAAATAGAGCCTAGACAATCAATAATGCTCTGGGAGATGAATCTTGGATCCTTGCTATGCAAGAGGAACTTAATCAGTTCCAACGCAGTGAGGTTTGGACTCTTGTACCTAGACCTACTGACCATCCAGTTATTGGAACCAGATGGATTTTCAGAAACAAGATGGATGAATCAGGGGTGATTACTAGAAACAATGCTAGACTTGTTGCTCAAGGATATTCCCAAGAGGAAGGCATAGACTTTGATGAAACCTATGCTCCAGTAGCTAGATTAGAGGCAATCAGAATTTTATTAGCATATGCTTGTTCTCTTAATATTAATTTGTTCCAAATGGATTTAAAAGTACATTTCTGAATGTTTTATTAAAGAAGAATATATGTTGAGAAACCACCTGGTTTTGAAGATACTACCTATCCTAATCATGTTTTCGTTTAAAAAAAGCATTGTATGGTCTGAAACAAGCTCCAAGAGCTTGGTATGAAAGATTAAGTGCTTATCTTATATCACATGATTTTATAAGAGGTAGAGTAGATAGCACACTATTTATAAAGAATTTTCAGATGGAATCTTAATTGTGCAGATCTATGTTGATGACATTATCTTTGGCTCTACTAATGAATCACTTTGTAAGTTCTTTGAAAATTTGATGCAAAGTGAGTTTGAAATGAGCATGATGGGTGAACTAATTATTTTCTTGGGTTGCAAATAAAGCAGACCAAGGAAGGAACTCACATTTGTCAAACCAAATATATTTCAGATTTACTTTCTAAATATGGTTTTGACAAGTGTAAGCCTTTAGGAACACCCATGAGCTCAGGCATTAAGTTAGATAGTGATCCTCTTGGTAAAAAGGTAGATCAAAAGATCTATAGAGGAATGATTGGATCACTGCTCTATCTTACTGCCAGTAGACCAGATATAATGTTTAGTGTTTGTTTGTGTGCAAGATTCCAAGTTGATCCAAAAGAATCTCATGTTCATGCTGTTAAAATAATATTTAGATATCTTATAAATACCAGTAAGTTAGGCTTATGGTATCCCAGATGTTCATATTTCAAGCTTATTGGATATAGTGATGCTGATTATGCTGGATGCAAAATAGATAGGAAAAGCACCAGTGGCACTTGTCAAATTCTTGTAGGGTGTTTGATATCTTGGTCCTCCAGAAAGCAGAACTCAGTGGCTTTATCCACCACAGAAGCTGAATACATTGCAGCTGGAAGTTGCTGTACTCAACTCTTGTGGGTCAAGCACCAACTGGAAGACTACGGTCATCAACTCCAAGAAATCCCAATGCTATGTGACAACACAAGCGCAATAAATTTGACCAAGAATCCTATCCAGCACTCAAGAACCAAACATATTGAGGTTAGACATCACTTCATCAGGGATCATGTAAGTAATGGCAATATTTTACTTGAATTTGTTTTTACAGAAAACCAACTTGCTGATATTTTTACAAAACCTCTTCCTGAGGATAGATTCACATCAATTAGAAGAGAAATAGGTATGTGTAATCCTGATTAAATTACCAAAGTAAAATGACATTTGAATTGTATGTTAAGATTGTGTTGAATAAACTCTGTGAAAACCATCCTGAAAATTCTAAGTCCCAAACATTCGACTTATGCATTCAATTATGTTATAATTCTTGCATTCGACCGATGCAGTCGAATACATGATTCGACTTATCATGAAATCATGAAAAGGCGCTTATAATTTAAAATTATGTAACTGACACTCCTTTAGATGCATCCTTTCATGTCTTAAACGGTCAAATCATTAATCTCGTCCGTTCATCCTGAAATCTAGGGGCAGTTATCTTGTCTTTCCTTATAAAAGAAACCCCGACTTTTTTTAAGACACCCTTTCGAAATCTGTCTTCAACTTTCTTGTCTTCTTCTGCTTCTTCGCGCCCTTACTGTTCTCCGGCGAAGGACTTCTGAAGAACCCTGAAATCTCCATCCTCCTCGAAGAAAGGTAGGATCTTAGAACTCTCCTTTGCATTTCTATCACTCCTCTACTAGTTCCCTAAGTCCTGTTCATCTCTTTTTTTAGATGGCTTCGTCTAGGCTCCGGAATCCACCCAGATGACCCCTGATCAACTAGTAAGACTGGCTAAGATTCCCATTTGCCCAGGGAAGTTGTAGATTTCTCCCGTCTTATTGGAAGTCTTGCATGGTAGAGGACACCCTCAATGCCATGGGTTGGACCAAGTTGTGCCAGATTTCAGAACCCATTGTAGAGAATGCCGTTAGAACATTTTATGTAACCATGGAAATCTCATCTGGAAGTACAGTGTTCGTTATCCAAAGGAACCAAGATATCTATTTCTGAGGAACTGTTGTTGAGATATTGGAATGTCCAAACTCTAGGCATAAGCTTAATAAAGTAATACCTTTGAAAAGTAAAAACTAGGCATCATTGGGAGTTTGACCTCTATAAGTAAGAAAGGTCTTTCAGTAAATGAGCTGTCACCGAAAAAGATTGATTCATATTGTAAATCCAACATTGTGACCCCTAGAGCAGGAACCCACTCATCTATCACCTCTAGAGATGGGAACTTGCTATTTTGGGCTATTCAGAGCACAAAGTAAATTTGGCTGGAATTATCTTGGATAGAATGATTGCTGCTAAGAATCTCCAAGAATCTTTTCCCTATGGTCCTTTGCTCTCCTTGATACTCAAGAGATTCTCAGTAGATCTGTCAGGGGAAATATTTGTTGGAATAAAAGAGAAGATAGGGATCACTACTTTGAGAAGGAGTCACTACTCCTTGGTTATAAGAAGCAAAATCTTTGGGTAAAAGACTCAGTACTAGAATGTGATCATGAATGTTTTTCTGATGACCTCTTGTTCCTCCAGTTCCTCAAATAGTTCAACAAGAGATAGAGCCTCTAGATCAAGTTAGATCTGAAGTACCAATTCATACCCAAGAGCAAGAAGATCATGTTCCTGTTTCCTCCTCTTTTCCTGAACCAGATGGTCCTGAGGAAACTATCAATGAAGTATTAAAAGACATCAGCGGCAAAGGTATTGCATCAGATGACATTCCTGCTGAAGTGGAGTTTGAAGAGAGAGAGAGCATCTCTTCTCCCCTTCTCAGTTTGAGACCCGGCCATGGTCTCAGGGGGAGAGTAGCAACAGTCTTAACTCCATTTTGGATTTATTGAGCAAGCAACAGGAAAGTCTTTCAGTTCTTCAAATGCAGATAGAGTTTATTGATGTCAAGTTTGATAGTCTGTCTGATGAGGTTAAGCAAATGAAAGATTTACTGCTTTAGTTAGTGTGCCAGCAAGGCACTTCTCGCCATCAGGGCCCTCATCCTCTCAGCAGCAAAAAGTACATGTTCAGTCTCAAGAGCCTCCAGAACCTGAAAAGCCAGCTCAAGAACAGCAGTCCACAGAAGATCTATACCAGCAGGTTGAGCAGCAACCTGAGCAGCAGCTGGACCAGGAGCCAGAATCCCAAGTTCAAGAACATGATGAACCAATTCCTGATCAGCACAAGGAGCCTGAGCCACAGGATAAGCAGCAGAGTGTGGAGGAACAGCCTCCTAAGCAGCAGAAAGATTGAGCATGAGGCTCAATTAGCTATGGTAGTGTTTCAACCTCAAGTGGAACAACAGCAACAGCCTGTGTTGGAAAGGAGTCAGTGGCAGTGGCAGTGGCAGCAGCAGAAGCTTCCCAACCCAGGCAGGTTTCTCAGATGGAATCTAAGAGAGCCCTAGAGTCCTCTCCTAATTTGCAAACCTTCAAGAGGAAAGTGAAGCGCAGATTGGTCAAAAATGGTGAACAAGTCTTTCCTCATCCTCCTTCTAGACCATTCATCCTACTCCAGCTCCATCTGTTAAGCCTCCTCCAGAGCCTAAAAAGCAAACTCAACTGAGCCTCAACCCACTGCACCCTCTGCACCCACTCCTCTCACCACTGAAATTCCCTCACAATCCACTTCTTCGGATCCTCCTCCACTTGCAACTATTCCTTTGGATTCATTCCACCAGGATATCAAATTCAAAATCTACCCAAAGAAATACCGGTTCAAACCTCCCAAACCTCTCACTCTCACTCTTTCCACTCAACCTCCTCAGCATTTTTCTTGTCTTCCCACTGCCTCAAGAACAGACTCCAAGAACACTTCTCCATCTAGCTGAAATACTCCCCAGTATTTAGCTTTCCTCATCAGTGGACCAAAACTGGAGACAATCCTTCTAAACTCCTCCACCCTTTTGGTATGCCTTCATCTACCACTCTGAACATCACATGAATTTGTTCAGAGAATATCTATCTATTCGTGCTTTCCTTGAAGTTCATGAGATGCCAGGGTTCACCTTCGAACATTGGCTTCCTATTCTTCTCATCATCACTATTTCAGTTGTGGATCTTCAATTCATCTCTCAGAAAAGTCATAGCTTGACTCCTAAGGAGTTCCTTGATCTCTATCTAGGAGAAGCAGCCAAATATCAGCAAACCCAATCTAGAAACCAATTTTTAACTGTCCAACATCACCTATCCTTGAGGTTTCATGATATGTTTGGACATTTTATCCAGGACTCTCAGGCCAAGTACACCAGTATGAGGACCTTCAATTTCGACAGATTCAAATTAGGATTGCCTGATATTTTCTAAAGGCCAATGGGACAATCTGCTAAGAGGTCAAAGAGAAATCATTCCCCCATGACTGTGGCCTTACCCTCTAAACTGCATCCATCCTTTATAGGAGCAGTTTCCTTCAGAAGAGATTTTACTGAAGTAGTATTCAACAGATTCATCCGCATTGCCACTAGGTTCAAAATTAAATACAAGCTCAAATTGTCTTTCCAAAGATTTGTGTCCTTCAAATCTCCAAGAACCCCCATCATCTGTTGGTTTTCATTATGTTTTGCTGAATCTGAAGACTCAATGAAGTTCAGTGGGCAGCTGCCTATCCTCTTACCACTCTGACTGTGAAAAGATGAAGCTCTCTCTTAATGAATTCCTTCCAAGAGTCTTAAGGGTCTAAGGAAGAACATTGGTCATAAATGGGCTCAAAGGTACTTAGTATATTATCAAGGCAAATGCAGTTGTGGATCGAGGCCTACACTGGAACATCACTGTCCATGAGTTTCTCTTTCTTGCAGCCTCTAAGAAGTTTGTTTCCATCAAGTATCGTCTGAGCAGGGAAAAATTCCACTCCAAGATAGGCTGGTTCCATAGGCGCCACATCAAATCTCAGGAAACTGCCTACTACTAATCCCTTCTACAACATTGACCTCTCCTTGTTTGAAAATTTCTTTTGTGAAAATGAGACAAAGCTCTAGGACCTTCTCAAACTATATTTGCTCAAATTCCCAGATCTTTGTACTTGCCTAGCTCCTTGTCTAGGTCCTGATCATTTTTTGTTATATTTTGAGAACTGTGTAATTTATAAACATTTCTGCTATGTTTCTGATCCCTTTGTCACTTCTGAATGCAACATTGTGTATCTTTGTGATGATTCCTTTATGTTAATGCCACAAAGGGGAGAGAACATATTCACACTTCACTTATGCTTTTTACTGTCAATTTAAAGATTTTTGTCATTAACAAAAGGGGGAGAATTATTGAGCAACTACCCCTAAGGCATTAAGAATCTTCTTAAATTAATATATCTATTGTTTTTGCTATGACAAAACTCTTTAAAATAAACTTTCTACAGAAAATATATAATTACATATTACAAAAATCATATCGATATATTGCATAATAATACCTCCATCCAAAATTTCTAAGTCCACAGACTCTCTCTTTGTCCTACTGAATTCGAAGTTAACTTCGAATGTCAAATCCGACTCCTTCAGAATCGAAGTTAAACAATCTTCAAATTTTTCTAAGGTCACAACTTTATACTTGATTCGACTTATCTCTGACTGGTACAGTCGAATGCTTCATATAATCTTATATTTGATTTGACTTATGTCTCCGACTGGTACAGTCGAATGCTTCATATAATCTTCTACTTGATTCGACTTATGTCTCCGACTGTTACAGTCAAATACCTTTCTTTATTCGTCTGTCTTCTTCGACTGCCACAATCAAATGCTTCAGTAAACAATCTATATGGTATTTGACTACTGAAGTCGAATCACTCTTATTTGTTCAGTCTAATTGCATGTTCTTTTAGATTCGGCTTCACTAATTAACTCTACACTTAAACTCTCTTCTGATCCTTTTAGTCTTAATTTCTAATGCAAATTTATCTCCAAATCTTTTCTATACATCTTTTTAATAATCTTTCAATATCTTATTGATTCATCAAAATTGTCATTATCCTATTATTCTATTATTTTATTCTCTGTCGGAACAAGTTATATCAATCTTAATTTATTCATTTAAATCCTGCGCATGACACCTCTGATATATTTTAAGAATAATCCTTGAGTCGGTCAATGCCTTTGCTCCGGATTTTGCTGGATTCATTAGACATTATGCATTTATGATTCTCAGACGCATGGCATCTGACAGGACTCACCTACCACTGACAAACCCATGCTTTACCTTTTTAGCCTAACTGTTTGTCTACTTTTTCTTTTGCATCCGAGGTTCCATACCCTCCTATGTACTTGTCTAATCCACCTACCTCAAAGGTATGGAGATACTCTTCTCTTTTGTCTTGTCCCTGTGCAGGCATTTATTGAAGCACGTTTTCAGCATGTCTCCCTCACAGTTCACTCCGAAAGAAAAAGAGCTTATCCTCTAGCTGTGAAAAACTACACCTCCTTCTGAAGATCTTGGAAAGAAGCAAAACTGAAAGACTTCTGGATAACAAACACTTCAAGACCCAAAGGATCCTAGAGATCTCTTCAAATGGACATATTGCAAAATGGCCACAAACTCCAACGGCTATATTCTAAAGTGTATAAAAGGAGCTCAAGTTTGAAGAAGGCAGACACAACAACACCACAACACAAGAAGCGCATACAAGCCTTTACACCTTCCTGTGAACTTCATTCGAATTCTTCCAAGTCCACACAAGCTCTTCTGAAAGCTAAAGTCTGAGAACTTTTCTTCTTAGAAGACTTTCTCTGAAGCTCTCCTAAGTAGTGTTGGGTGGCAATTGTAATTGCTTACTTTCTTTAGTCCACCCTTAGATTTCAGATAGGATTTGTATCTCATCTCTGATCTTTGAATCTTCCTGAAGTCTGTATTTGTGTTTTGACAAACACACAAGCCTTTTTATTTCTCTTGTGAATTTCTGCAGAAGTTGTTTCTGCATTGCCCCTCCTATGTAGGGAAGGCCTTGTGAAAGGCAGTTGTTGTTCCCCTAGTTAGGGAAGACTTGCTTGGGAGCAAGTGGGTTTGTAATTCCTCTCAAGGGTGAGAGAAGGCCAATTTATTGGCAGTTAGTGGAAATCTCAAGTGGTTGGCTTGAGGACTGGATGTAGGACTTCCATGTGGAAGGGCCGAACCAGGATAATCCCTGTGCATTCATTGTGTGATTGTTTCTGCCTTGTCCACACTTGAATCACACACACCACAATAAGCTCTAACAATTTACCTAGTGTTGTGTAATTTCATAAGCAAATTTTAAAAAGGGAAGAAGTCCTATTCACCCCCCTCTAGGACATTCTAGTGCCATTTCGATCCAACAGTTGACAGACAGGTCGACTCTAACAGTCTGCCTAGTAATCTCCTGAAGAAAAAGTCACAGTAGTGTCGACTCCAGTTGACAGACAGGTCGACTCTTAAGGGCTACCATCAAGTTTCTGAAGAGCAAATGTCAGTAGTGTCGACTCTAGCTGAAAGCGAGGTCGACACTAGCATCCATCTAGTGAACCTGATTTGGTGGAATACATAGGAGGTCGACTCTATCTGTTGATCAGGTCGACTCTACCTGGTGATCAGGTCGACACTGGTGGTCTGTCAGGTCGACACTAGTGTTTTGTCAGTAAGAAGAAATTGGTTTTTAGTCAGTAGTGTCGACTCTATTGAAAACATGAGTCGACTCTCTTTCTATGTAAACCCAGAACCGTGTAGAGGATAATATCAATGGTTGTGATTTCGTTTTGAGATCTTTATGGGAGATGTTATAATTACCAAATTGCCCTTTCATCCAAGTGGCAATGAGGTAAAAGCCTTTGGACACGTGGCAGCCCAGGGTGCATTCTAGGTTTCTGTGCACATCTTCTTCATGTAAAAGGACTGCACATAGGCTATAAAAGCTCTTATCTCTTTTCTGAAGAAAGTGAGAGCCTAGAGAGAGACCAGAGAGAGCCCCAAGAGAGCCCGTGAGCCTCCAGCCTTCCAGAAGTTTCATCCAAAGGGACGTGGTGATCAAGGCCAAGCTATGATGTGCTGAAAAAGAGGAGAATCGAGTAGGAGAGCAGCAGAAGAAGAAGTTCTGGCAATTTAGATGCCACTGGAGCAGAGCATCGTGAATTGAAGAGGATCTCCATCAAATTCCTTCAAGGGTCTTCAATTCAAGCTTCTGCAAGACTTCTTCATCGATGAACATCCAATTCACATCTCTTTCACTTAATTCTTGGAGTGTTCATCTCATTTCTGTTTGTGAGATCTGTACATGAAGTTCTATGTAGATTTCTGTGTGTGTTTGAGTCTGTGAATCAGATCATTACTAGAGGATCTGATCTCTTGTGGTTTTGATCTAGCATGTGTGATTGAGCCATCGTGCTCAGTTTATGAGTCGTCGCACTCACTGTGTGTTTGAGTCGTCGTGCTCTTTTGTGTGGTTTGAGCCGTTGTGCTCAGGTTGTGAGTCGTCATACTCACTGTGTGTTTTGAGCTGTCAAGCTCAAGGGTGTTTTGCAGTCGTCGTGCTCCAGTGTGTGTTGTACTCAAGTTTGAGTAGTGTGGCATCACTGTGTGAGGGGTGGATGTAGGAATCACTAGTGTGATTTTCGAACCACCTAAAATCCTCTGTGCAATGGTTTGATCTGTTCTTCTACGCTAGATGCTTGCATAGGATTTCGCTTTCACTCTATCTGTCTAATTGCTTCACACATCTTATACACACATCCACATGTTCACACATCAGATCAGCTAGATGGTCTGTTTGAATGGATCTCTAATTCGAAGTAATTTTAAATTACTTAAGCTTTCGCATTAATTGGTGAAGATCTATTCAACCCCCCCTTCTATATCTATTCTCTATCCGATCCTACAGACTATGCTGGATGCAAAATAGATAGAAAAAGCACAATGGTACTTGTCAAATTCTTGCAGGATGCGTAATCTCCTGGTCTTCCAGAAAGTAAAATTCAGTAGCCTTGTCCACAATAGAAGAAGAGTACATTGCAGCTGGAAGTTGCTGCACTCAACTACTGAGGATCAAACATCAACTGGAAGACTATGGTCATATACTTCATGAAATTCCAATGTTGTCTGACAACACAAGCGCAATTAACTGACCAAGAATCCAATTCAACATTCAAGAACCAAGCACATTGAGGTCAGACATCATTTCATCAGTAACCATATAAGTAATAGAGATATTTTACTTGAATTTGTCTCTACATATAATCAATTAGCTGATATATTTACTAACCTCTCCCTGACATAGATTTACTTCAATAAGAAGAGAAATATGTATGTACAATCCTGATTAGAAATGTACTCTTTGTTGTATTGTATGCTTATTTCATCGCAAAATTTTTTCTAAGTCCTGAGACTATGACTCTTATGAAGTCGGAGTTTCAAAACTGCGACTCTCCTAAAGTCGAAGTTCGATACTGCGACTCTCCTAAGTCGGAGTTGTCCACTGCGACTCTTATGAAGTCGGAGTCTATGTTTATTTAAAAAAAAGGTTTTATTTAAGGTCAATTAATTGTAGCTGCTCACTCATTTAATCATAGCCTTTCATCTCCTCATACATGGCCCGTTACATATCCCTTTCTTTATTAAGACCTTTCCTCTCCCATTCCAAATCACCCTTTTAAAATGTCTCCGACTCTCCTATCGTCTTCCTCCTGGTTCCCGCGCATGTTCTTCACTCCATGGAACCGTCTTCGAAGCCTCTATAGAATCTCTCCATTTCTTTGAAGAAAGGTAAGATCTTTACCCCTGTGAACTTTTCGACATCTCCTCTATCATACTTCTTAGTTTCTTTCTTCGCTTTTGTCTAGATGGCATCATGTAAGGCCCTCGAACTTTGTTCTTTATTTAGACTTTGTTATATGGTGTTTAGTTACTTGTGTATAGAGCTATGTATATGATTGATAGCTATGTATATATTGTTTTACTTACATTTTACATATGGTGCTTAAGTTATACATTACATGTTGTGTATATATATAATGTAAATGTTTAATTCTGTACATATTGTATTCAAATGATGTTGTATATATGTATTATGTGTTTATTTATGTACATTTTTTATTTACATTGAGCATATTGTATTTAAATAATATGATGTATAGAGTATGTAAATTATAAGGTGAATGCATGTTTATCTGTTTTCTGTGTTCTGGCCGAAATGCCATTGACGTTAACATGTGTGGACGTTTATGGGAGAGTCGACGTCCAGATCGATGGATGCTGACTCCCAGTAAATGGCAGCAATGTGGCCGTCTATTTCCCCAAAAATTGTGCAATTTTAGATCTGGAAACGGCAGCATTTCCTTCGGTTCTGATTTTGGAAACCCACCTCCAATGGTAGGAAATCTTATCTAATGCGTACCCAACCCCCCTGGCCTTATAAAAACACCTTGATCCGGCCAAGTTAGGTCTTTTCACCCAAGGAGAACCTAGGGTTTTCTATGGTGAAAAACTGATCTTTGTGCACTTTGATCTGGCGATCGAGAGTTCCTACTGGCGATCTACATTGACTGGGAGGTGCTCCTAGCATTTGTGGATCTTCCCCGACTCCGGAGATAGACCTGCATTAACTCAATGACTGGATTCGGGAGGCGTTTTGTGTGTCTTCTTGGCTTGGCCGAGGAGAGCTTCTCCGAAAAAATAGTCCAATCTAGCAATTTTACTGAGGCAAGTGATCTAGGGGTTACATCCCTACCCATGTCCCTTAGGTCCTAGGAATTTATGAGATTTTTTCCTCGTGTCCTGGAACCCCCATTCATCAAGATTTATGCATTCAATCTGCATTTCTGTAGACAGGAACTTAACGGCTAGCTTGCTGTCGTTAAGATCTTGAGTTAGCGGCAACATCGTGTGTCGTTTACCCTGTTGGTTGCAGAATGGTTGTTTTGATCTATGTGGTGAGTTTTTTTTTTTTGGATTTTCGGGTATATGTGCATGCAGGAAAATTATATATGGTCACGTACAGTCAGTAGGTCATGCCATGAAGATGGGTTGAATTTTTTAAAATTGTATTAATTGTTAGAATTTTTGTAATAGGATAATGAGCATGATTTGATCTTGGTAATTCTTGATTAATTAGATTCATGATGTATTAATGTTTCATAAATTTTCTACGATCATATGACGATTGTCTTCAGGTATTGGCACTATGGGGTATGATTGTTTTATTGTGAAACCTACTTAAGTGAATTTAGTGATAAATATGTCTGAAATTGGTTAAATTATTATAATCGTGTTGCAGATCTGAAAAATCTGAAAAATTGAGTATATGACATGTTGTCTGTTTAGAACCTGTGATAAAATTTTTGCACTATTTTGATAACAGTAGGTACTATTATAAATTTAATAGGAGAGAATGACCATATTGAGCATGTTAAGTTTGATTATGTATAATCAGTGGTTAGCAGCATGATTAGGATGGTATTATGATCTGATTAACACTGTGAAACAGTAACATTCTGTGGATAACTGAAGCACGTGTAGTTACTTAAAGGTGTATGTAAATATGTTAAAAGTGCATAATATTACAATGTGTAAATTGTGCCGTTAGTGACACTGCTACCATAGAGGGCTGTGGAACCATACTTTAGTAAAGTCACTACGGGAAGGTTCAATGTGTGTGATATCCTATGGGCATTAGGATGAAATCCTAGAGTGGACAAGTACCACTGGTTAGGGTGGAGAGTGTTTCTCCTGGTTCTCTGCGCAGTTAACCAAGATCTGTCACTGTGTTGCCTAGGTGATGGTTTGTGTAAGTGATGTGTGTCCTTCTAGTGGTGGTTTGGACTATGTGTCACGGCAACTAAGTGTAAAAATGTGAATATGTGTACGTGAACATATGAAATGTGCAATGTGAAAGATGAGCATGTGGAATTGTTAAATGAATGAGATAGCATGTGAATAAATGTAAATCCATGTGATTGTGTTTAATTCATATCAAAATAGCAAGCAAAATATGTGTATAGCATGAAAATGCATGAGAAAAAGATTAGATTTCATGCTAGGAATGCTATTTACTTTGTACATAATTCCATGCTTTAATTGTGTATAGTTGTGAAATGATTTGAATAAGATTTGAATCTTTGAATCATGATGAATAGAATGTGTAGACAGCATACTATAGGGTTTATATTTAGTTGTTTAAGTAACATGAGGCATGTACCATGTTTATTCTTAATGCTTAAAAGACTAGCATGCGTATATGATGTGTGTAAGGCGTTATTCTTAGATTGCTTGATGGTCTCTTTAGACTCATTCTTACATTGGCGTACAGTGTGACAAGTTTCTCCACTCCTGAGGAGACTTAGTAAGGAGTGACTCCGAGCGGGAGGAGTAACTACTTTTGTGGAGACTTCTACGTTGTTTCTTTTCTTTCATAGTATGTAATCAATAAAAGCGTGTAATTCATTTGAACAATGTACTTTATTTTGAAGTTGTAATAATGTGGACACTTGCATTTCTTTCTTTTATGCTATCTAGACTGTGGATATTGGATGATGATGATGGAATGAGAATGAGATTATTTATTTTATTCCGCTGTAATCTTGTGATATTTGTGTACACCTCAATCTAGTGTTAAGTGTTGGGTACATGTCCACTGTGACGGCATTCTTTGTACCGACGTGGATTGGTATAATCGTACCGGTATAAGGAAGGTCGTTACACATCATCTAGGGCTCCGAAGGAACCTTGTTCACCCCCAAACAGTTCCAACGTTGTCTTTGGCAAAGGCCTCCATTTGCCCTAGAAGATTGTAGATTTCAATCAACTAACTGGTAGGCTTGAGTGGGTAGCCGAAACCCTAGAGTCTATGGGCTGGTCAAAGCTATGCCAGATCAATGAACTAACCTATGAGAGTGCTCTGAAAGCCTTCTACCGTTCCTTCCAAGTATGTGCAGATGGGTCAGTTTCAGGTTCAGTAAAAGGGACAAGTATTACAGTTTCTGAGGATCTGTTGTAGAAATCTTAGATTTCCCCAATTCCGGACATAGGATTAGTGAGGCAGTATCTTTTGAGAAGCAGAGAGTAGGGCTTATTGGCAGTTTAGGATCTCTCTCTAAGAAAGGGCTCCTAGTCAACGAGCTCCCAGTAGAAAAGAGGATCCTTCACTCTATCATAACCACCATTATCACCCCTAGGGCTGGCACTCATTCTTCCATCACTGTCAGAGATGTAGTTTGTTGTTTTGGGCAGTTCAGAAACACCGGGTCAACTTGCCTTCCATAATTTTGGAAAGGATGGCATGTTCCAAGAATCTGCAGGAGTCTCTTCCCTATGGACCCCTACTGACCCCTCATTTTTAGAAGATTTGAAGTTGATTTGAGTGATGAAATTTTAGTTGCTATAAAGGAGAAGATCGGGCTCTCAACTCTAAGGAGAAGCCACTACATCTTGGAAAATAAGGCACAAAACTTTTGGACTAATGACTCTGTACCTATGTGCTCACATGAATATTTCCTGATGAAGCACAAGTTCCTCCTCCATTTCTTTAGTGCAGTCACCAGTAATCAGAACTGAAGAATCAAAGTAGAAGCACCAGTAGTTGAACAAGAACCAGTTAACGCTCCTGTCCCATCCCCAGAATAAGAAGTTCATGAAGAAACCATCAATCAAGTTCTAAGGCATCGAAGGGGAAAGGGAGTGGCTCAGGAAGAGGATATCCCTAGCACCGCTCCAGTAGAGCCCTCCTTTGAAGAAATCCACCATGTCCCTCCACCTCAAGTTGAGACCCAGCCTAGGTCTCAGGAGGAGACTAGCAGGAATGTGGATGATATAATGAATTTGATCTTGAAGCAACAAGAGATATTGACAATTCTGCAAATGCAAATCCAGCAGATAGATGTAAAGTTTGATTTTATGTCTGAGGAGGTCCAACAGATGAAGGACCTATTATTACAGTTGGTGTGCCAATAGGGCACAAGTGCTTCTCATGCTCCCCCAACTATTCACACTAAAGAGCAACAACCTGAGCAACAGCAGCAACAACAGCCTGAGGAAGTGGTTCCATAATAGGAGAAAAGTTCAGATCAAATTAGTGTGAACCCAATAGCATGTCAGAACAGTAGCAACAGCTAGCACAAGATAAGCAAGCTTCTGAGCAGCAGTTGGAGCAAAATGATCAATCCATGGAGGTAGATCCTAAGGTCAAGATCTTTAAGAGGAGGTTAGAAGGAAACTTATGAAATCTAGTAACCCAGTCTTCCTTCCCAACCCTTAACTATTTCTTCTCCTCCTACTGATCCAATCCCTCCTCATGCTACTGACCCTACACCTCCAACCATTATTGAACAACCACCTCCACCTCCATCTCAACCTATCCCTTTTGTCTCCACTGATCCTCCTCCTTTCACCTCTCAGTAGAATACAGTCTCCATCAATACTTTAATTCCCTCATTTCCTTTGAAGTATACATTCAAACACCCCCTGCGAATACTCCAACTCTTCACACCCAACCTCCACATTTCTTTTCTTCTCCTCCTCTATCATCACTTTCTTCTACAATTAGCTCTACTCCTACACTTGGTCAGATAGTACCTAGTATGGCACTACCATCTACAGCTAGCTCTCAAAGTCATAGCTCCCTTCTCCCACCTTTTTGGTATGCTTTCATCTACCATTCTGAACAACACATGAATCTTTTCAGAGAATTTTTTCCATAAAAGCTTTTCTTGAAGTCCATGGGATGTCAGGGTACATGTTCGAAGACTGGCTCCCTCTTATACTTAAACTTCTGAAGTTCTAGTGGCTGATGTAAATCTCATTACACAAAGAGCCACAGTCTCTCCCCTTCAGAATTTGTCAATCTTTATCCTGCTGAAGCCGAAAAAATCGTTGCAGCCAAATCTAGAAACCCTCTTCTCACAGTTCACCTTCACCTGAATCTAAGGTTCTTTGACCTTTTTGGCAACCTCCTTAGAGAGCTCCAGGGCAATTATACTAGAATGAAGGTCTTCAATGAAGAGAGGTTCAAGTTAGGCTTGCCAAATGTCAACAAAGGGCAGTGGCGCATGATCACTTAGGGTCAAAGACCAATCACCCCATCCATGACAATTGGTTTGTCCTCTGGACTGCATCCTAGTTTAGTTGGTCCTATTTCATCTAGGAAGCAGTTTGCTCAGATAGTGTTTAATAGGCATATCAGGGTAGCAGCCAGATTCAAAGTCAATACAATATTAAGCTGTCCTTCCATAGATTTGCCATGATGCAAGCTCCCAAGAATTCTCACCACATGAAGGACTTTGAGCATAGCTTTGCAGAGTCTGAAAGGTTGAATGAAGAAAAATGGGCAGCAGCATATCCAGAAGAGAATGCAGAGTGTCAAAGGCTCAAGCTTTCACCATCTATCTATCTACTTAAGGCTTATGACACTCTTTGGAAATCTGTGTTTCAGAAATGGACTCAGAGGTACATTGTATACTACCAAGATAAGGAAGCAACTCACTCCCAGGGGCTACACTGGAACATCACTGTTCATGATTTTCTACATCAGGCACCAAGAAGAAATTTGTGTCCCTTATGAGTACCTTATCAGATGATAACTACCATAAGAACCTCAATTGGTATCATTGCCGACATGTCAAATCCTATAGGAAAATCCCCACTGTAGGATCTTCATACAACATAGATGGAGAGAAATTTTCTCATTTCTTTGCAAAAAAAAGCACAAGTTATGGGACTTTCTTCAACCTACTATGCTCAAATCACTCCTTCACTCTATCTTCCTAGTTCTACTTTCACTCCCTGAATGTAAATTGTTCTTTACAGACATCAATACAGATCTGTTTCTACTCATCTTTGTGTATCTTTCTATATCTCTCTTGTATCTTGTCCTTTTTGTTAATGCCACAAAGGGGGAGAAAAAAAGTAAGAAACAAATATATAGGATAGAAAACACTTGTTTTGTAAAATCAAATTTGTTTTCACTGTTCATTTAAAAGTTTTTGTCATTAACAAAAAGGGGGAGAATGTTGAACAACTATCCCTAAAAAATATTGCTAATATAATTGCTAGACATTTATCATAATATTTTTGCTATGACAAACCTTTTAATATCTTTTACTACCATACAAAGGCTTTCATATATATTTACTGTAATATATCCTAGCCAAAATTTATGCTTACACAGAATCTAAGTATCAACACAACAAAATTTCTCTAAGTCCACAGCGTATACTGTATATCATACTAACTCCGACTCTAGAAAAGTCAAAGTTTAGCAGGACTCTGACTCCTCAAAAGTCAAAGTCAGACTTACTCCGACTTCAGAAAATTCGAAGTCATATTATCTATTTGCTAGACTCCGACTTCTTAAAAGTCGAAGTCTGCCATGACTCTGACTCCTGGAAAGTCGAAGTATGACTTGTTTTGCTCTCGACTTCTGAAATAGTCGAATTATGTTGTACCTTACTCCGACTTCTCAGAAGTTGAAGTCTCTGTCTCTTACTCCAACTCCTATAAATTCGAAGTTGATTCTATGTGACTTCCGTATAGTCGAAGTTCTATTGACTTGACTTCCGACTCCATAAAAGTCGAAGTATCATATATCAACTTCTGTGTACTGATAAGTATTTTTGTATGATTTGTCATTCCACAGAATCCATGAAATCTTAATCTTGTTTATCTCAAGTTATTTGTTATCCCTATGGGATCCTTTACAGAATGAATAACACTTACATATCTTACAGAATAATATTTTTTCTTGCTACCACCACTTAAATATTCTGTTAGAATTATTTCAAAATGACCATATCATTGTTAAGATCTGTAGCAATAATATGACATGATCTCTTGTTTGTTGTCAGAAGTTCAGTTCTTCTCCATTTACAGTTGTTATACAATAAATGCGATGGTAGGTATAAGCAGCATGGGCTATCTGTCAAAGCTCACCTACCACTGTCAGAACTCCATGACTTTTAGGAAAGACTTTGTATTCCCCATACAACTGTCTATTTGATCCTTAAATGCTCTAAACTTCTATTTGTATGAGCTCTCTTGCTTTATATTTTCTTTATCTTACCTACCTCTGAAAGTATGGACGTATCCCTGTCTGTCGTGTCCTTTCAGGTTTTCAGAGAGTTAATGCAGCATGCTTAGCTTTTGGCCTTGAGCATGGAGTTTACATAACATTAATGATGTTGTCTATCAAGCCATAAAGCTATCTACATAGCCTGAAGACGTTGGACTCTAAAGAGCTGAAAATCTGATGGACACCTAGGAAGCTCATAGTCTCTTTTCAAACGGATATCCTTCAACGGCTAGCTTCCAATGGTTACTTTCAAATGGGAAGATATCTGAAGCTCATAATAGAAGCTGGAGTGTGAACAAGAATACCAACTCACATACCAACCAGAAACACACTCAACTCCAATCTGCATTTGCAAGCAAGCTCTTCACAAGCCTTCTACTGAAAGAAAGAAAGAGAGAGAGTTGTTTCTTCAGTCCATGACTTCCAAGCTCTCTAGTTCTTTAGAAGTCTTTCTCTACTGGGTGGCTTTTTGTAACTGTAGATTCTCTCAGTCCACCCATTTTAGATTCAAAAGAGTTAGAGCTTTAATCCTCATTTTTGTATCTCTTCTGACTCTGTGTCTGCTGATTCTATTGAGCAGACACTCAAGTTTCTTTATTTCTGTAGTAGATAACCCGCAGGAGGTTTTTTTCTGCAGTGCCCCTCTTGTGAAGGGAAGACCTACTGGTGTAGGTAGTCTTTGTACCCTTGGTAAAGGGAAGACTTGCTTGGGAGCAAGTGGATTTGTAATACCTCTCAGGTTGAGAGAAGGCCAAATGTTCTTGGCAGTTTAGTGAAATCCCAAGAGGTTACTTGGGGACTGGACGTACGACTTCCATGTGGGAAGGGCCGAATTAGGATAAAATCTCTTGTGCATTTGTGTGATTGTTTCCGCCAAGCTTTCACTTGTTTCACACACACCACACTAAATACTAACATCTATTTAGTGTTATCTATTTTCAGATAATTCTAAAAGCGCAAGAAGTCCTACTCACCCCCCTCTAGGACATCTCTAGTGCCATCTTGATCCAACATTCCACACTATAATGTGTTGTTCTATCCTGTGACGGAGGCTTTGTATTATAAGATTACACCTTAGTTACAACAGGTAGCAGCACTCTTGTACGTCAGAGTTAGCGACGTGACTCTTCATGAAGAGGCGTAACTGTACGTGAAGGGGCATGACCCAATGCCAACTCTTATCCTCTAACTAACAGAGAAGAGTCCTACACTTCTTTACATTGCGTGGAGTCTCCACTTCTGTTAACACCTACCAATCTACATTGCCTTTCTACTAACATTCCTAAAAAATCTGCGCTATGGTGGACAAGCTTTGTGCCAATTTCTTCTGGCAAGGTTTAGATGGTCAAAGGAAGCGTCACTAGATTTCTTGGAAGGAGCTGCAAAAATCGATTGATGAGGGGGACTTGGCTTCAGGAGTATGGAGCATATCCAAATTTCTCTCACTGCAAAACAACTTTGAAACATTGTTCATGGGAATTCACTTTGGT
Source organism: Colocasia esculenta (assembly GCA_014218235.1). Taxonomy (NCBI): domain Eukaryota; kingdom Viridiplantae; phylum Streptophyta; class Magnoliopsida; order Alismatales; family Araceae; genus Colocasia; species Colocasia esculenta. Next base: position 118,966,673 of record CM024761.1, read on the forward strand.
CCAGGTTTGCTAAGCAACGCTTCTTGAAAAAACACCTCTCTAAAATCAATAGGCCTTTCCCGCTGGTGTAACTCTTTCAACCTTTAAGTTGGCAAAAGAAGTTGTGTTATCTCACTTTAGGTGGATTGTTGGGAATGGTTCTGGTATTGATTTCTTATGTGATGTATGGATAGGCGATAGACCTCTCTTGCATTACATAAATACTAGCCATAGTACCATCATCCCGCCGTCCGCTCCTGTGCAAGAAGTGATGAATAATGTTGATCATGATTTGTGGAATTCTTTAACATTAATACGTGACTGTTGAGGATTAACCTAACTGAAGGTTGTGATACTTGTGTTTGGACTCCTAGCCCTAAGGGTGAGTTACTATGGCTTCTACTTACTCCACTATTTATCCTAAAGGTATTCATCGTTGTAAGTGGAGTAAACTTTGGCATCATGCTATTTCTCCAAAGGTTTCCATTTTTATAGGAAGTTAATTCACAGAGATATGCCAGTTGATAGTAGGATTGTGGACTGTGGTGTTAAATGTGCCTGCTGCAATAACCACCATCAGGAGGATCTTAACCATTTGTTTGTGGAAAGTGATATGGCCAAGGACGGAGATGGATCTCTCCCCTAATTACCAACAAAGTTAACCTCAGAGATCATATTACTATAAGATGTTGGAGTACCTTGTCTGTCAACTCCTTGAAATTAGCCTTCCATTTTGTTGGTTTATATGCATTAATTCTGATGATGTGGGAAATATGGAGGGCAAGATGCGGTATGTACTTTGATGGTATTTCTTATAACAAGCAATGTTTGATCAGAAATATAATCTCATCTCTCAATATAGCCCTGGGAAAATTGAGTTCAAGCAGCCTATACCTCAAGCTCATGCTCAGATTTTATTCTCTCATAATATTAAGCCCAATGTTAAGCTAAATAAGCCTATCTTGGTACGTTGGTCCCCGCCTAAAAGACATTTCTATCTCAATGTCGATGGCGCCTCTAGAGGCAACCCGGGTCCATGCGGTGGTGGCGGTAGCATTAGAGATGAAAGGGGTGACTTCAGAATGAGGTTTGTTGTTTATTATGGCACGTGAAATAGTATTATTTTGAAACAAGGGCACTTCATGATGGGTTGTGTATTGCAAGGAAAACAATGGTATTCTATCTATTGTCCTCTCAGATTCAACAGCCTGGTGGTTTCTCTCAAGAGCATGGCCCCTCTTCCTAGTCTGTCTTACCTTGGTGGCGTGACATTATGAAGTTGATTGATGAAATGAACTGTCAAGTGTCTCACATATACAGAGAGGGAAATCAGGTTGCAGACTCACTAGCCTCCCATGCTTGTCAATTTCGCAGGAGTCTTTATTAACTTCTTCTTTGGTGTTGGGTATGGTTTGGTTCGATTTTTGTAACGAGATGTCAAGGTATGCCTGATGATCTTGTATGACTCTATCTTTTTAAATATATCAGGCACAGGTGCTCGCACCAGGGGAGTGATAACATTATCTCCCTCTGGGAGATAGTGCACTTAGCTGGTTCGTCGACCCTTTTTTCTGTGAAAAAAAATAGCATAAACCTTGTCTATTAGTGTTGACTTTAACACTAAGCACTTCATCTAGTTTTTGTTTCCCCTTCATGAGTCTAGATATAGTGGACTTCAGATCATTAATTGTTTCATGCAACTTTTTGATTGAATTCTTAGAACATTTAGCATTTTCTTCAAGCACATTCACTTGATTTTTCAATTCTTCATTTTCTAATTTCAAAGAAATACTTACCTTTTCAAGCTTGCTGAACTTTTCTAAAAAACCATTATCATGTGCCATGCAATCCATTTCCTATTTATACAATACAATTTTACTTTACATGATATAATTTTCATCTTGAAGAACACTACATTGTACATTCAACAAGTCACATGATTCACATGGATGTTCATTATGAAAGATATCATTTATTTTATTTTTTAGGATCTTGTTTCCTTTTTGACTTTTCTATATTTTTCATGCAAGGTAGCATACATTTTTGTATCTCCTTAATAGTAAAAGATTCTCGGTCAGAATTTACCTCGGGAGATTCATCCTCAAGTGCCATAAGACCTCATTGGACATCCTTCTTCTCCTGGACATCTTCTGCTGCAGAGCTTAACTCATTAGAGTCACTCCATGTGGCAGCCATGGGTTTGTGCTTACTTTGAATTGTTCTGCTTTTTCATGAACATTGGGCATTCTGATCTCATGTGCCCAATTACTCGGCATTAATAGCAGATTATCTCTTCTTGGTGCTATGTTCTCCTTCTTGCCATTGCCCTTCAAGTCTTTAGAGGAAGTGGTAGACACTGACTTATTTTTTTTTAGAAACTTTCTGAACCTTCGGGCTAGCCTTGCCACTCTTCTTCATCTTCGCTTGAAGTGCATTCTTCTGAGCTAAGTGCCTTGGACTTATTGGCTTTGAGAGCCACATCCTTTTTCAGAAGAAGGGGTTACTTGACTTCCTCCCTTTTCACGTTTATCTCATATATCATGAGACTCCCAATTAATTCTTCCACAGTTAAGATTGAAAGATTCTTGAAGTCTTCAATGACTGTGACTTTTGTGTGCCACACTGGTGGGAGGGATCTCAGAATCTTCCTTACAAGTTCTGAGTCCGTGTAATTCTTCCCAAGTGCCTTCAAATTGTTGGTGGTCTATGAGAACCGTGTGAACATTTTTAAAATTGACTCAACTGGGTTCATCTTGAACATTTCGTACTTGTGCACAAGAAGATTGTCCCGGGTCTCTTTGACTTCAGAAGTGCCTTCATAAATCAACTTCAGTTTGTCCCACATTTCTTTGGTTGAACTGCACATAGAAAAACAGGAGTGCTCATTAGGGTGTATGGCACATTGTATAATACTTAAAGCCTAAAATTAATCTTAGATTTTTAATATTATCCTCTGTCCACTTTCCCCCATCCTCTGGTAGTGTATATGAACCGTTACTCACAACTTTCTAAATCTCATAATCTTGAGCCCTAAGAAAGATGTGCATAAGGTTTTTCCAATATGAATAATTGTAGCCATCAAAGAACGGTGGACGTTGGATAGAATGACCCTCAGGGATAAATCCTTTCTGAGCCATCGCACACAGGATCAGGATCACTCTTTAGAACAAGAGCCTTGCTCTAATACCAATTAATGTAGAAATATGTATGTACGATGGTCAACTTAACCAAGAGGGGAGGGGTAAATTAGTTATCGCATATTTAAAACTTCTTTCATACAAGAAAAAAATTAAACTTAACCAAGTAAATCTACTATGTGTGATGCACAATGGATATAACAATTATAACAGTGAAACCAACTGTCCTAACATGCGTAGAATGAAGATAGAAGAGAAGAAAGCAAACCACACATGCACGCAAGATTTAGAGTGGTTCAGCTAACACACCACAGGTGTGCCTACGTCCACTACCCCACACCCTGTGAGGATTTCCACTAACTTGTATAACCAGGGTATAGCCTCAAACCCGCCACACACAATTGTTCAGGGGACAACACAAACCCCACCTCATTTTCAGGGACTAGATAAACCGATGTTTAGTGTGCTACACATACCACACACCAACCACGTGCTCACAACCAGAGCACACACACAATATGTCTTTGGTTCAGATAAGAACAAAATGAAAAACTTAGACATAAGTGTTGGGGAATCGTCCCCCCGATCGGCAGCCCTCTCTCACACAACTCACACGTAGAGTTTGGAGAAGAGATAGAAGAAGGGAGAAGAAGAAACACAGACACCAGATTTTACGTGGTTCGGAGGCGAGAGCCTTCCTACGTCCACGGCCACAGCAGCTTTCAATACTACAACCAGAACTAACATACAAAGAGAATATACCCCCCCCCCTTTATATACTGGGAGGTTAGGGCGCCATAATCGAGATTCACATGGACAAAAAAGCCCCTAACTCAGAACCGCCTCAGAACTGCAAAGTCGTCTGATCTGGGAAAGGAGAAGTCGAATGCCTTGACAGATTCAAATACTGCAGTCGAATGCTACATTCGACTGCAGACAAGCTCCCACTACATAAGTCGAATGCTACATTCGACTGCTGACTTCAACTGATGCATTCGACTGCTGCAGTCGAATGCTTCACTTCTGACTGCGACTGCATAAGTCGAATGCAGTGTTCGAACCGTGACCTGACCCCTTAAGCAGATCTGCTAGAGAGTTCGGGCTCCACATTCTAACAATAAGAATAACAACTAAAGACAGAAGTAAAGATTCACCCTGTCATAGAAAGTCAGCCTTCGTAATCGTCATTGTCTGACGATGTCACAATATAGAACTGGCCAATGTAGAACGCTTTAGAACGAAATCTTGCAACACACAGCACCAAGTCTACGCCTTTTAGATCAACAACAACTTATTGGACCGTCTAGAAGACTGTTGGACGATGAAGACTCGTTCTTCAGGCTTCTACAGGTTCAGAACATTTGTTGGCTCTCTTTAGGGCAGCACAACCTCTCTTGAACTCTAGGGCACAAGAGCAAACTCTTGGAGGTGTGTAGAACTCTTCCAAATCACAAGAAGATGTTGTATTTATAATCTCAAGAGGTCTCTTAAAGTTTGGAAGGAGTCCGACCCTCGTAGGATTCATTTTAAGAAAGTTCATGTTGGAATCACCGGAATCGGTCGACCATTTTCGCTGGATCGGTCATCCGATTTTGCATTGTCCCCAGATCTAAAGATACTGGGAAACCAAGTTGTCCTATTTTTCCCAATCAGTTGTCTAATTTTCTGCTTGGTCATCAATCGGAACCTTCTTCTCTTCACCAGTCGGAAGGATCTTCACTGAAAGATATGCGGAACTATCTTAAATAGTAATCTAGAAGGGGGGTTGAATAGATTACTACCAATTAAAAATACTATGGCCTCTTTTTTATCCAACACTGACTTGTCAAAAACTTAAACAAATTTGCGCGAAATTCGAACTACGATGTGTGTGCTGATTGTGAGATGAACGAACAACAATCTACCTAACGTGTGAGAAGTCAACGTGCCTACCAAACATCTACCGTGAAACGTTCAAACCACAGGACACGAAGATTTAAGGTGGTTCGGAGTACACAACTTGTGTATCCTACGTCCACCGTCCACACACACACACAGAAACAATTGCTTATGAGCGAGTTCAACTCTACAACTCACATGCACACGTTGTCTGATGCAAACACGCAATCAGAACAACAAAGCACAAGGAATGCTTGAATCACTCCCACACACACAGATATAGGAAAAGTTTTGAAAGAGAAGAGTTCTGAGATGTAGAAGTAAATCTTGATGTAGAACTCTTCTTTCTGGTCGTCCAAAAGATCTCCAAGCTTCAACTTGATGAATATCAGATGACGTAGAAGCTTGAACCATGGACGAACCGACTTCAACTATGTTCAGAAGATGGATCTTCTTTTCTCTGGACGGAGGGTTGAAGCAGAGCAGCAGGGAAAAGCTTTTCTCTTGGGTTTTGCTTAGGGTTTTGGTATGGTGGCTTCTCTCTGTGAAAATACCTTCATATGATCTTTATATGGGTGTCCAAGTATGGAGAGTCGTGCTCAAAAGGATCTCCCAAATATAGATCATATCTTGACCATCAGATCTTACTTAAACTTCGGCTGTCGACAGGCACTCCATAGCTGTCGACAGCTACTGCTCAATTCTGGTTTCCAGAACCATGGTTGTGCTGGAAAACTGGATCTGTTGACAGACGATTTGTTGTTGTCGACAGGCCATCTATATCTATCGACAGGTGAACTTCAGCTGTCGACAGCTACTGTCCCAATTGAGCTTCCAGTAACTTGTTTGTTCTGGATGGTCTATCTGTCGACTGGCGATTTCTTGGTTGTCGACAGGTGTGTACTTGAAGTCTTTTTCAAGGTCTTTTGCACTTGACGTTGAGTGCTTGTCTTGCATACATTCACACCTACATAAAAAGACATTCTAAGTGAGATACAATGAATACATAGGTGATCACTTTTGCACTTGCTTATGCCATTCATGTCTTTATCAAATTTGTCATTTTACAAACATCAATTGCAACAACCATTGAGTTCACATCATCAAAAACATTTAAACACATGAGAACCCAACATTCTCCCCCTTTTTGATGATGACAAAATTTTACAATTGATGTTTCTCCCCCTTTTGGCAACATCCAAAAAGATAAATTATGCACTCATGGATATAAATGAAACGAAGAACTGTGATGTCATTGATTGAATGTGAAGTGCACATAGTTACAAAAGATGTCCAGTACATGATGGAAGTAGAAGCAAAAGGGAAAGGACAGGACCAACATAGCAAACGAATAGACTCAAAGCCAAACCTAGTGAATATAAAAACAACATATCCCAAACTGAATCCTAGACGCTCTAGACATCGTCATTCTCAGGTGCAGTGGGATGACGGAACTCATGAAACTCCGTAGAGAGCCTGGTAAGCCGATTCTAAATTTGCACATGAGTGTCGGCCAGTGAATCCATCCGTGTATCAACATGATCAAGACGAGCATTGAGATGGTCAAAGCCCATAGTGAGTTGATTCTGTAGTTGGGCCATCTGACCAGCGATAAAATCTCGAAGGGATGGTGCTAGATCCTGTGGTGCTTGGTCTTGAGCAACAGCATCATCATCTCCCTGAGAAACCATTGGCTCTGCTTGGGAGTCTTTATCATCACCATCATCTTCATCATCCGAATCGGACTCTTGTTCAACATCCGGCGCCTGGCCCTTGAGAGTCCTTGTGACTCTCCCATCTACAAGCTTGTAGCCCATTCTATGTACCGCAGTGAGATCAAAGGAACTGTGGAACGATAGAGTTTTACACTCAGAATCAGAGATTGGAATGCCAATGAAGGATAGGAGGGATGTGATAGCGCAAGCATATGGCATAGACCTCTTGGAATTGGTAAAGCATTGTTTGATGAGGTCAACCATAAGGAGAGGGAGGTGATTTGCTCAGTCCTAAGGAAATAGTAGAAGAGGGACTTATGGACGGTAGTGACGAGTTCCCTGCTTCTGTCATTAGGAACGACAAGAGTGGTGAAGAGGTGATGAATGAGACAATTCAGTGGAGGGAAGGAATTAGCATTTAGCTTCAAGTGATCCATACTGAGATTATAGATCTGGTGGGTAATCAGGGTATAGTAGTCAGAGGCAGAAGGAGGATTGACAAGGAATAGTAGTCAGAGGCAGAAGGAGGATTGACAAGGATATTTGCCCTGGAGTTTGGAATTTGAAATGCACGGCAAAGGAGATTTGGGGATATTTGAAAAGTGGTGCCCTTTACCATGGTGTAAAGCTCATCACCTTGAACAGACAACTCCAGGTTGTTGTAAAACTCCGTCACAGTGACTGGGGAGTACCGCTTGTGGGAGTACAGAAAGACCGTCCAACACTGGGTGTCAAACAGGGGCTGGAGACCAAAGAACATGTCCTCCAGGGATGCGAAATCCACGAACCGTGGCTGGACAAACTTGGTGAAGGAGCCCAAGACCTTAGAAGTTTTGCGGTTGGGAGGGACAATGAGCTCCGACATCCGGTCGTCCCGGTGCTTGCTTCGGCGCTCAGTAGGAGCCCTGGAACCATCGCCGGCTTCTGGCGAGATGGGACGCCGACGGGAAGCAAGTCGTTTGCTTTGGGGAGCCATGGAGAAGGTGAGGTCAGAGTGGTGAGGAGCACTGAGGAGAGGAGAAGAAGACAGGAGAAGGAAGAAAAACCAGAAGGGGCAGAATCTGGGGTGGTCGCCCTGGATAGAGGAGAGTTAGGGTTGAGAGAGGGAAGGGTTGAGGAGACGTGGGTTTTCTTTTAAAGAGGGTGGGAAGGAATTTAAATAGGAAGGGACCCAAAAAATCCGGCCAAAAAGCGTGCCGATTGAGCTTCTGAACCGCCCAAGCCGCCGGCTGTCGACAGGCGCCCAGATAGCTGTCGACAGCTACAGTGCAGATGTGTCCCAGAACTGAGTTTTGTGAATTTTTTTGTGGGATATGTGTAAGGCCCTTGATTTTCATCTTGCTTGCTTAAGTATATGTATATGCGTATAAGTGTATACTATTGATGTATAGATTATTGTGTATAAGTATTTATTTATACAAATTGTATGAATTAGTATTATTGAAATGTACATATTGTATTCAAGTATATATATATATATATGTGTGTGTGTGTGTGTGTGTGTAGTATTATAAATTCTGCATTTTAAAGTGAATTTTGTCGGCCAGTCGGCGTCAACATCGGCTGACGTTGACTAGGAGGGGCGGCAATATCGATGGACGCCCATTTTGGATAGGCGACCATAGATATGGACGCCAATATCCCAGACAGTTACGTTTCCAGATCCGAAAACGCCTCCGGAAATTTAGCCTCTTGTTTTAGAAACCCTTCCCAACGGCTCTGAGACTTACCCCTTTAGCATATCCGACCCCAACCCTTTATAATACCCAGTTTTCGGCCAGATCCATCCCTTTTGACTCTTGGGTCAAAAACCTAGCTCTTCTATGCAAAAACCCTAACTTGAACCTGAGAGATCTGACTTCGGGAGGCTTCATCCGGGATCTGCATCGACTGGTGTCAACTCTGAACATCCGGGAACGACTCCCCACGCTGGTGTGCAGTGAAGATCAATCAAAGAACCCGAAGAAGAGGGATTTGAAGACTCTTTGGCACAGGCCGAGGAGGGCTTCTCCGGGTTGAATCGTCGTTTGTGGATTTTACAAGAGGCAAGTACCCCACTCACATAACCCTACATGTGTCTAGTATGTCCCAGGAATTTCTCGGATTTTTCTCGTGTCCTGGAACCCCCCCATCAAGTGATTTGTTGGCTTTCAGTCTGTGTTTGTGCAGACAGAATATTAACGGCAGGATCCCTTGCCGCTAATATCATGTGTTGGCGGCATCATATAATGTCGTTAACCTATAGACGGCTACCCCATGCCGTCAAGTTCTTCAGACTGCAACAATGTGCAAGTCTGCCCTTCTATAAGCTAATCTTCGAGTTTTTCCGCATGAGGATATACAGTAAAATTTCATATAATATGTAAATATACATGCTGGGTGTACTGTGAGTTATTGTGCATTTTTGGAAATTTCCTGATTATTAGAATTCTTGAATGTGCTACCGACAGAAATTAATCTTGAAAAATATCGTTTATGAAATATGTATAGAATTTGACTGCCATGAAATTTCTGTACCTGGTTATGAGATCTGATGCATGATATAAAAATTTGAGAAATTTATAATATCTGTATAGTTTATTAAATTTTCTGAACCGGAAAATAGTTAATATGTCTACTCAATGTAGAAAAGTTAAGAATTCATGCGAAACTAGTTAATTCCTATAAATTGAGATAAAATTTTTACTATCAGTATTCATGTATGTAATAAACTGTGAATCCGAATAATGAAAATTTATGTCAGTTTGGCTATTTTTACATTTGATAACATCACTGTTATAATTTTCAGAAATTATGTGTAATTCAGAAAAATGTAAATTTTGGTATGCATGATAGTTAAACTGTGATGAATTTCTGGTTAAATTTGTACTGAACTGATGACAATAGTTATATAAAATTGTTTTATGTTAGATATTATTAATTAATGCATGCTAATATGATTAGTGTTTAATTTGCAAAAATTTCAGCATGATTAGAATTGTTGTAAAACTTGATTAATACTGAAAACAGTAGTACCATGCTAGGTAATACTGAAGAATGTAAATGTGCGAACATGAGATGAATGCGTAAAATTTTGTATTTAGAAGTGTGTTGAAATTGAGAAAATGTATTAATGTGCCAATGGGTGACACTGCTACCTTAGAGGGCTGTGGAACTGTACTGTGGTAAAGTCCCCACGGGAAAGTTCAAAGTGTGTGATGTCCCATGGGCATTGGGATTAAATCCTGGAGGCGAACAAGTATCGCTGGTTAGGGTGGAGAGTGCTTCTCCGGTTCTGCGCAGTAACTAAGATTAATCACTGGAATGCCTAGGTGATTGATATGTGATGTGATTAGTGTGTGTCCTTCTAAAGTGGTTTGGGCTATGTGTCACGGCATTAAGGAAAAGTGAAAATGTGTTTAAGTGAAAGAAATGTGTAAATTGTGAACCTGTGTAAGTGAATATGTGTTCATGAAATTCTTATGAAAACATGCAAAAATAATAGTTTCTTGTGAATGTGACATGATAGTAGTAAAACAGCGAGTTTCACTAATATAAAGTGTTAACTATGTGAAAATTATCTTAGAATTCATGTTAAATTAGTTGTTATGAAATGTGTAAATTTATGTGTAAAATGATCAACATGTGGCATATGAATGATTGAATGAAATCAGTTTAGCATATTGAAAAGTGTAGAAAGCATGTGATTAGATTATTGTGTATAAAACTAAATCCCATGTGTAAAATATGTAGAAATCATGAATAGGCTTCTGTTTGAAAAATTGTCACTTCCATGCATTATGTGTAAATGATGTAGCATAAGGATATGGAGATTACTTGATGCATGTATGTTTAGTGTGCTTGGTGTTACTTGTTGAGTTCTTTTGAACTCATTCTTGCTTCGGCGTACAGGTGCAGACGTTTCTACTTCTTCCGAGGAGATCGTTAGGAGCGACTCGGAGCGAGAGTAGGAGAGATTGTTGTGGATTTAGCATTGTACTTTTCATTACTTCATAGTATGTAATAAAGACTCTGCGTAGTCTCATGTGGACAATGTATTTATTTTATTTCAGTTATGAACAGTTAGCTCTCTTTTCTCTATACGGACTGTGAATAGAATGTGGATGATGGAATAAGATTTCTTTTCAGTTCTTTAAATTCCGCTGTCATGAGATATATATATTTGTGTATGTTTCAGCCTATTGTACTAGTGTTGGGTAAATGTCCCACTGTGGCGATGCTTTCTATATCGACGTGGGTTGGTGGAACCGTACCGATATAAAGAGGGTCGTTACAGAGATTGGTATCAGAGCGTCAGGCTGAAATTGTACATAAATATGCATATACCATCATCTTCATTGTATACTAAGTCTGTGTAGATTGTCCACATAGATAAGTAATTAGTTAGAAATTAGATAGTTTAAGTTCTAAAGGGTGATAATCCATTTTTCAGGATATGGCTTCGCGTGGTAGGCGTGGTGCTCTGCTCGTGATGGCGAGCAGAGGAGAGATGAGCTTCGGCGTGAGGATCAGGGTGAGCAGCAGGCCCCTGCACCCCAGGGTCCTGTACTTCCTCCACCGCCGCCAGTAGACTATGGAGTGTTCATGCAGGGTTTGGTGCAGGCCATGCAAACACAGGCCCACACTCAGGCTGCACTCCAGGCTCAGTTGGAGGCTCAGGTTAGAATAATAAGATAAAGTAGTCTGTATTATTAAATGCATGATTGTTGTGTTATGTGTTAATTATGTTGCTTGTTGTAGCAGGCTCAGGTACCAGTTCCCCAGGCTGACCATGGTGGACCCTCCATCATGGAAAGGTTTAAGAGGATGTCGCCACCCTCTTTTAAGGGGGAGAGCGATCCATTATTAGCTGAGAACTGGATGAGGGAGATTGAGAAGATCTTCGGGCCATTAGGTGCGCTGAGGACGACAAGGTCACTTTAGCCACCTATATGCTACAGGTATGTGTAATCTAATCTATTGGTTATTACTTTAAGTACAAATTATGTTGGATAGTTCTCATGGATGGTTTTGGCAGGAGCGAGCCGATGTATGGTGGTCCTCGTTGTTACGTACTCGGTTCGAGGATGGTGCCGTGGAAGTTGGATGGGATGAGTTCGTGAGGACTTTTCCGAGCCAAGTTTGTTCTGGAGCACATCCAGGACAAGATGGAGCAGGAGTTCCTCTCGTTAACTCAGGGCTCCATGACCGTGCTGGAGTACGAGGCCAGGTTTGCCGAGCTATCAAAGTACGCCCCTCATATTGTAGCTGATGAGCGCAGGAAGGCGAAGAAATTCGTGATGGGTCTGAAACCATCGCTGAGGACGAGGTTGGTGGCTTTCGACCATCGTACTCTCGAGCAGGCGCTCAGCGCGGCGTGTCGGCAGGAGGGGGGATGGAGCAGTATCTGGAGGAGAAGAAGGCTTCTCAAAAGAGGCCAGCAGCTCCTTTCCAGAGACAGGAGAGGAAGAAGGCGACTTTCCAGTCACCGCAGCGTCCTGTGGCATCAGGCAGTGGTCAGGTATCTTCTCAACGTTCCCCTAGTGGTAAGAAGGAGTGTCCTCATTGCGGGAGGGCACATGGCGGTACGGAGTGTTGGCTGGTAGCAGGGAAGTGCTTGAAGTGTGGGAGCAGTGACCATAAGATCAAGGACTGTCCGAGGCTTCAGCAGGGAGCCCAGCGTGGGCCAGCCCCAGTAGCAGCAGCAACAGCGCCAGCGACAGGACGACCAAGGAGACCTCGAGCCCCAGCTCGAGTGTTTGCTTTAGCTCGTGAGGACGCCGAGCAGGCGGATCATGTCACCGAAGGTACGGTTTTGTTCTTAGGTGTGCATGCTCGGGTTTTGTTCGATATGGGTGCTACTCACTCGTTCATTTTCGAGCGTTTTGCTAGGCAGTTAGCTTTAGAGTCAGGATTAGAGTCTGAGGATTTAGAAGTCCCTTTGTCTGTGCATACACCTGCGGGTACGGTATCGACTAGGAAGTGTATTCCGTCTTTACCGGTGTGGCATTGGATAGAGTCCTAGAAGGGTGTTTCTTCTTGCTTAAGATGAAGGACTATGATGCTATTCTTGGTCTGGATTGGCTAGAGGAGCACTATGCATTGGTAGATTGTCGTGGGAAGAAGATTGTTTTCCGCATTCCTGGTGAGGATGAATTTTCTCATCCTTTGCCGAGGAACTTAGCAGGAAAGTTTGTCATCTCGGCCATGAGGGCAATGAGAATGGTGAACAAGGGTTGTGACGCTTTTCTTGCCAGTGTGGTTTTAATACCCAAGGCTGATGAGTCACTTACTCTTGCCGAGATAGATGTAGTGCAGGATTTTCCAGATGTCTTTCCTGATGATTTATCTGGATTGCCACCGGCTAGAGAGATAGAGTTCACTCTAGAGTTGCTTCCAGGCATCTCTCCTATCTCGAAGGCACCTTATCGGATGGCACCTGCGGAATTAGCTGAGTTAAGGAAGCAGTTGCAGGATTTGTTAGATAAGGATTTATTCGCCCTAGCGTTTCCCCTTGGGGCGCGCCTGTCTTATTCGTGAAGAAGAAGGATGGGTCACTTCAGTTATGCATTGATTATAGAAAGCTAAACCAGGTGACGGTGAAGAACAGGTATCCCTTACCTCGGATTGATGATTTGTTTGACCAGCTACAGAATGCATCGGTCTTTTCTAAGATTGATTTGCATTCTGACTATCATCAGTTGAGGATTAGGAGTGAGGATGTGTCCAAGACGGCATTTAGAACCCGTTATGGACATTGAGTTTTTGGTCCTTCCGTTTGGTCTAACCAACGCCCCTGTAGCGTTCATGGATCTCATGAACAGGGTGTTTAGACCCTATCTAGATAGTTTTGTTGTAGTCTTCATTGATGACGTGCTGGTCTACTCTCCAGATGAGGCCACACATCGTCAGCATTTTAGGATAGCGTTAGAGGTTCTCCGTGAGCACAAGCTGTATGCAAAATTCAGCAAGTGCGATTTTTGGATGCGCGAGGTTCATTTCCTTGGGCATGTTATCTCCGGTGCTGGTGTAGCAGTGGATCCAGCGAAAGTCCAAGCTGTTATGGATTGGGAGAGTCCCAAGACTCCTTCGGAGATTCGGAGTTTTCTTGGTTTGGCGGGTTATTATCGGCGTTTTATTGAGGGATTTTCATCCATCGCCGCTCCATTGACTCAGCTGACCAGGAAGGGAGTGAAGTTTGTCTGGTCCGAGGAGTGTGAGAGTAGTTTTCAATTATTGAAGACTAAACTCACATCGGCCCCTGTGTTAGTTCTACCGAGCGGTGTAGAGGATTTTGCTATCTACACGGATGCATCTCGGATTGGCCTTGGCTGTGTGTTGATGCAGCAAGGAAGGGTAGTAGCATATGCTTCGAGGCAATTGAAGGAGCATGAGCGAAACTATCATATCGACTCATGCTTGAGTTGCGCAGTGGTTCATGCACTGAAAATCTGGAGGCACTATCTTTATGGTGTCAGATTTGAGGTGTTCACTGATCACAAGAGCCTAAAGTATTTTCTCCAAAAAGAATAAAACTTGAGGCAGAGAAGATGGATTGAGTTCCTGAAGGACTATGATTTCGACCTCCAGTATCATCCTGGAAAGGCGAATGTCGTAGCAGATGCCCTTAGTAGAAAGAGGTCGTCTCTCCAGCAGGACTGGAAGATGTTGGAGGATGCAGCATGTCGATGACCGAGTTGGAGCCAACATTGTGCCGAGCTTTTGTGGCTCAGCTGTCCATTAGGTCATCGGTGTTGGATGAGGTGATCGAGCATCAGAAAGCCGACCCTAGACTCCAAGAGTTAGTGGGCAAAGCGGGTATTGCTCGTGATGAGGATGGTGTGATTAGATTCCATCATCGTGTCTGTGTTCCAGACGTTGTAGATATTCGTGAGCATGTTTTAGCAGAAGCTCATAGATCTAGGTTCTCTATTCATCCAGGTAACACTAAAATGTACCAGGATTTAAAGAGATCGTTTTGGTGGTCTGGCATGAAGAAGGATGTAGCTGAGTTTGTGTCTAGATGTCTAGTATGCCAGCAAGTGAAGGCCGAGCGGCAGCGACCATCTGGTCTTATGCAGAAGATGGAGATCCCAGTTTGAAAGTGGGAAGCTGTCACTATGGATTTTGTTACGGGTTTGCCTCGATCTAGACGAGGTAATGACTCGATTTGGGTAGTGGGGATCGATTCTCGAAGACTGCGCATTTCTTGCCTATGAAGAAGAAGCAGTCAGTAGAGAGTTTAGCTAGACTGTATGTTAGTAGTATTATTAGATTGCATGGAGTACCGAAGTCTATTATTTCGGATCGAGATCCGAGATTTACTTCGAGGCTATGGAAGGGTCTTCAGGATGCGTTAGGTTCGGAGCTGAAGCTCAGTTCGAATTCATCCCCAGACAGATGGACAGTCCGAGAGGACTATCCAGACGCTTGAGGATATGTTGAGGGATGTGTGCTGGATTGGAAGGATGATTGGGAGCGCCATTTACCTCTAGTGGAGTTTGCATATAACAACAGTTTTCATGCGAGCATTGGCATGGCTCCATTTGAGGCTTTATATGGTAGGCCTTGCAGATCTCCTTTGTGTTGGGAGGAGACCGGTGATAGGCAGTTGATCGGTCCGGAGTTAGTTCAGGAGACTTTGGATAAGGTCCAGCTTATTAGGAAGAGACTTGTTGCGGCACAGGATAGGCAGAAGAGTTATGCCGACAACAGGAGAAAGGATCTAGAGTTCGAGGTAGGTGAGCATGTTTTTTGAAGATTTCGCCTACGCGGGGTGTAGTTAGATTTGACAGGCATAGTAAGTTGAGCCCTAGATTCATTGGCCCGTATGAGATTCTCCGACGATTGGGCAACGTGGCATATGATCTAGCTTTACCTCCAGCATTTGCTAGCGTTCATCCTGTTTTTCACGTATCTATGCTCAGGAAGTATGTCAGAGATCCGTCTCATGTTATTAGCCATGAGCCAGTGGAGATCCAGCCAGATCTTTCTTATGTAGAGCAACCAGTAGCTATTCTTGATCGGAAGGTTCAACACCTCCGAAACAAGAGCATTGCGTCAGTAAAGATCTTATGGCGTAACTTCTCGCGAGAGGAGGCTACTTGGGAGCTTGAGGATGCAATGAGAAAGAAATATCCTCAGTTGTTTGAGTAGTGTCAGTCTAACTTCGAGGACGAAGTTTCTTTAAGGGGAGAGGGTGTAAGGCCCTTGATTTTCATCTTGCTTGCTTAAGTATATGTATATGCGTATAAGTGTATACTTGATGTATAGATTATTGTGTATAAGTATTTATTTATACAAATTGTATGAATTAGTATTATTGAAATGTACATATGATTCAAGTAGATATATATATATATATATATATATATATATATTTATGTGTGTAGTATTATAAATTCTGCATTTTTAAAGTGAATTTTGTCGGCCAGTCGGCGTCAACATCGGCTGACGTTGACTAGGAGTGGGCGGCAATATCGATGGACGCCCATTTTGGATAGGCGACCATAGATATGGACGCCAATATCCCAGACCAGTTACGTTTCCAGATCCGGAAACGCCTCCGAAATTTAGCCTCTTGTTTTAGAAACCCTTCCCAACGGCTCTGAGACTTACCCCTTAGCATATCTGACCCCCAACCCTTTATAATACCCAGTTTTCGGCCAGATCCATCCCTTTTGACTCTTGGGTCAAAAACCTAGCTCTTCTATGCAAAAACCCTAACTTGAACCTGAGAGATCTGACTTCGGGAGGCTTCATCCGATGATCTGCATCGACTGGTGTCAACTCTGAACATCCGGGAACGATTCTCCACGCTAGTGTGCAGTGAAGATCATCAAAGAACCCGAAGAAGGAGGGATTTGAAGACTCTTTGGCACAGGCCGAGGAGGGCTTTCCGGCTTGAATCGTCATTTGTGGATTTTACAAGAGGCAAGTACCCCACTCACATCAACCCTACATGTGTCTAGTATGTCTCAGGAATTCTCGGATTTTTCTCGTGTCCTGGAACCCCCCCATTCAAGTGATTTGTTGGCTTTCGGTCTGTGTTTGTGCAGACAGGATATTAACGGCAGGATCCCTTGCCGCTAATATCATGTGTGGCGGCATCATATAATGTCGTTAACCTATAGACGGCTACCCCATGCCGTCAAGTTCTTCAGACTGCAACAATGTGCAAGTCTGCCCTTCTATAAGTTAATCTTCGAGTTTTTCCGCATGAGGATATACAGTAAAATTTCATATAATATGTAAATATAACATGCAGGGTGTACTGTGAGTTATTGTGCATTTTTGGAAATTTTCCCTGATTATTAGAATTCCTTGAATGTACTACCGACAGAAATTTAATCTTGAAAAATATCATTTATGAAATATATGGAATTTGACCCATGAAATTTCTGTACACTGGTTATGAGATCTGATGCATGATATAAAAATTTGAGAAATTTATAATATCTGTATAGTTTATTAAATTTTCTGAACCGGAAAATAGTTAATATGTCTACTCAATGTAGAAAAGTTAAGAATTCATGCGAAACTAGTTAATTTCCTATAAATTGAGATAAAATTTGTACTGTCAGTATTCATGTATGTAATAAACCGTGAATCCGAATAATGAAAATTTATGTCAGTTTGGCTATTTTTACATTTGATAACATCACTGTTATAATTTTCAGAAATTATGTGTAATTCAAAAAAATGTAAATTTTGGTATGCATGATAGTTAAACTATGATGAATTTCTGGTTAAATTTCTGTACTGAACTGATGACAATAGTTATATAAAATTGTTTTATGTTAGATATTATTAATTAATGCATGCTAATATGATTAGTGTTTAATTCTGCAAAATTTCAGCATGATTAGAATTGTTGTAAAACTGATTAATACTGAAAATAGTAGTACCATGCTAGGTAATACTGAAGAATGTAAATGTGCGAACATGAGATGAATGCGTAAATATTTTGTATTTAGAAGTGTGTTGAAATTGAGAAAATGTATTAATGTGCCAATGGGTGACACTACTACCTTAGAGGGCTGTGGAACTATACTGTGGTAAAGTCCCCAAGGGAAAGTTCAAAGTGTGTGATGTCCCATGGGCATTGGGATTAAATCCTGGAGGCGAACAAGTATCGCTGGTTAGGGTGGAGAGTGCTTTTCCCGGTTCTGCGCAGTAACTAAGATTAATCACTGGAATGCCTAGGTGATTGATATGTGATGTGATTAGTGTGTGTCCTTCTAAAGTGGTTTGGGCTATGTGTCACGGCATTAAGGAAAAGTGAAAATGTGTTTAAGTGAAAAAAATGTGTAAATTGTGAACCTGTGTAAGTGAATATGTGTTCATGAAATTCTTATGAAAACATGCAAAAATGATAAGTTTCTTGTGAATGTGACATGATAGTAGTAAAACAGCGAGCTTTTCACTAATATAAATGTGTTAACTATGTGAAAATTATCTTAGAATTCATGTTAAATTAGTTGTTATGAAATGTGTAAATTTATGTGTAAAATGATCAACATGTGGCATATGAATGATTGAATGAAATCAGTTTAGCATATTGAAAAGTGTAGAAAGCATGTGATAGGATTAGTTTATTGTGTATAAAACTAAATCCCATGTGTAAAATATGTAGAAATCTGAATAGGCTTCTGTTTGAAAAACTGTCACTTCCATGCATTATGTGTAAATGATGTAGCATAAGGATATGGAGATTACTTGATGCATGTATGTTTAGTGTGCTTGGTGTTACTTGTTGAGTTCTTTTGAACTCATTCTTGCTTCGGCGTACAGGTGCAGACGTTTCTACTTCTTCCGAGGAGATCGTTAGGAACGACTCGGAGCGAGAGTAGGAGAGATTGTTGTGGATTTAGCATTGTACTTTTCATTACTTCATAGTATGTAATAAAGACTCTGTGTAGTCTCATGTGGACAATGTATTTATTTTATTTCAGTTATGAACAGTTAGCTCTCTTTTCTACTATACGGACTGTGAATAGAATGTGGATGATGGAATAAGACTTCTTTCAGTTCTTTAAATTCTGCTGTCATGAGATATATTATATTTGTGTATGTTTCAACCTATTGTACTAGTGTTGGGCAAATGTCCCACTGTGGCGATGCTTTCTATATCGACGTGGGTTGGTGGAACCGTACCGATATAAAGAGGGTCGTTACAATATGAGTATGCACATGGATTTTAAGGTGAGAATAGGTTTATACCTTTTACAAAGTGTCATAAAGACTAGTATCAAGACACATCAAAATCTACATGGTTAAGAGATAATACTGAGGGAATCTTAAGTTTTAGCATTTAGAAAACACCGTTCAAAAACATATGAACCTAAGATAACCCTTTTGAATAGAACCATTGAAGATAAACATATTCTTGAGTGGGTGAATTTTCAGTTGATAAATGAAGGTAAGTCTACATGAACAATTGACAATAAACACCCCTTCCCCTTAATATAAATGTTTTGGAGGCTTCACTCTATTTCTGCAATGGAACAAGTTTTTTTTTTAAGTTAGTGTGGGTAAAGTGATAATTAGGATCACGTACACCTTTGAAGGTGAAGGTAGACATTTGTGATGCCCGTACCCCCAGTTACTCAGTGTTGTGACCATCATACCATTATGCAGAGATAATGAAAGAACCTTTTTGATGCGAAGATAGACATTTGTGATGCCCATGTCCCCGGTTACTCAGTGATGTTTCATCATTGCTCTGCCTTCGGCCATTGCATATAAACTTTATTTGATCTTTTTTTTTAGTTTAGAATAGGTAGCTTTTCTCCTTTTTTTTTGAAAATCAAGGTCAAAGGTTATGTAAAGTCAAAGGTCACGTAAAATTATTAAGTTCAACAACCATCTTACTTATCAATCCACTTTAGAAACATGATCATCCACAAGGGAGTTATTCAAGTGGGTTAGGTTAAAATCATTAGATTTGTTCAATGTTTCCTAGATGATATAACCTAGACTCAAGCACAAATATTATTTCAAAATCATTAGAATTAAGGACATGTCTTTGATACTTTGTAATTATGAAAGATTGTAATGAATATTTATACCCAATTCACCCCTTGCATAAATAATAGAAACATACTCATGAAGAATGGGAGAAAAGATGAAGAATTAACAGAAGATGTGTAGCTGTCGACAGTAAGATTGTGTCTGTCGACAGGCACTAAATTCCAGAAGAATGGAGGTTCTGAGAGAGGTCATATGTCGATAGGTAGAGTGGGCCTGTCGACAGGGACTTGAATAACTCAGTTTAAAGGCTTGTGATTGAGAGAAATTTGACTTGATTAAATGAGGGATTAGGACACATTGAGTATGAAGGGTTACCCATAAGAATTTCACTCACTTAGCCCAAACTTACTCCCCCATAGTGTGTGCATGTGATGACTCACTTCAAGCAAATCAATCAAGGATAATACATTCATATCAAGTATTTGCACATAAGAGAACAACTACAAGCATGTGGCACCAAGATTCATTCTTGCATGTGTCAAAATTAAAAGAAACCAAATACCTTATTATGAAGTTAATGACCTTTATGTATATGTAGACTATGGATACTTGGCAGAGTATGTTTACTCACGCATAATGATAGTTTCCAACAAGCCGAACTTGTTCTTCCACATCACCATTTGATATACTCATAGTCACTACACACAAGAATCATTTACTCCTCAATTTGGCATGGATTCATTGATTTTGCACAATCCCAATTCTCTTCTCAAAGTTGTGAATCTATCCTCAGACAGTGGTTTTGTAAAGATATCAGCCAGTTGTTTTTCAGTGGAAATGAAGTCAAGTATAAGGTTCTTATTGGCTACCTCATCTCTCAAAAAGTGATGTCTTATCTCTATATGTTTTGTCCTTGAGTGTTGAATTGGGTTTTTGGAAAGGTGGATAGCACTAGTATTGTCACATAGGATAGGTGTGCATCTAATGTCAATGTTGTAGTCACACAGTTGACTTTTAATCCACAATACTTGAGCCACACAACTCCCTGCAGTAACATATTCCTCTCCTCTGCAGTGGAGAGTGGTAACCGAGTGTTGCTTATTGATGCCCACGAAACCATGCAACCACCAAGGAATTGACATACCCACTAGTGCTTTTTCTATCAATTTTACACCTAGCATAATCAGCATCAGAATATGATATCAATTCAAAGTTGCTACTTGCTGGATACCGAGACCCAAATCATACGTACCTGAGAGATATCTGAAAATCTTTTTCACTGCAACCAAATGGCTTTCCTTTGGACTAGATTGATATCTAGCACAAAGGCAAACGCTAAATTGAATATCTGGTCTACCTTGTACTAAGGTAGAGGAGTGAGCCAATCATACCTCTGAATTGCTTGACATCTACCATTTTACCTTTCTCATCATTTTCCAGTTTAATGCTGGTGCTCATTGGTGTTGAAGCTGGCTTAGCTTGTTCGAATTGAAATCTTTTCAGTAGCTCCTTGACATACTTTTCCTGATTTATGAAGAAGTCATCTTCATGTTGTTTTACCTGCAAGTCAAGAAAAAACTAAAGCTCCCCCATTAAACTCATCTCAAATTCACTGTGCATGGTTTTGAAAATTCTTCACACAGTGAAGGGTTAGTGGAACCAAAATAATGTCGTCCACATAAACTTGAACAACTATTATATGATTGTGAACACATTTAGTAAATAGAGTTTGGTCCACTTTACCTCTGGTGTAGTGTTTACTCACCAAAAAGTTGCTTAGCCTGTCGTACCAAGCTCGGGGTGCCTGTTTCAAACCATAAAGAGCTTTGTGCAACTTATAAACATGATTAGGCTTGTCATGATCCTCAAATCCAGGTGGTTGAGAAACATAGACTTCTTCTTTGATGTAGTCATTCAAGAAGGCAGTTTTAAACATCCATTTGAAAGAGTTTGAATTTATTTGAGCATGCATACGCCAACAATCTAACTGCTCCTCAACCTAGCTACAGATGCAAAAGATTCTTCAAAATCTATCCCAAATTCTTGATTATGTCATTTTGCTACCAGTCTAGTTTTGTTTCTCACCACTTTACCCTCTTCATTTAGCTTATTCCTAAATACCCACATTGTTCCAATTACTGAAATTTCAGGGGGTCCTAGGAACTAACTCCACACTTTATTTCTTTCAAATTGCCCAAGTTCCTCATGCATAGCATTTATCCAAGAATTTTCTTTTAGTGCCTCTTCAACATTTTTAGGTTCCACTTGAGAGACAAAAGCTAAATGATCTTGTTCAAACAATGTGTCTAACCTGAGACCTAGTTTGAACTTTATCATTTACATTTCCAATTACATTATCAAGTGGGTGATCTTTTGAGTACCTAACATTCCTTATTGTTGAAGGACCTGGTTGTCTTGATCTGAGGATGTTGCTCTTGAGGAATTTGTTCTTGGGGAGGTTGATCTTGAGGAATTGATCTTGTGGCTTATCGACAGCCTCTTCTTGGTCTGTCAACGGTAGCTTTTTCAGTATTTTTCCTTCATCATCATCATCATACCTGCGAAGAATTGCGTTGTTAGTTTTTGCATGGTACTCATCAAAGACAACATGGGGAGTCTCTTCCACTGTTTTGTATTTATAGTTGTAAACTCTATAAGCTCTAGAGTGTTCTGAGTATCCTAGAAAAATATCTGGATCGCTTTTGGCATCAAACTTGTCTAAATCAACTTTATCATTGTATGTATAAAGACTTTGAGCCAAAAACTCTGAAATACCCAATACTGGGTTTCTTACCTTTTAAGAGTTCATAGGGGGCTTTCTTTATCACAGGTCTTACCATGGCTCTATTATGATGTAGCATGAGGTATTCACTGCTTCTGCCCCAAAAACTTCATGTGAGTTGGCTTTCAACTAGAAGAGTGCGAGCCATTTCCACCAAGGTCATGTTCTTTCTCTCCACTACTCCATTTTGTTCCGTGTCCTTGGGGAGGAAACATGTGATTTATACATCTAGTCCTGCAAAATTCAGAGAATGCGTTATTATCAATTCTCCCCCATGATCGTGCGGATTGAGCATATTTTTTTTGTGCTTCCGTGCTCAATCTTATTAAAGAACTCTTCAAAAACTTTAAGTGCTTCATTTTTGTTAGCCAAGAATTTAACCCAAGTGAACCTAGAAAAATCATCTACAATGACAAACCCAAAATGTTTGCCATTGAGACTAAGTGTTCTCGTAGGTCCAAAAAGGTCCATGTGCAGCAGTTCATAGGGTTTTGAAGTGATTACCATGCTTTTGATTTGAAGGACTTTCTGGTTTGTTTACCCTGTGCACAAGCATCACAAAAACTAACATTTGTATTGAAAGGATTTCAGGAAGTCCACTTACCAGCTTCAACCTCATGATCTTGTGCAAGACATTGTAGCTTGCATGTCCTAGCCTACGATGCCACAGAGTCAGTTCATCCTGTTTATTTGCAACAAGACACAAATTTTTTGTTTCTAGTTCATCTAAGTCAACTAAATAGATGTTATTCACTCTTTTTTCCAGAAAACTTAAGACTTCATGTTTCTTCATCAACAATTTGGCATGCATTTGATTCAAATATGACTTTATGGCCTTCATCACATAGTTGGCTTATGTTAGAAGATTGTGATTCAGACCATCAACTAGCAACACATTGTCTATTGAGTTAGGGCATACTTACCAACCTTACATGTGCCAATGATTTTCCCCTTATTGTTACCTCCAAAGATAACTTGTCCTCCGTCTTTTTCCACCAGCAAACAGAATTTTTCTTTATCGCCCGTCATGTGCCTCGAGCAGCCACATTCCAAGTATCATTTGTTTTGATTTTGGGCTGCTAGGCATTCCTGCATAGA
Organism: Colocasia esculenta; assembly: GCA_014218235.1. Classification (NCBI taxonomy): domain Eukaryota; kingdom Viridiplantae; phylum Streptophyta; class Magnoliopsida; order Alismatales; family Araceae; genus Colocasia; species Colocasia esculenta. The sequence continues at coordinate 118,990,213 of CM024761.1, forward strand.
TGGATCGGACAAGAGGTTTTGGTACCCAAGTTACTTTGGGTCCAAATTTTTCATTCATGCCAAAAAGTAAATCCTTTGGAATCTAAATTTGTTTGCATTTCAATTGTTTGATTTTATTCCAGCATTGATTTTCTACATAGCCAAGCTTTTTTACAGAAAGAAATTGCATGATGATTTTTCTTAAAACATTTGTTTTGTTGTTTTGTTGAATATTTATTTGCTTTTTACCCTTTTGTTGCCTGGATGGCTGTCCCTTGACAGCATACTTCCAGGCCTGTCGACAGCTCTCATTGGGTCTGTCGGTAGACTTCTTATGTTGCTGAGCAGATGAAGTCTTTTGAGTAGGTTGTTGTTGCTTACCCTTGGCTTGAGCTTTCTTGCTCTTGGGTGGACTTTGTTACTTGTACTTGGACTAGAATCAACAAAAGATGCAATCAATGTCTCTCCAAGTTAGGGCTGTAAACGGAGCGGATACGGAGCGGATATGGGTTTTTTCGTGTCCGCTCCGAATATTTAATCGGATAATCTGTATCCGCTCCGAATAAAATTTGGATACGAAGTGGAATATCTTATTCGAATAATGATCGGATTCGGAGCGGATCCGAATATTATCCGGTTCGAAAATATGAGACCAGCGAGGACTGAGGGGGAGGGGTGCCGTCGGAGGGGGGGACAGATGGGGGGGTGCCACCACCGAGGGGGGGACAGATGGGGGGGGTGCCGCTGGAAGGGGGAATAGAGAGGTACAGAGGGAGGGAGGACTGAGGGGGAGGGGTACTGCTGCCGTGTCAAAAAGAGAGAGAGAGAGAGAGAGAGAGAGAGAGAGAGAGGAGAAGAGAGAGAGAGAGAGAGAGAGAGAGAGAGAGGAGAGAGAGAGGGTAGCCCAGGTGGGGGGAGGGTGCCGCAGGAGGTGACGGGGGAGGCGGCGGGGGAGGCGGCGGAGGAGAGGGCTTCAGATCTGCAGCGGAAGGGGCCAAGGACAGGACGCCGAGGGTGCCGACAAGGGAGGTGACGTTGAAGGTGGCGTTGGCGTTGGGGGAGATCGCGACGGCCGGGGAGGAGACGCTGGTTTCAGCGGGGCGACCGGCATCATTGCGCGGAAGAAGATAAGCCGCTGCGACTGCTGGTCGGATCAGTGCTTGCCGAGGTAGAAGAAGGCGAGGCAGGCGAAGGCGAGCGCCGCGGGCCGGATCGCGAGGGGTGGGAAGCGTAGGGCCAGGGCGACGACGATGGGATCATGAGAGAACAGGGCGGCTAGCAGCCTAGTAGGGGAGAGGGATGGGCGCGCCGGTGGGAGGGCAGGGAAGGGGCCGCGGGGGGCGCCGGTGGGAGGGCAGGGAGGGGGCCGCGGGGGGGCGCCAGTGGGAGGGCAGGGAAGGGGCAGGGGGGCGCCGGGGAGGGCAGGGAGGGGGCCGCCGCGGGCATCGCCGGTGGGAGGGCGGGGAGGCTGCCATGGCCAGGGACAGAGCCGCCAAGAGGCTAAAGGCAATCACGGGGAGATAGGGTTTTGACTTTAGGTTATTTATATATATATATATAAACCATTAGATCTCAGATCCAATGGTCAAAATTAATTCAGTTTCAGATTGGATCTTAAACGGAGCGGATCTCCTATTTCCGCGTCCGCTCGTTTATTATTCAGATAATATCCGTATCCGAATTCGCTCCGCCGGATATCTGTTAAACGAATACGGATATGCTTAATCAGATACGAATCCGAATCGGATCCGGATATTATTCTGATCTATTTACACGCCCTACTCCAAGTTTCTTTTCTTTTTCAGGTTGAAATCCAAGTCCATGTCTTGGTACATTTTACTTTAGCACCCAAAACAATATCAAGATTTTGCTTTCCTTTTACAAATCTCATAAGATCTTCAGTTTTTCTTTTATTCCTTTTCAGCTTGTTCCAGCCTTTTTTGAATCTCTTGTTTTTCATGTTGAAGATTTTCATGGGAATTGATTAGTCTTTATTTTTCTTTTCTTTTTCTTGCAAACCTTTCTTTCATGCAATCCATTTCTTCATAGTGACTTTCCTGTTCCATTTTCGTGAATCATTTCTTTAGACATGATGCAAGTTGTTCATCATTGGATGTGCTATGCACAAGTGAGCTGATTTTCTTTTTCAATGTTTTATTTTTAGACTTGAAATCACAAAATTTTTCAAAAAGCAAGGTGTATGCCTCTTCCCATTCATCAATAGTATAATTTTCAAAGGAAGAGTTTACCTCATGAGTCTTCACTCCTGCCATAAAGCACTGAATTCTTCATCTCCAGAGCTTCCTTGATCATTGTCTTCCTCATCTTCATCACTCTAAGTTGTCATCATTGTCTTGGCTTTCTTGAAAGTGAGTTTGTTCTTCTTCAATTTCTTCTTGAGCTCTGGCATTCTCCTCTCATGTGCCCTGGTTTCTTACACTCATAGCACCAATCATGTCAGATTTTTGTTAGAATCAAATTTATTTGAAGAATCTTTCTTGGAAAAGATTTGAAATTACCTAAGCCTTTCTTTTTAACCTTAAGAATTTTTGAACTGTCTAGTGAGCATGGCCATATCATCATTCTCACTGTCACTAGACGTTCCATTCTCATCACCTTCCTGTTGGATCTCTTTCTGGAGCTTGAGGAATTTTTGTTGAGGGCTTTTAGAGCATTGATTTCCTAGGATTTTCTTCAGTTTCTTTTTCTTCTATGTTTATTTCATAGGTTATCAAGGATCCAATTAACTCATCTAATTTCATTGTTGAAAGGTTTTTTAGAGTCCTCAATAACAGTGGCCTTAGTATGCCAGGAAGATGGAAGAGACCGAAGTATCTTCCTAACTAAGTCACTTTCTGAGTACTCTTTCTTAAGGCCTTTCACCCCATTGATTATTAGCATGAATCTATCAAACATATCTGAAATTGTTTCTTCATTGTCATTGTTCATCTAAACATTTCGGATTCAGATATATAGCTGCTAGCCTTAGTTTCTCTTACCTCATACGTACCTTCGTATATGAGCTCCAATTTGTCCCCCACATCTCTTTGCTGACTTATATGTGGAGACTCTTGAGATTCCTTTGTGATGGACGGCGCACTGCATTATGTTCAACACGCTCCAATTGAGGGTTCCTTGGTGGATTTGTTCCTTTGTCCAGTGTCCTCGTCAGCGGGCAGCTCATAAGGCCCTTTGCTGACGATTTCCCACAGCTCAAAGTCTGAGCTCTCAGAAAGACTGCATATAGTTTTTTTCCCATAAGTATAATCAGTGCCATCAAAAAAAGGAGGCCTGGACACTAGTTCCTTCAGCCATAAATCCCCTATTGATTTCCATGAGACTGAAAATCTCTTGATCGTGAGATCAAAGCTTTAAAGCAGTAAATCGGAGAAACCGAGCTCTGATACTAATTGAAAGATATGCGGAACTATCTAATAGTATCTAGAATGGGGGTTGAATAGATTACTACCAATTAGAAACACTATGGCCTTCTTTTTGATCCAACATTGACTTGTCGAAAACTTAAACAGATTTGCGCAAAATTCGAACTACGATGTGTGTGCTGATTGTGAGATGAACGAACAACAATCTACCTAACGGTTGAGAAGTCAACATTCACCAATAGGAAGGCCTGTCATTTTCAATCAATCGATTCTTAGAATTCGGTCATCCGATTTCAGATCATCTTCATCATCCGAAGTGCCACTTTGACTGACGCATCAAGCCTTCTTCAATAATTGAAGTATCGCTTCAAGTGGGACGATCAGTCGATCAATTTGCTAAAGTCGGTCGTCCGATTCCACTTAAATTGGCACTTGTACAACTTCGACTGACCCTTTGTACAACTTCAACTAGCCCTTTGTACAACTTCAACTGGGATTGTATAACTTCGACTGGCACTATATAACTTCGACTAGACCTTTGTGAAGTCTACTTCAAGTGTGACTTTTGGACCATTTTCCACCATACTTAACAAATTATTTTCCTGCATACTTAACACACATATTAGACCCTCAAATTAAATATATATATAAACCAAATACTTGGGTCATCAACATGAATGAGAATTGGTCTTTTGTGATTTTATCATCATGAATTAGAATAGTGTTTTTGTGATCATCAAAATCTACAGAGTACAATATGTATATCAAGTTTGTGTACCGTGACGATGAACATTTCTTGTCTTCCTCTTGAACATCAAATGACTGACAATGCATGTCTATATGGCATATCTTTGCACCATCTTTACAAAAAGTACTTGTTTGGTGTAAGGACAATCTCGTCATATTGCAATGCTAGTAAGGCATGTCAATATAAGTATCCCTTGAATTCAAAGCATCTACAAGAGCAATCCACTTCTTTCCTATTTTTAGTACTTCACAGTGTATTGCTTTTGCATCTCCTTACATATTCCTTTGAATTTGACGCGTCAAAAGAGTTTACTCTCAATGTCAAGTTACTTTCATCTTTACAAATCCATTGTGAGTGAGAAGCAGCTACCTCTATCATTCTTTTTTGGAATTTCTAAAATATGGCCTAGTATATATTGTCATGACTTGTTTCTCAAATAGGGAACAAGTCTTTAAGTATGCTTCTGCATCTAAGGACTTTAAGTTTGCTTGATTTTCTGCATCAAATCTAATTTCAAGTGCCACAATGTATTTAGAATGAGCTCAGACAAAGTAGTTTTAGCTGTCCACATATCCATCAAAAATAATGTAAATATAACAAATAAAGTAAATGAGTAACAATTAAATGTAAGTCAATAATTAACTACCAGCAAATAATGTGTCCTTCAAGAAAATAAGTGCCCAGTTTCTACAACATTCGTACAATCTTTTCACCCACTTATTCATCTTTAGCAATTTCATACTTGTTATCAATTCATCCCACTTTTCTTCAAATCCATAGGTGGAGATTGCATCATAGATGCAACTATGAAACTCATACATGAAATGTGGATTGGAGATGCATATGTGATCAATTTTTTCAGATAAAGGCAAAAGCAATGTCATGTCGTTGGAAATACCTGGGCTACTACAACCTCCATAGCCTTGTCCTGATCTGTGATGATTGTCTTGGGGTGAACGCCACCATTGGCCTTTGGCCAACAATTTAAAAGTCATATGAAGTGTCTATGAAGCTATCAATTTTTTCATTGCTCATCCTAAAAGAATAGACTGGCCATATAACTTACTTCCACAAACGGTGCAAATGACATTTGATATATGTTTATCAATTATGTTGTATCGAAGAAATCACATATGCAAAATATGTGCAAGATGCCCTAGACCTACCATTAATCCAAAAACACTTTCTTAAAGTACCGTTGTCATTAACTGCTATAACTGCAAAAGAATGTCAAATCCTAGCTTGCATTGTTTGAAAATGGTTTATCATTGTCTTTGCATCACCCTCCTTCAATTGTGTTTGTCTTTCTTTATCAAGAAAGTTTATATAGTCTTTCTCTGTCCCTTCCAACTGTCGGATGCCCCTCTTCCTTTTTGCCATAGCCGACACAATGTTTGATGTGGAAATGCCAACACTACGGATGTTAGAATCTCAGCTTTCTCCGAGGTGTAAATTTTACGATAGGATCTAAAATACATAATAGTTATTGGATTGATGAAAAATATGATTATGCTCCAAAATTACATCGTACATTATATAGTGTTTGTGTCTTTGTCAAGTCCAACCCTCACTGATGTCTTACATCCAATCTTAGATGAATCTTTGTGGGCTCATCGCATCTTTGCCCTTCTAGATTGACCACAGAGACAATTGAACCTCTTGTAGACGTACATGTCATTCTTTCTTCTATTGTCAGTATATGATGTCAAATCTTCTCATTTAGCATAACTATTGTATAATTTTCTGTGGTCTGAAACACTTTAAAAATCATGCCATCGAAAGGTTCTAAACCTTCAGATTCTCTCTTATCAGGTTCAAATCATCCCCTATCTCAGGTGTTTGCCAAATTTAAATGGCTAAGTTCAGTGACAATACCAAAGGTACAATGACAAATAGGAAATTTAAGTGACAAATGGTAAGGTTCAGTGACAAAATAGTTGACATTCAGAGAACAATAGAAAAAAATTTAGAGACAATAAAAAAATTCCAGTGACAAATTGCTAATTTCGGTGAATAAATAGGAAAATATTAAGAGAAAAAGAACAAAAATTATAGGCGAAGGCTAAATTTAGTGACAAATGAACTAGAAAAATATGAAAAAAGTTTAGTGAAAAATGCCTAACGTTTAGAGACAAATGACTAAGGTTTAGTAACAAATAAGAAATTCAGTGGCAAATGACCTAAGGTTTGAGTCACTAATATGAAAAGTTTGATCAACGTAGAAAATTTCAGTGAAAAAATGCTAACGTTTAGAGACATATGACTAAAGTTTAGTGACAAATAAGAATTTTAATGGCAAATAGCTAAGGTTGAGTCATTAATATGAAAGTTTGGTCAACATAGGAAATTTCAATGACAAATAGGTCAACGGCGACAAATAGGACACCCTTGGTGACATATAGGTCACCATGGTGACAAATAGTTAGTCATAGATAATAACAGAGATAAACTGAGAGGATCGCTACAACAAGTCAAATGGACTACAAATAACAGTGACAAACACACTAGATGTCCAC
>CM024761.1:118996938-119276860 GCA_014218235.1 Colocasia esculenta
GATCATGAGTTGGATAGTTTCGCTCATGCCCTTCAATTGCCTCGAAGCATATGCTACTACCCTTCCTTGCTGCATCAACACACAGCCAAGCCAATCCGAGATGCATCCGTGTAGATAGCAAAATCCTCTACACCGCTCGGTAGAACTAACACAGGGCCGATGTGAGTTTAGTCTTTATAATTGAAACTACTCTCACACCCTCGGACCAGACAAACTTCACTCCCTTCCTGGTCAGCTGAGTCAATGGAGCGGCGATGGATGAAATCCCTCAATAAAACGCCGATAATAACCCGCCAAACCAAGAAAACTCTGAATCTCCGAAGGAGTCTTGGGACTCTCCCAATCCATAACAGCTTGGACTTTCGCTGATCCACTGCTACACCAGCACCGGAGATAACATGCCCAAGGAAATGAACCTCGCGCATCCAAAAATCGCACTTGCTGAATTTTGCATACAGCTTGTGCTCACGGAGACTTCTAACACTATCCTCAAATGCTGACGATGTGTGGCCTCATCCGGAGAGTAGACCAGCACGTCATCAATGAAGACTACAACAAAACTATCTAGATAGGGTCTAAACACCCTGTTCATGAGATCCATGAACGCTGCAGGGGCGTTGGTTAGACCAAACGGAAGGACCAAAAACTCATAATGTCCATAACGGGTTCTAAATGCCGTCTTGGACACATCCTCACTCCTAATCCTCAACTGATGATAGCCAGAACGCAATCAATCTTAGAAAAGACCGATGCATTCTGTAGCTGGTCAAACAAATCATCAATCCGAGGTAAGGGATACCTGTTCTTTACCGTCACCTGGTTTAGCTTTCTGTAATCAATGCATAACCGAAGTGACCCATCCTTCTTCTTCACGAATAAGACAGGTGCGCCCCAAGGGAAACGCTAGGGCGAATAAATCCCTTATCTAACAAATCCTGCAACTGCTTCCTTACTCAGCTAATTCCGCAGGTGCCCATCTGGTGCCTTCGAGATAGGAGAGATGCCTGGAAGCAACTCTAGAGTGAACTCTATCTCTCTAGCCGGTGGCAATCCAGATAATCATCATCAGGAAAGACATCTGGAAAATCCTGCACTACATCTATCTCGGCAAGAGTAAGTGACTCATCAGCCTTGGGTATTAAAACCACACTGGCAAGAAAAGCGTCACAACCCTTGTTCACCATTCTCATTGCCCTCATGGCCGAGATGACAAACTTTCCTGCTAAGTTCCTCGGCAAAGGATGAGAAAATTCATCCTCACCAGGAATGCGGAAAACAATCTTCTTCCCACGACAATCTACCAATGCATAGTGCTCCTCTAGCCAATCCAGACCAAGAATAGCATCATAGTCTTCATCTTAAGCAAGAAGAAACACCCTTCTAGGACTCTATCCTCAATGCACACCGGTAAAGACGGAATACACTTCCTAGTCGATACCGTACCCGCAGGTGTATGCACAGACAAAGGGACTTCTAAATCCTCAGACTCTAACCCTGACTCTAAAGCTAACTGCCTAGCAAAACGCTCGGAAATGAACGAGTGAGTAGCACCCGTATCGAACAAAACCCGAGCATGCACACCTAAGAACAAAACCGTACCTTCGGTGACATGATCTGCCTGCTCGGCGTCCTCACGAGCTAACGCAAACACTCGAGCTGGGGCTCGAGGTCTCCCTGGTCGTCCTGTCGCTGGCGCTGCTGCTGCTGCTACTGGGGCTGGCCCCCGCTGGGCTCCCTGCTGAAGCCTCGGACAATCCTTAATCTTATGATCACTGCTCCCGCACTTTAAGCACTTTCCTGCTACCAGCCAACACTCCGTACCGCCATGTGCCCTCCCGCAATGAGGACACTCCTTCTTACCACTAGGGGAACGTTGAGAAGATACCTGACCACTGCCTGATGCCACAGGACGCTGCGGTGACTGGAAAGTCGCCTTCTTCCTCTCCTGTCTCTGGAAAGGAGCTGCTGGCCTCTTCTGAGAAGCCTTCTTCTCCTCCAGATACTGCTCCATCTCCCCCTCCTGCCGACACGCCGCGCTGAGCGCCTGCTCGAGAGTACGATGGTCGAAAGCCACCAACCTCGTCCTCAGTGATGGTTTCAGACCCATCACGAATTTCTTCGCCTTCCTTCGCTCATTAGCTACAATATGAGGGGCGTACTTTGATAGCTCGGAAACCTGGCCTCGTACTCCAGCACAGTCATGGAGCCCTGAGTCAACGAGAGGAACTCCTGCTCCATCTTGTCCTGGATGTGCTCCGGAACAAACTTGGCTCGGAAAAGCCTCACGAACTCATCCCATCCACTTCCACGGCACCATCCTCGAACAGAGTACGTAACAACGAGGACCACCATACATCGGCTCGCTCCTGCCAAAACCATCCATGAGAACTAACCAACATAATTTATACTTAAAGTAATAACCAATAGATTAGATTACACATACCTGTAGCATATAGGTGGCTAAAGTGACCTTGTCGTCCTCAGCGCACCTAATGGCCCGGAAGATCTTCTCAATCTCCCTCATCCAGTTCTCAGCTAATAATGATCGCGCTCCCCCTTAAAGAGGGTGGCGACATCCTCTTGAACCTTTCCATGATGGAGGTCCACCATGGTCAGCCTGGGGAACTGGCACCTGAGCCTGCTACAACAAGCAACATAATTAACACATATAACATAACACATGCATTTAATAATACAGACTACTTTATCTTATTATTCTAACCTGAGCCTCCAACTGGGCCTAGAGTGCAGCCTGAGTGTGGGCCTGCGTTTGCATGGCCTGCACAAACCCTGCATGAACACTCCATAGTCTACTGGTGGCGGTGGAGGAAGTACAGGACCCTGGGGTGCAGGGGCCTGCTGCTCACCTGATCCTCACGCCGAGGCTCATCTCTCCTCTGCTCGCCATCACGAGCAGGAACACCACGCCTACCACGCGAAGCCATAACCTGTAAAACGGATTAATCACCATTTAGAAAAACTATCTAATTTCTAACTAATTACTTATCTATGTGGACAATCTACACTGACTTAGTATACAATGAAGATGATGGTATATGCATATTTATGTACAATTTCAGCCTGACGCTCTGATACCAATCTCTGTAACGACCCTCTTTATATCGGTACGGTTTCACCAACCCACGTCGATATAGAAAGCATCACTACAGTGGGACATTTACCCAACACTAGTACAATAGGCTGAAACACACAAATATAATATATCTCATGACAGCGGAATTTAAAGAACTGAAAAGAAATCTTATTCATCATCCACATTCTATTCACAGTCCGTATAGTAGAAAAGAGATAACTTTTCATAATGAAATAAAATAAATACATTGTCCACATGAGACTACGCAGAGTCTTTATTACATACTATGAAGTAATGGAAAAGTATAATGCTAACTCCACAACAATCTCTCCTACTCTCGCTCCGAGTCGCTCCTAACGATCTCCTCGGAAGAAGTAGAAACGTCTGCACCTGTACGCCGAAGCAAGAATGAGTTCAAAAGAACTCAACAAGTAACACCAAGCACACTAAACATACATGCATCAAGTGCATCAAGTAATCTCCATATCCTTATGCTATATCATTTACACATAATGCATGGAAGTGACAATTTTTCAAATAGAAGCCTATTCATGATTTCTACAAATTTTACACATGGGATTTAGTTTATACACAATAACTAATCCTATCACAGGCTTTCTACACTTTTCAATATGCTAAACTGATTTCCTTCAATCATTCATATGCCACATGTGATCATTTACACATAATTTACAATTTCATAAACAACTAATTTAACATGAATTCTAAGATAAGTTTTCACACTAGTTAACACATTTACATTAGTGAAAAGCTCGTTGTTTACTACTATTATGTCACATTCACAAGAACTTATCATTTTTTTTTGCATGGTTTCATAAGAATTTCTGAACACATATTCACTTACCAGATTCACAATTTACACATTTTCTTTCACTTAAACACATTTCACTTTCCTTAATGCCGTGACACATAGCCCAAACCACTTTAGAAGGACACACACTAATCACATCACATATCAATCACCTAGGCATTCCAGTGATTAATCTTAGTTACTGCGCAGAACCGGGAGAAGCACTCTCCACCCTAACAAGCGATACTTGTTCGCCTCCAGGATTTAATCCCAATACCCATGGGATATCACACACTTTGAACATTCCCGTGGGGACTTACCACAGTACAGTTCCACAGCCTCGAAGGTAGCAGTGTCACCCATTGGCACATTAATACATTTTTTCAATTTCAACACACTTTTAATACAAAATATTTACGCATTCATCTCATGTTCGCACATTTACATTCTTCAGTATTACCTAGCATGGTACTACTTTTTTTCGTATTAATCAAATTTTTACAACAATTCTAATCATGCTGAAATTTTTGCAGAATTAAACATAATCATATTAGCATGTATTAATTATTAATATCTAACATAAAACAAGTTTATAATGCTATTGTCATCTTTTCAGTATAGAAATTTAACCAAAAATTTACCACAGTTTAACCATCAGACCATACCAAAATTTACATTTTTCTGAATTACACATTATTTCTGAAAATTCTAATAGTGATGTTATCAAATAAAAAAATAGCCAAACTGACATAATTTTTCATTATTCGGATTCACAATTTATTACATACATGAATACTAACAGTCCAAATTTATCACAAAAACTATAGGAATTTAACTAGTTTTCGCATGAATTCTTAACTTTCTACATTGAGTAGACATATTAACTATTTTTCAGTTCAGAAATTAAATAAAATACACAGATATTATAAATTACTCAAATTTTTATATCATGCATCAGATCTCATAAACAATGTACAGAAATTTCATGGCAATTAAATTCTATACATATTTCATAAATGACATTTTCCAAGATTAAAATTCTGTCGGTAGCACATTCAAAGAATTCTAATAATTGGTGAAAATTTCAAAAATGCACAATAACTCACGTACACCCAACATATATATTTACATATTATATGAAATTTTACTGTATATCCTCATGCGGAAAAACTCTAAAATTAGTTTATATAAGGACAGACTTGCACACTGTTGCAGTCTGAAGAACTCGACGGCATGGGGTAGCCGTCTATAGGTTAATGGCATTATATGATGCCGCCAACACATGATATTAGCGGCAAGGGATCTTGCCGTTAATATCTGTTGCACAAACACAGACTGAAAGCCAACAATCACTTGAAAGGGGGGTTCCAGGACAGAGAAAAATCTGAAAAATTCCTGGGACATACTAGACACATGTAGGGTTGATGTGAGTGGGGGTACTTGCCTCCTGTAAAATCCACAAACGACGATTCAAGCCGGAGAAGCCCTCCTCGGCCTGTGCCAAAGAGTCTCCAATCCCTCCTTCTTCGGACTTCTGTTGATCTTCACTGCACACCAGCGTGGGGAGTCGTTCCCGGATATTCAAGGTTGACACCAGTCGATGCAGATCGCCAGATGAAGCCTCCCGAAGTCAGATCTCTCAGGTTCAAGTTAGGGTTTTTGCATAGAAGAGCTAGGTTTTTGACCCAAGAGTCAAAAGGGATGGATCTGGCCGAAAACTGGGTATTATAAAGGGTTGGGGGTCGGATATGTAAAGGGGCAAGTCTCAGAGCCGTTGGAAGGGTTTCCAAAACAAGAGGCTAATTTCGGAGGCGTTTCAGATCTGGAAACGTAACTGGTATGGGATATTGGCGTCCATATCTATGGTGCCTATCCAAAATGGGTGTCCATCGATATTGCCGCCTACCCCTGGTCAACATCAGCCGATGTTGACGCCGACTGGTCGACAAAATTCACTTTAATTATATAGAATTATATACTACAACACACACACATATATATATATACATATGTACATTACAATAATTACTAATTCATTATACAATTTGTATAAATAAATACTTATACACAATAATCTATACATCATAGTATACACTTATACGCATATACATATACTAAGTAAGTAAGATGAAAAATCAAGGGCCTTACACTTTTCTTTTGTTCCTACCATTCCACATCCTAAGACCTTCCCTTTTCCATTATCTCCATAAGTGACCTGACCACTTTCATCTCTGAAGCTTGTAAATAACTTCATGTCACTTGTCATATGCCTTGAGCACCCACTATCCAAATACCATTTGGATGCTCAGGCGACCCTGCGAACAAAATTAAGTTGTAACTTTTAGTACCCAAATTTTCTTGAGTCCTTGATGGTTAGTCTTAGGGATCCAGCGCAAATGTCTAGTTGTGCATGTGCTGACAGTGTGTCCTAGCTGGTTACAGTGACTACAGCACAAATCAAAAGCATTCTTCATGGTGTAGTGTTGTAAAATTTCTGTTTTGTTTGTAAGCATATTGGTTATCCTTTCTAGGATTTTTAATTTCTTTTCTTTTACAAATTGAGGCATTGGATCTTTTCAGGATACACAATATTTTCTTCATTATGGGAGGTGTAATCCTACTCCATATTTCTTCTTACCTATCCTAGAACCATTTAGTCTAACAAACAAAGATGTTTACAGTTTGATATTTCTCTATGGTAGCTCTTAGATAGTTGTTTTATTCTTTTAATTTTTCTTCATCTTAAGTATTTTAAATTTGATTCTATTTCCATGATTTTGTTTTTGTTTTTTAAGTCTTCACATAGTAATTCTTTTGCTCTTTTAGTTTCATTTAAACTTGTTCTAACCTTTCTGCTTCATTTTCAGGAAGGTGTTGGTCTTTTCTTGATTTAGCAAATTAGCTAACTATTTATTTGCTTAACTACTATTTAATATTTTTCATATAAACTCGTTGAAGGCATCTTCAGGCTATCAGAATCAGATCAGAACATGATGTGAAAGAGGTTTCAGAATTTACCTGATCCTGTCCTGCCATGAGGGCTAGATTTGCTTTTTCTTCATCTTCAGATTATGAACTTGAAGAGTCTGAACTGGTAACTTCTTCATTATCCCATGCTGTTGCCATTGCCTTTTTCTATATCTTCTGAATTTTTTTCTTTGCCCCTCTTCATCTTAGATCTTTCTGCTTGATCTTTCTTCTTCAACTTGGGACATTCATACTTGTAATGTCCAGGTTGATTGCACTCGTAGCATGTTGGTTCCTTCTTTTTGTCCTTCTTGAAAAATCTCTTTGAACCAAACTTCTTTTTCTTGAAAGGATCCTTTGCAGTTTCCTTGACAACATAGCTTCATCATCACTGTCATCTGATTTCTCCTTTGAATCTTCAGAGGAGGAAGAATCTGCAACCTTCAAGCATTTGCATTTTCTTTTTTCGATGAATTTTTAGAAAATATTTCCATGTTAATTTCATGAGCCAATTAAGGATCCAATTAATTTATCAATGGAAAGCTGAGTTAGATCATGTGCTTCCTCAATGACAGTGACCTTAGGGGTCCACACATTTGTTAATGATCTTAGGATTTTTCGTACAGTTTCTTCATTTGTAAGAATTTTTCCTAGAGAACTCAAACCTACTATTATGTTTTAAAAATGATTGTACATCTGAGTGATGTTTTCATTGGGAAGCATTTTAAATTGTTCATACGGAGAAACAAGGATATCTATCCTAGTTTGTTTTACTCTATCAATTCCTTCATATGTAACTTGTAGTTTATCCCACATTCTTTAGCAGTTCTATATGCAGATAGTCTATTGAATTCTCTTTTGGATAGGGCACAGCATAGATAATTTTTAGCCTTATAATTCAAGGACATATTCCTCTTATCAGCTATGGAGAGAGCAGAGGTAGATTCACCAAGAATATCAAAATCACCTTGTTCTATTACCTGCTACAGATCAAAATCTGTGCCTCTAATGAACCACTCCATCCGCATCTTCCAATATTGATAATTTCACCATCAAAGAATGGTGGCTTCATAGTTGTCACTTTCAGCTGCCATCTCTTCTCAAATCTTTAGATTCTTCTGAGAAGACCTCGCTCTGATACCACTTGTTAGATCGAGATGTCACTAATGATGTCCTAGAGGGGGGTGAATAGGACCTCTTGACCTTTTAAAATTTTATCTGAAATTAGACAACACTAAATAGAACTGTTAGAATTTAGTGTAGTGTGTGATTCAAGTGTAAATTGGCGGAAACAATCACACAAATGCACAATGAATTTTATCCTGGTTCGGCCCTGCCCACATAGAAGTCCTACATCCAGTCCTCAAGCAAACTACTTGAGATTTCACTAACTGCCAAGAATACTTGGCTTCTCTCACCCTTGAGAGGTATTACAAGCCCACTTGCTCCCAAGCAAGTCTTCCCTCAAAAGGGGTACATCAAGTACCTTAAACAAGGTCTTCCCTTCACAAGAGGGGCACTGCAGGAACAACCTCCTACAGATTTACACAGACAGAATTGAAAGAACACTAGTTGGTCTGCTCTAAAGAATGAACAAACACAGCAAATTCAGAAAGGAGTAAAAATTAAGAACTACAACTGTGATCCTTTCTGAATCAGGAAGGGTGGATTAAAGGATATCTAATTACAAATTCCACTCAACACACAACAAGACTTATGAGAGGAAGAGAGCTTGAAGATTTTCTAATTGAAAAGCCTCTCAATTGTTGCAGCTCAGGAGAAAGCTTGTATAAGCTCTTGCTAGAAGAAAGCAGGAGTGAGTTGAATGAATTGCTAGCTGGTGCACACACACACTTGGTGTCTCCTCTTGTTCAAACTTTGAGTTCTATATATGCTTCAGAAGATGTGTCCGTTTGAAACTATCCATTGAAGATCTAGCCATTTGAGGAGTGGTCTTTGATCCTTTAGGTGCAGATGAGATTTGATTATCATTAGTTCTTCAGCTTTTTAGCTTTCCAACGGCTACAGACCATGCTTATAGCTTCTCAGCTTAGAGGTCAGCTTTTAATTAATGTTCTGTGAAAGCTCCATGTTGAAAACGTGCATAATAAATGTTCTGCAACAAGGACAAGACAAAGGAAAAGATACCTCCATACTTTTGAGGTAGGTGAGTCAAAGATATATATATAAAAGTAGGAAACCTGGGACAGACACAAGTTCAGTGTAAAATAAATACAGACAGAAAGTTGCATCAGAAGGTAAGGTGAGGTTCTGACAGTGGTAGGTGAGCCTCTGTCAGATACCCCATGCGCCTGAAGTCGTTAATTGCAAGATATCTGCGAAAAGAAAATCTGAACTTGTGACATAAAGCAAGAGACCAATTTGAATAAATGTTTCAGACATCTTTACAGACAAATTTTTATGGTTATTTTGAGTATAATATATCCTATCTGTCAGAATACAGTAAATAATAATAACATGACAGGATATAATTTTGAATGATATGTAGGTGCTATGTGTTCTATAGAACATATCATTAAGAAAATGTAATACTAACCAATCAACATTTCATGAAACTATAAAATAGTATTTCCATGGAAAAGTTGAAGTACAGAAGTTGTTAGGCAAGTCGGAGACAAAAAGAGATGTAATTCGACTCTCTGGAGTCAGAGTCTAAGACATGAGAAATAGATTAACATTTGACTCTACAGAAATCCCAGAAGGAATTCAACTTCATAAAGTTCCAGTGAACTCAATCGACTTCCTAGAGTTGGATATCAACGTAGAGATTTTTGACTTTCTGCAGTCGGAGAGTAGAATTCGACTTTTGGAAGTCAGAGTGAGGACTTCGAATTCGATACCCTAATTCGAATTTTCAAAGTCGGAGTCTAGGATTCGACTTTTCAGGAGATACAGCCCATACTTCGATTTCCAAGGATAGTCCACTTCGATTTTCCAGAGTCAGAGTCCCAGTCGGAGACAGTATGATACAAGGTGTATTCTGTGGACTTCGAAATTATTTCAAGATAGTGTTGATACAGTATTGTTCAAAATATGTTTTCTGTGATATATTCCAGTAGACTGATTTGTTAAAAAGTGTTTAAAAGATTTTGTCATAGCAAAATCACCACGTTAAAATAATTTAAAGCTTTAAATAATTTTCTTAGGGGATAGTTGCTCAAGAGGGCGGAGTCGCACTGAATGCCCAGGCTCACTGGCGGAATAGCTTAATGCCAGTCATCTAGACGGAGCCTTCCTTAACGCTTGGGAGGAACATAGCACAAACATAAGCACAAGTACGGAAAAGCTCAACACACGCACAAATGGAGATGGTCTCGACGTGTAACGACCCACCTTATACCAATACAATTATACCAATTCACATCGATATAAAGGGCATCATTACAGTGGGACATTTATCCAACACTACACAATAGATTGAGATGTACATAAATAAACAAGAGAGTACAACGGAAGCAAAAGAAATAACTCTTATTTCATCATCATTCACATAAATCCACAGTCTCTATAGCAATGAAAGAAATAACAATGTCCTCATTATTACATGTGCATATGAATAACAATGTCCATTCCACATACTAGTAAAGTAAATGTGCAAACTACGCAGCACTGCACAAGCAGTTACTTCTCATGCTCGGAGTCGCTCCTTCCTATGTCCTCCTCAAGAACGGGGACACCTGTAAGTCAAAGCAAGTATGAGTCTTCCAAAAAGGAAGACTCAGCAAGTAATCTAAAGATAACATCCTTACACATATCACATACACATAATAATCTAACTAACAATAAAGGAAACACATGGCACATGCTTCATATTTAATTAAGCAAATACATAATAACAACCTATGACACGCTTTCTATACATAATGAATAACATGATTCATGGTTTCAAATTCTATTCATATCATTTCACAATTATACACAATTTAATCATGGGAATATGCACATGGTAAATAGCAAACCTAGCATGATATCTAATCATTTTCACATGCATTTATAATACTTATTCACATCTTAAGCTTGTTGTTTTAATAGAAAATTATCACATTCACATGGTATCACATCTCTTCACATGATAACACATTCACATTACACTATCACATGCTCATATTTCACATTTGCACATTTTCACATTTATACACTTAATTTGTCGTGACACATAGTCCAAACCACCATAAAGAAGAACACACATTCACATAACACATACCCGTCACCTAAGCAATACAGTGACAAATCTTGGTTAACTGCGCAGAACTGGGAGAAGCCCTCTCCACCCTAACCAGTGGTACTTATCCACCTCCAGGATTTCATCCTAATGCACATAGGATATCACATACACATTGAGCCTTTCCATAGAGACTTTACTACAGTACGGTTCCACAACATTCTATGGTAGCAGTGTCAATTTCGGCACACTTTACACATTAACACTTTATCACATGGTTTACATTATTCACATGCACTATTTAACTCATTCACATGCTTCAGTTTACAGAACATGAATTTACTATTTCTCAGTGGCAATTTAATCATAACAGTGCTTAATCATGCTGCAAATCATTAAATTTTACATGTTTTAGCTCACATACACCTAATCATAAGCAAACAGTATCCACTGGTGTCAAAATAGTGTCAAATTTTTATTATAGACTTCTTACAGGTAATCGGTCACATGTCTAATTTTTCATATTTTTTGTAATAGAAAAACTAATTTTAACAATTTAACATAGAATTCAAGTAATTTCAATAAAACACTTAGTTAACATAGTAGATAGTAGAGCAGTCAGTTCTAATAGGTTTAAAACATGAGAACAGTAACCCTAATATCCTACTAATTTCCTGTGGCATTATCATGCAGTAAAACAAATTTTCCAGAATTTAATACAGTCATAACATGTTTAATCCACCACAACAAGAATTATATTAATTAAAACTACATACAGAAATTCGACATACCCTCATGATATGACCTACTGACCATACCTGACCAAACATAAATTTTACAGCATGTACAGACAACCATAAGTCCAAAAATCACAGCATATAGATCAAGTTCACATTTTTTGAAAAACCTGAAGAACATGGCGTCAAGACCCTTGCCTCCAACATGGGTTAATGGCACACGATGTTGCCGCCAACTTAGGATCTTGGTGGCAACAAGCTTGCCGTCAACTTAAAGTGCAGACTGAATGCAAATAAAATGAAGAATTGGGTGTTCCAGGACACGAATAAAATCCAAAAAATTCTTAGGACCTAAAGGACATGCCTAGGGATGAGACCCCCTCGATTACTTGCCTGTGAATAATTCACTAAAGGGATTAACTAGTTGCTAAAGCTCTCCTCGGCCAAGCCAAGAAGATGCAGAAACTCCCCATATCCGATATTTTTGTTAATGTAGATCGATCTCCGAAGTCGGGGAAGTTTCACCAATCCAAGGAGCACCTCCTAGTCGATGTACATCGCCGGAAAAAGCCCACACATGCCGGATCAAGTTTTGCAAATGCACTGGTTTTCTAGCAAGAAACCCTAGTTTTCCTTTCTACTAAAAGGACCTAATCTCACCCAAAACTAGGTGTTTTATTGAGCTAATGCGTTAGGGTATACGTTACCTTCAGTTTCCTACCGTTGGAGGTGGGTTTCCTAATCAAGAACTGCAAGAAACGTAGTCATTTTTAGATCTGGAATCGCAACAATACCGGAGAAGTAAATGACCACATTGCTGCCTTTAACAGGAAGTCAGCGTCCATCGATCTGGACGTCAACAAGAAGTCAACGGCACACTGGTTGCCATCAACCTGCCCTTCCTTAACGTCCATGGATGTGGACGTTAATAGGGATTGCAGGCAGATAACAAAAATATCCATTATCATACATACACCATGTAAATACATACAATATACACAACATTATTCAAATTCAATATGTACAGAATTAAATAAATATAGTATGCATAGAAATAAACACATATATACATATATATACACATAAGTAAATATATAAACATGCTATTTACAACAAATATCATATGCATATAAATAAACATACATAAATAAAGTTCGAGGGCCTTACACCCTCTCCCTCTAAAAGAAAACTTCATCCTCGAAGTTAGAACGAAATACTAAGCAAACAAGTGGGGATACTTCTTCTTCATGGCATCCTCAAGCTCTCATGTAGCCTCCTCCCGCGAGAAATTCCTCCATAACACCTTCACAGACGCAATACTCTTGTTCCTAAGGTGCTGAACCTTCCGGTCTAGGATAGCTACTGGTTGCTCTACATATGACAAGTCTGGCTGAATCTCCACTAGCTCGTGACTAATAACATGTGACGGATCTCTCACGCATCTCCTGAGCATAGACACGTGGAAAACTGGGTGCACACTCGCTAACGCTGGGGGTAAAGCTAGCTCATATGCCACGCTGCCCATCCGCCTAAGAATCTCAAATGGGCCAATGAATCTAGGACTCAACTTCTTATGCCTGCCAAACCTGACAACGCCTCGGGTAGGTGAAACCTTAAGAAATACATGCTTGCCAACCTCGAACTCTAAATCCTTCCTTCTACTGTCGGCGTAGCTCTTCTGCCTATCCTGCGCCGCAACAAGCCTCTGCCTGATATGCTGAATCTTATCCGAAGTCTCTTGCACCAACTCTAGACCAATCAACTGCCTATCGCCTGACTCCTCCCAACTCAAAGGAGATCTACAATGCTGCCCATACAAAGCGTCAAACGGAGCCATGCCAATGCTCGCATGAAAACTGTTGTTGTAGGCGAACTCCACAAGAGGTAGATGACGCTCCAAATCACCCTTCGAGTCAAGCACGCATGCTCTCAACATATCCTCGAGCGTTTGGATAGTCCTCTCGGAATGGCCATCTATCTATGGATGGAACGCCGAACTAAGCTTCAGCTGAGAGCCCAAAGCATCTTGAAGACCCTGCCACAGCCTCGAAGTAAACCTCAGGTCTCGATCAGAGATAATAGACTTCGGCACACCATGCAACCTCACAATGCTACCGACATACAACCTAGCCAAACTCTCCACGGACTGCTTCTTCTTCATAGCCAAGAAATGCATCGTCTTGGAGAAACGATCTACAATCACCCAAATCGAGTCATTGCCCTTTACTGATCTGGGCAAACCCCTCACAAAATCCATGGTGATTACTTCCCACTACCATACTGGTATCACCATCTTCTGCATAAGGCTCGATGGTCTCTGACGCTCAGCCTTCACCTGTTGGCACACTAAACACCTGGACACGAACTCGGCCACATCCTTCTACATACCAGAGCACCAGAAAGGTCTCTTCAAATTCTGGTACATCTTAGTGTTGCTTAGATGAATAGAGAATCTCGACCTATGAGCTTCTGTAAGAACATGCTCACGGACATCCACAAAATCGAGAACACAAACTCCGTGCTGGAATCTAATAACACTATCCTCATCTCGAGCAATGCCTGCCTTGCCCACCAACTCCTGAAGTCTAGGATCAGCTCTCTGCTGCTCGATCACCTCATCCAGAACTGTGGATCGGATAGACAACTGAGCCACGAAAGCCTGACATAACACTGGCTCTAACTCAGCCATCGCACATGCTGCATCCTCCAACATCTTCCAATCCTGCCGAAGCAAAGACCTCTTCCTACTGAGCGCATCCTCCACGATATTCGCCTTCCCTGGATGATACTGAAGCTCGAAGTCGTAGTCCTTTAGAAACTCAATCCACAGTCTCTGCAGCAGTTCAACTCCTTCTGCGAGAAGAGATACCTCAGCCTCTTGTGGTCAGTGAACATCTCGAACTTGACACCATAAAGATAGTGTCTTTAGATCTTCAGTGCATGAACCACTGCCGCAAGCTCCAAATCATGGGTTGGATAGTTACGCTCATGCTCCTTTAACTGGCGAGAAACATATGCAACTACCATACCATGCTGCATCAACACACAACCAAGACCTATCTGAGAAGCATCAGAGTTAGATGGCAAAACCCTCTACACCACTAGGCAAGATCAACACGGGTGCAGATGTAAGCCTCTCCTTCAACAACTGGAAACTACTCTCACAATCATCAGACCACACAAACTTCACACCCTTCCTGGTTAGCTTAGTCAAAGGTGCGGCGATAGATGCAAAGCCCTCAATGAATCACCTATAATAGCCTGCTAAACCAAGAAAACTCTGAATCTTCGATGGGGTCCTTGGAATCTCCCAATCTAACGCTGCCTAGACCTTCGCCGGATCAATTGCAACTCCAGCGCTTGAGATAACATGCCTAAGGAAATGAACCTTGCGCATCCAGAAATCGCACTTGCTGAACTTAGCATACAGCTTGTGCTCTCGGAGAACCTCCAGAATAACCCTCAAATGTTCACAGTGTGTAGCCTCATCAGGAGAATAGACTAACACATCGTCAATGAACACCAATACAAAGCTATCCAGATAGAGCCTCATAGGATGCCATGCCGATGTTGGAATGATTACTGTTATTATAAGCAAACTCAACCAACAGAAAGTGGGCTGCCCAAGACCCCTACCACTCCAGACAACAAGCTCGTTGCATGTCCTATAGGGTCTAGATAGTCCACTCAGACTATCCATCTGACTATGGGTGGTAAGCAGAGCTAAACGCCAGCTCTATCCTCAAAGCTCTCTAGAAACTACGCCAGAACCTTGAACTGTAGCGAGGATCTCTATCTAACACAATAGAGATCGGCACCCCGTGCAATGGAACAATCCGCTCCATGTACAGTCTGGCCAACCTACTCACACCCCAACCAGCTCTAATAGGCAAGAATCTGGCAGTCTTCGTCAATCTGTCCACAAGCACCCAAATACTGTCACAACCTCCTGAAGTCCATGGTAATCCACACAAAAAATATGTCGTCACATGGTCCCACTTCCACATGGGAATCTCTAATGGCTGGACAAGCCCTCCTGAGCACTGGTGCTCGATTTTCACCTATTGACATACCAAACACCTAACTACAAAAGCTGCTATGTCTCTCTTCATCTTGGGCCACCAAAACTGTCGCCTCAGCCTGTGGTACTTTTTGGTAGACCCTGGATGAATCAAGTACCGATACCCATGTGCCACATGTAAAACTACTCTCTTGACAGACTCCTTATCAGGTACATAGAGTCTGTCCCAAAATCTGACAGTACCATCATCATGGAACTCAACCTTTGGAAGTAGTAACACTCTGTGCAACGCTGGATCTATCTGCTGAGCTTCAACAACCTACCTAACTATGGCTGGAGCAACTAGCAAACTGCCCAACATACACTGTAGTCATCTAGTGGAGACCCTGAAGGACCCCTCTGCTACAGACTGCCACAACTGCCACTCTCTCAACATGAGGTAGCTGACCTGTGCTTTCCTACTTAAAGCATCTACAACTACATTAGCCTTCCCAGGCTGATACTCTATACTGAAGTCATAGTCCTTCAGATACTCCATCCAACGCTGCTACCTCATATTCAAATCCCTCTATGAAATGATGTATCACAGGCTCTGATGGTCGGTGCAAACCACAAACCTGACTCTGTACAAGTAGTGACGCTAGATCCTTAAAGCAAAAACTATAGTTGCAAGCTGCAGGTCGTGGGTCGGGTAACTCTCCTCATGGGGCTTTATCTAATGCGACGCATAAGCCACCATTCTGCCATGCTGCATCAAGACTGCTCCTAACCAACCCTAGAAGCATCTGTGTAGACCTTAAAACCCTCTGTACCTGAAGGTAACACCAGGATTGGCATTGTCGTAAGCAGTCACTTCAACTCCATGAAGCTCTGCTTACACTACTCCGACCACACAAAAGGTACTCCCTTCATCGTTAAACGAGTCAGGGGTGCAGTAATCTATGAAAAATCTCTAATAAACATGCGATAGTACCCAGCCAAGCCAAGGAAACTACGTATCTCTATCACTGTATGGGGCCTCTACCTCGACCATCGCTGGATCTATAGAAATTCCGTCACCCAAGATCGCGTGCCCCAAAAAGTGGACCTGCTGCATCCAAAACTCACACTTGCTAAGTTTGGCATACAATTGGTGCTCTCGTAGAGTCTACATCACGATCCTTTGGTGCCGGGCATGCTCCTCCTCTGAAGTAGAGTACACCAGAATGTCATCAACATACACCATGACAAACTGGTCCACGTACTGGCGGAACACTCTATGCATTAGATCCATGAAGGCTGCTGGCGCATTGGTGAGCCCGAATGGCATCACCAAAAACTCAAATGTCCATATCTGGTCCTGAAAACTTTCCTCTCCACATCTGAATCTCTAATCTGCAACTGATAGTAACCTGACCTCAGGTCAATACTAGAGAAAACTCGAGCTAACTGAAGCTGATCAAAGAGATCATGAATCCTAGGTATGGGATACCTATTCTTTATCGTCACCTGATTCAGTTTCCTATAGTCAATACACAACCTCCGGTTACCATCCTTCTTTTTCACAAACAATACTGGAGACCCCAAGGAGAAAAGCTAGGGAAAATGTAGCCTTTCTTCAACAGCTCCTCCAACTACTTCTTCAACTCTCTCAACTTTGCTGGTACTATGCGGTGCGGTGCCTGTGCAAATAATGTGGTGCCAAGAACAAGCTCGATAGTGAACCCAATCTCCCTGTCTGGAGGTAGACTAGGTAGCTCATTCGGAAAGACATCCGGAAACTCACAAACCACTGGGATGTCCTCCACTCCCTAAGGATCCTGGTCAACAAGTACATTAGTGGCAAGAAAACCATGGCACCCAAAAGCCAACAACCTCTGTGCTCTCAAAATAGAAATCAGAAAATGGGAAGTAAGAGGTACGATACCCTGAAAGTAGAAGATAGTCCCTCCGGGTATCTAAAGGTACACCCTCTTCTTCCTGTAATCAACCAATGCACCGTACTGCTCAAGCCAGTCCATACCAAGAATCACATCAAAATCCAGCAACTGCATAGCAAACAACCGGGCTGGCAAACTCTACCCTGCATCTACACTGGTACCTCCTCAACACAGTACGAAGCAAGAGCAAAATCTCCTGTCGGCAGCTCCACAACAAGCTCACTAGACACTCCCATGTCCAGCTCCCCAAGGGAGTCTAAAAACTCCTCAGAAACAAAAGAGTGGGAGGCACCAGAATCAAACAAAACTCTGTCTACAACACCAAAAATAGTCACAGTACCTTCCACAAGCTAAGCTACCTCCGCCTCTGCTCGGGTCATGTGCATGACACGAGCTCTGATCTTTGGCCTGCCTGAACTCGAAGCCTGCTGATGTTGCTGCACAGAAACATGTTGCTGCATACACAACTGAGGATGACTCTACTGCTGCGAGTCTCGAGGTAACAGGGGCAATCTCGTGCCATGTGACCCAGTTGGTCACACCGGTAACACCTGCTAGAAAAAGAACACTGGCTCTACTGCTGAGGCTGCCCAAAAGGCTGTTGAACACTCTCTATTGAAGGCTAACTCTGCTCTGCCTGCCTCCTGTCATGATGAAACCTCCTCCTAGACCCTGACCTCGACGACATCCCCATAGAGGAAGATGCAAAAGAAGTCGTGGTCCTCGGAGTTTGTTGAGAACTGCTCTACTGCTACTTCTACTGGAACGTACCCACTGTAGACACCCATTTCTGACCCATAAGTCAAGCTAAATTCCTCGTCATATCATTGATGCCCCACGTTGGCTCATCATCACAAACCTGGCTTTCTCTGATCATGATATCTTCTTCAGTAGTTCATCGCCCTGGTGGGTTCTTCCTGGTCAAATCAATCGATCTTCATCATCATCTCGTAGCTCTATGGGTTAGGAATCCGGTGTTTCAAACAGTGAGTCAATCTGATGCCCGTGCAAGGAGATCGGACACTTTGTATGGCCATATGCTGAAAAGTCCCTGAAGGCGACAGATTTCCTGTCATTTTCCCCTATACAAGGCGACACCCTTCCTGTCGCTATTTGGCCCTGTAACAATTTGCCAAGTTAGAATCGATCTCCTTCAGAAGGCGACACCTCGATATGTCGCGTTCATAAATTGGCCTTTAATTCCTTGAAAATCACCAGAAATACTTGAATGACCTTCCTTGTAAGGAAGGCGACATGTCGAGGCATCGCCATCCGGGTGGCGACCAGATGGCCGTCGCGTTCTGGATGCCATGCAGGGAATCCTTTCTGAGCATGACTTGGACACTTGCCATGCATGGATATTCCCTCTTTTGGTCGACCTAAACGCGTCCAAATCCTACCAAAACTCGTGAAGACCTTCCTTAAAGCCTCCTTTCTGAGTTCCAATCGCCTATGCGCGGCCATGCCTACCCAAACCCAGAGTCTTTCCTATTATTCCCCTCACAGCCCTTCTAGGAATAATCACCTATAAGTTGATCAATACTACATCTTTTAGGGCAAGACCAGTGCCTGCTGCTTCCTCTCCCAGAGAGCTTCGATTCCTCAGAAGGGTGCTCCGCCTACAGACGACCAGGAAGTTCCCCCCAGGGCATTTTTCCCTCGACTATGCTTTCTCTCTCCCCTTTCCATCAAGTTTTCTCTTCATTCATGCATGCTTAGCAAAATTTTCTTCATAGATTTCATTAGAGCACACCACAAACACCGATCTTAATCACCCAAAGGGGTTAAAAACCCATCCCACGTGAGTTCCCTCCAAAATAGTGCATGTTTCTTCATATTTTCGGAATAGATTCATCATACACGAGTTTTCTAAAGGGTTTCCTGTTGTTTTGATGATCTTGGCAGGTGTTTGAAGATAGGAGAGGCACGAGGCTCTTGCCCCTTGGCCAGCTGAGGAGCAAGAAGAAAGAACCCACAATCTTCATCCACTGAAGCAGAAGGCGATGACCCTGCTGTCGCGACAAAGAAGGCGCCAGTCTTCCCGTCGCGTTCAGGTAAACAGGCCGCGGCCCTCATCTTGTCGTGTTCATAGGAATAGGTATGCCCTCTGTCTTCTCTTCCTTTCCAAGGTAGTTAGCCCATCTTCATCCATCTATTCTTCTTGGCAACTACTTTGGTGGCGATCACGGTCAGTTTTCCTTATCTTTTCACACGTATTTTTGGGAGCAAATCCCGTGATTACACCCACCTGCGCCAAAACAACTCTGGTTTGTCCACAGGTTCATAAAGTTTCAGCCTTTGAAGCTACCGCAGTCTGATAGGCTGCGTCCAGGTCAATGACGCAAGCAACTATCAGCACCTTCTTGAGCTCTGGCCTCAGTCCTCTAACAAACTGCTGGGTCCTCAAGCTCTCATCTACCATAATCTACAGTGCGTGTCGCCCCAAATCTGTAAATCTGGCTCTGTACTAGACCACTGTCATCTCGCCCTGTGTTAAGTACAAAAATTGGTACAACCTCTCAGTCCTGACGTAAGTGGGGCAGAAAGCTCTCTCGAAGGCTGACACAAACTCCTGCCATGTGATCTGCTTGAGTGGGCGAGAATGAAAGGTGATCTCCCACTCCGAAGTTCACCAAGCCAGTGCCTAACTCTGCAACTGATAGCTCGCCAGTAGGACCCTCTCCTCTTCTGCACACTCCATAGAATGGAAGGTCCGCTCCATAGCATCTAACCATCACCGGGTTGTGTCTGGGTCTGGCTGCCCCTCAAACTGGGGTGGCTGAAACTCCAAGAACTCCCTCCACACCGTCCCGTGATGTCCCTAAGGTGCTGGAGCGTCACGGTGCTGGGGAACTAACTGTGCCATCCCCTCAAGGAAACGAGTCCCGTCAAACCCCTGTGTTGCCTGAGGTGGGGGTGGTGGCGGTGGTGCAACACCACTGTGTGCGTCCTGCGGTCCACGCTATGCCTGCTGTGGTGGTGGGGCATCTCGAGCCTCCTGCTAAGGTCCTTGCTCAGCCACCTCCTCAACACGGTGTCGCCTCGGTGCCATAATGAATCTACATAGGACATGCACACAAATTTATACACAAAACTTTACTCCGATTTTCTGGCCGCTGCTGTACTCTTCAAGCACTAAGTTACAAACTCAGACATTTCCTTACATGTCTAGATAGACCAAGCTCTGATACCAACTGTAACGACCCAGGATCTAAATTACCAGTTACCCACTAGTGATGCGAACCCTGAACTGCCACCGACGAGCCGAAGCTCAGAAGGGTTAAGAGAAAATGTCTGAGGAGAACATATAAGAAAATGAACACACCACAAGAACTATAAACAAACCACTATACATATATGTAACAAAGTCATACAACTCAGAGCAGATCAAACAAAAGTAAAGGGTATATCAAGTATGTACACGAAAGTACCACTCTCAGCAGCTAAGTAGGTTCAGCACCGGAGTGACTCGACTCCTCAGCACCCGGAGCCGACAACGAACCACCAGAAAGGGAGGGGAGTGAGTCTCAAGAAGAGACCCAGTAGGGACACTACCCCCACCGGTAAACAGTACTAAAAGAAGTGCAGGAGAGTAAGACTACAGTAAAGCAACACTATAGTAAACACATAAAAACCGGTGGCGTGAGGCACAACTCCTTGCAGGAGTGCGTCAGAGAAACTGGAACCTCGCAGGCTCAACAGCACGACAAACATTGCAATAACCACAAGCTCACACACATACACACAAAAAGGTAGGACCAGTTAGGGCCTATGGCTTGGCTCCTCGACACCACAGAGTCCTCCAACCTTAACCATGTGTGCACACTCATACGCTCTCCCTCGCGTCTGGTCCTCGACCGGTTTTCCCCTATATCGGACTCAAACGTCAGAGAAGGGACCCCACGGAAACCGGCTCGTAACCACCACAAGGGGAATGCACTGGACGGAGTCGCACTCGATGTCCAGGCTCACCGGTGGAATAGCTCAATGCCAGTCATCTAGACAGAGCCTTCCTAAACGCTTGGGAGGAACACAACACAAACATAAGCACAAGCATGCAAAACACAACACACACACAAATGGAGATGCTCTCGACATCTGGCACACCGTGCCAAGAGGCAGACACTGCGTATCCATGCCTCACACATGCGAATGGGGCTCAGCCAACTGGGACCGACCTGTGGGGTTGACTGCAACATCGATTGCCATTAACCCAGGGTAAATGGCACAACATTTACCGTCTACATAACTGTCTTGCCGTTAACCTCATCCCGACGGCAAGGCATCTTGCCGTCAAGTTCCTCCTAATGAACTTGACGTCAACCAATCTTGCCATTATGTTCTTCAGCTTCCAATAGTTGATACGGCCCTAGGCCACTCCCACGGGCGATCCAACCCAAGAAACCACAATCTAATGATGGGAAACGCTTTCCATCATCATAAAACACTAATGCAAAGCCGAAAAATGGCAATCCAATGCTTGGATCAGCAGTTACACCCAAAACCCAGCATGGAGAAACCCTCCCCAAAACCACAAGTTTTCCACACAAATCACAAGCGGAATTAAAGCAACACAACCACGGGGAGTCAAGGGGTTCGAATCCCTACCTTAGGATGCTGAAAAACTTTAAAAGGGACCTCAAGTCGTGTCATTTCCCATAGCTCACTCTGTGAGTTCGATCCTCTAAAACCACATTTCCTCGCCTGATCCTATGCCGCCACGCGCACCACGGCCTCCCCACGAGCTCCCGTCAGTCACCAAAAGAAGTGGAGAAGGAGAGGGGTTAAGGTGGTGGGAAGGAAGGGAGGGAAAAGTGGGACGAGGGTCGTTAGGTCGCCCCATAAAAATAGACCTCGGACAGGTTGACGTCAACATTTGTGCTGTCAACCGCACCTTGAACTTGATGTCAACATCAATTGCCATCAAATTCAACACATGGAAGACTCTGGAAACACGGGTAGACGTCAACATCGTTTGACATCAAGACCAAGTAGATGGCACATCCTTTGCCGTCAACTCACTGTTGACGTCAAGCCCTCTTGACGTCAACTAGTACTGTTCCAGAAGAAGGCCCATTAAGGGTCCAATAAGGCCCATGGCCTTACAATATGCATGTTATTGATGGATTGATTTACCTCCTGCACCCGAAGAAGAACATTAGGAATACTTATCACATGTGGGTTTGTTTTCCAACAATTGTGGTAAATCACATCCATGGAATATCTTGCTCAATGCAATAGAAGGCCTTACATTTGTTACAATGTTGTTAGGAAAATGAGCATTTGGAGGCCCTCTAGTAGAACAAATGGCTATTCTTCATGTTACATTCCCAAAATCATTGGCATTTATTTGTTGTGGACATCAAGAATCATTGTTTCGTGTCATATAATTCATTGCAAAGTGGGCACATCCACAAGGCCTCGGTAAGAAAATGGGTGAGTTTCTCAAGCAATTTCCTTCTGCCATTTCCTTGTTGCTGATTTTTTTTTTTTTTTCCAGGCCACAACTGTAAGGTGCATGTTGACAGAGTATGAGGCATTTTTAGGTGCTGACAAGTGAGAGCTAAAGTTTGACAACCAATGTCCTCAACAAGCATATGACAGCCTCAATTGCACAATTTATATAGTCAAATACATTGAAGGGTTGGCCAGGAGGGCATTTCCCTGATGGACCTTCATTGAGCATGATTGTAATCTACTTAGAGCCCATATTGTGGCCAAAATCATAGAATTGAAAAATACATGAAAAGTTTTTCTCTTTTTTTTTTTTCTCAGTTTGTGTGTTTACTTCGTTCTCATAAATCATAGAACTGAAGAACCCATGAAAAGGTTGTGTTCTCTCTTTTTTTACTATGAAGAAAAGTTTTTTTCTCATTTAATGTGTTTACTTCTTTCAAACTTTGAAGATTAACTCGATTTGGGTGACAAATTGGCAAGTAACTGTGGGGCAGTGCGATGAAAAATATGTCCTTCCCTTTGACAAATAGGTCCTTTCCATTGACAATAGGTCTCTTGAAAGACATCGAGTCCATGATTGAACTGGTGACAAATAGGATCATTCGAGTAACAAATAGATTGAGTTTAGTGACAAATAGCTTCTCATACGACTTGCCTTTTCCTCAAAGAGAGACGGATTAGAAAAATGTTCCAAAGATGTGACAAAAAGATACATTCTAGTGACAAATAGCTAACTTCTTACTGGAACTTTCTTCCCGAGGAGTGACGGATACACATGATTTGACTGGTGACATGTAGTTTCATTTCGGTGATAGATATATAAATTTTGGTGAGAAATAGCTAAGTTCAAGTGACAAATAGCTAATTTCTTACAACGCTAATTTTTACGATTGCAACAATGACAACTAGGTAGATTCCGGTGACAAATAGGTCCATTGTAGTGACAAATAGCTAACTTCTTGCTGAACTTTTCTTCTCGAGGAGTGACGGATACATGTGACTAGACTGGTGACAAATAGGATCATTCCATTGATAAATAGCTACATTCCGGTGACAAATAGCTACGTTCAGTGACAAATAGCTAATTTCTTACATCATTAATTTTTACGACTGCAACGGTGACAAGTAGGTTGATTTTGGTGACAAATAGGTCCATTGCGGTGACAAATACCTAACTTCTTACTGGACTTTTCTTCTTGAGGAGTGACGGATACACGTGACTGGGCTGCTGACAAATAGGATCATTCAAGTGATAAATGGTTACATTCCGATGACAAATAGCTAATTTCTTACATCACTAATTTTGACGATTGCAACTGTGATGTCACGCCCTGAGACTTCGCAATAGAAAAGGACTAATTAATGCTATTGAGTGCATGGCTTTGCATGCATGAGTTTGCATGGAACAAGTCACCGAGACGTAAGCAATCGGCAAAATATGCCCCTAGGTAGCATTCATACACAATACTAATGCGATGAAGGATAAAATCCTCAAATTCCTCATTTCATAACCATGATTAAACTTGATACAATACTCATAAAATAAATACAACTCAAAAGAAAAGAAAAATACATAGTAGTTCCTCTATCCACTACCTACTACAACCATCTACTCTTAAAACAGCCAGCAACAATACTAGGGTGTTGTATGCTCTTCACTTAGACGCATACCCTTCACTAGCTTGTGGTTCGTCCTCTTCATTTGTACTACCTAAAATATTAAAAGGCAGGTAATGAGCAAACATGCCCAGTAGGATTTACTCCTCAATGTGCGAGCAGAATATAAGTGATTGATCATTTAAGGAGTGGGCAGGCATGAGTAAATCAAGCTATGCATGTATAACAGTTCCGTTAAAAAGTAAAACATGATAGGAGGGATAGAATAATTTCAAGTGTAAAACTGATCAAGCGAGCATGAGAATAGTTAGAAAGCAATAACTATCAATAAAATAGTAATATTCAAGCACATAGGAATGGCCATATCGCTCAAGCAAGTAAGCACGCATGTAAGTAACAATTAACAATAATTAGGCACAAGTCATAACATGCACTAAGGATCTATGCCACTTTGGAATGAATGTCATGAACAAGTGTAGTGTGGTGATTGTATCTATCATTCACACAGAAGTACTCCCAGTGCAGATGCAACGTTAGTACCATTATACCCCATGGTTTAACAGTATATTTCTAGCTCTCTACCGTAAGGACTAGATTATAGCCTCTGGACACTCTCTGTGCCCGGTCTAGAATCTCAGTAAATTGAAAGTAGATACCCACAGTCATGTCATGGCCAGAAACAAGAATTTCAAGAAGAAGATTGTACAGTAACAAGGCAAGATATAACTAGCCTTGAGAACAATATTTCAGAATAGCATTAATCAAGAGAGCTTTTATGCAATAAGAGAGTACAATTTCCTTTAGTTTTCTATCACTTAAATGGCTAGTTTTGGTGCAAGGATCTTACTATAAGTAGTAGATGAGAAAGGAGTGTCCCATGAGAATCAGTGAAAATACTAGAATAACTTTTACGGAAAAACAACCTTTAAAACATGACGATGATAATAAAGCAAGATGATATTTACATGCGTTTATTCACAATTTAAGGTATTGGTTTACTATTTACAAGGTAAGCAAGATTATCATAAGAAAATTTCAATAATCAGGTGATAAGAGCAAGTCAAGAGATTTAAGAGTGTTTTTAGAATAACTTTCACGTACTTACAACTTCATGTATGGTTAGCCAATTTTTAAGGTTTACAAGCATGGGTGTATAGTCGATGTACTACAGACCAATCGTTAAACTGAAAAGACACAAAGTCGACTTGTCAATAAATGCAAAAAAAGGAGAGTCGACTTGCAGGGACAACAGTCGACTTGTGGAACAATAAAGGAGAAGAAGAGTCGACTTGCAAGGATGGGAGTCGACTTGCAAAACAATCCAGAGGCACGATGGTTATTGAAAAAATCCATGGTAATATGGTGCTAAGGTCTAGTCATGATCAACTCTCTAGGGCTACATGAAAAAAAGAGAGGGAACAAAAGAAAGAATACTACTCCTACTAGATAATCAGAAAACACCTTGTACTCATAATGAGAACCAAAAGAGCAAAACGATCAATTGACCAAAATCCATAGTTAGGTCGACCGATTACGATAAAAACAATAGAAGTGCAAAGCCACAATCGCAGGGTTCCATCAGACATGGGAATAGAATCAGACAATCAGGAATTGATGAACTTTCATATTGTGCCCGAGAACACCGACCTTTGATCGTTTCCTAGTTTTTGGTTCCTAGAAGTCGTAGCAGGGATGAGAAGGTCATGAACTCCTCCAATTCCAAGTTTCGGGTTCTTCCTTCTTGCTCCTCCAGGCTTTATTGAATCTCAGTTCGAGATTCCCTATTTCCAAGGCAGAAACCCTACCATGCTAGGTATTTCCTGAGTTTATCTACTCCAATGGGAAGGTAGTAGAGAACAGGTTTGTGTTCTCCTAATGGGTTAGGATTGTTAGTTTTCAAATCCCAGGGCATGGTCCCACTATGCTTGTAATTTCCATAAGGTCATCACAACTCTAACGAAAAGGTATTAGAGAGTAGGGCTGGTTTGATAACCAGATAAGCTATCCGCAAGGCGGATATCTACTGACAAGATAACCTCTGATAGCCGCCCTTTGCTTTGGTGCAACATTTGGAGGTATGATAACTTTATGTCACATCAATCACTTTAT
Organism: Colocasia esculenta; assembly: GCA_014218235.1. Lineage (NCBI taxonomy): Eukaryota > Viridiplantae > Streptophyta > Magnoliopsida > Alismatales > Araceae > Colocasia > Colocasia esculenta. The sequence goes on from CM024761.1 coordinate 119,023,854, forward strand.
GTCATATCAAGGCCATTAATGAGTCACTTTATGTCACATCAGAGTCATTAATGAGGTTTATCTCCACTTTCAGATGTTTTTAGCCCTTCATAAGCACAGATAACTTTATTAGTTCAAAAATTAGAGTTAGACTTATCAGGACTTATCACCAATAAGTGCTGATAAGTGTCTGATAAGCTATCCTATTTACCAAAGCGACAGAACAATTATCAGGGCTAATAAGCCCCTTTCATCAGGGGTTATCAGGACTTATTTGGTTATCAAACCTGCCCTAAGTTTGTGCTCTCCTATTAAGTTTAGGATTATTAGAGTCCTACTGTAGTTCTAATTTAAGAGTTTTCCTATTTCCATCCTAGAATTCCGAAGAATTCAGGATCTCAAAGCAGTTCGATTGTGATTGGGAAACATAAGTTTCCAATAGACTGGTGTTTAAATAATCCTATTGCAATTTAAAAACATAAGTCTCCAATCGATTGATGTTCAACTTTCTATGATTGGAGAACATGTCCTCAATCAATTGGCATTTAAGTGCCATACCGATTCATGTACAACTAAAAAACTTGCTTCGATTGGTGAACAAAGGTTCTGATTGGTGAACAATCATACCATTCAAGTGTTCAGAAATGATCAAATTGGTGTGGAGATCTTCCGATTACTGAACAAAGGTTCAGTAACCTTCAGATTGGTGTTTGTATTCATACCGATTACTGAACAAAGTTCAGTAACCCTTCCGATTGATGTTAAAACCTTCCAATTGGTAATGTAATCGTATCGTTTACTAAACAAAGCTTCAGTAACATTCTGATTCATGAGGAAATCTTCTTATTGGCATTATAATTGCTCTGACTATTGAACAAAGGGTTCAGAACCCTTGTGCCTGATGCTAATATTGCTCTTGTGTATTGTGGTGATTTGATGACTTCACATTGCATTATTTCTACTAATTATTAATGTTGGTAATAATTATCCTTGGGTTGAATTCAAGCATTAATTCATGTGTTCTTGTAACCTTGTATCTTCCGACAGACCCAAGGTTGGTTGTCGACAGATGAAGCTATTTGTTGATAGGCAAGTCTGTGTATGTCGACAGAAGAAGCAATGTATCAACAAAAACTTGTCGACAGATCTTAACAAAAGTCAGTAAAATAATGATTAGTACTAGAATATTCCACACATGGTAATGTGTGAAGTACCAACTAAAATTTTGGATCTTTTATTTACCCTACTTTCAACATGTCTTAAATTATTTATTTATAAAATTTTCGGGTGTTACAAGTGACAAGTAGGTTAATTCTAGTGACACTCTGGGGATTGCTGCGCTTTGCTGGGTCGTCGTCGCTCGCCGCCGGCCCTAGGGGCTGGCGGGGGCGCTCCTTTAGCTGCCTCATGGCTATCCCTGGAGAGGTAGGGACGAGTGCTCCAGCAGATGGCGTTGCCTCTCCTGGGAGGAAGACTTTCGCTCAGATCATAACTGCTTCGAAGCCGCCTCCGGTTATTAAAATAGGGGTTAAATCGCCTGCTTTCACTGACTCAGGAGAACTGACAGTTTTCTTCTCCAAATAAGAAGTAGGTAAGTCCATCCAAACTTTCAAACAGGCTATAATTGTTAGATGTGCGTATGGGCGATGTTCGATCCTGGAATACAAGTCATGTCTATCTTAAAGGCTTTTGCTGAAGGGTGACTATATTATTAGTGTCCTCAATCAACGTCACCTGTTGTTGCATTTTGACACTGAGGAAGATTATTTGAAGGTCATCATGCGAAGGAACATGCATATCAAAGGCTTACTATACAGATTCTTCAAGTGGGACCCTCAGTTTGACTTTAATGCTGATCCAACTGTCATCCCTATATGGATTGGCTTTCCTATGCTCCCTATCAATTACTACTATGATGATTATTTGAATTCCATTGTTGGGAATCTAGGTCAACTCTTAAGGATCTATGAATCAACCAAAGCTCTAACGTAAACTAATGAGGCTTTTGTCTGTGATGAGTTGGGCATATCCAAACCAAGGCTAGAAAGAGTCTGGATCGGTTGTGGTCCTGAAGGCTTCTGGCACAAAATTAATTACTATAGAATCCCTGTGATTTGCTCATACTATCATAGGCTCGGTCATGAGGTCTCGGATTGTCACAGAAAATAGAAACAATCGGAAGTGCCAATAATATCTTGGAGAGAGCCAACCATGCTTGATCAAGGTCAAAAGGAAGGTAAAGCCACAATTAAAAAGGCTTGGCGTCAGAAGGAGCAAAGGGAGGATCCTGCAAAAGTGCCATCAGGTAATTGTGTTTCGGAGTTGGAGGGTATCCATATCACAGAAGATCAGCGGATGCAAGCCCAAGGTGATCTGGTTTCTACTCAACAGGCTTTTGTTCTTCTTCTTGGGTCTCCAAGTCATCATATCACAATTGAACATGGTTAGAAGGCAAGTAATGTCTCGAATATACAGATGAGGCGTCAGAAGGAGCAAAGGGAGGATCCTACAGATGTGCCATTGGATAACCATTTTTCGGTGTTGGACGAGGATACTCAGGACACAGATGATCAGCAGTTGCTTGTCCATGGAGATCTGGTATCTACTCAACAGGTTCCTTTCCAGTTGTTAGGTCTCTTAATCAACATATGAGAGAGGTTTCTCCGTTTACGTTGCATGGGTTGCATGGGTCTTACATGCATGAGAAGCAAGTCCAAGAGTCAGTATGTAATGCCGGTATGGAGGAAGAGGCGGTAGTTAACATGGCCACGTCTAGGTCTTCTCCGGTGATCAATCCAGCTGAGGTCCTCGGAGAAGAATGAAATATTGTCATGGATCCATGCAGAAACTTTCCCAAACCATCATACGTGAGTCTAAGAAAGGTTTCTATTCTAGCCGCCAACGAGAATATTTTCATGTCCTCCACTGTAGCTAAAGAAGGAACGGTGGCTCATAAGATGGAAGGTGCCAGAACAAGATCGAAGGCTAAGGCGGCAGGAGGTCCTGTAGGTTACTCTTCTTCATGAATAGTCCCATGCTGTTTTGGAATGTTAGAGGCATTTCCAATAATGCTTCTAGGCAATCTCTCAGGAGGATGGTTAGGAAGGGAAATATTGATTTGGTGGCTATTGTGGAGCCGATGGTCCCTCTTGGCCGGGCTGCTAAATTATGTAAGTCTATTAAAATGCAGGAATTTGTTGGAAATGGGGGCGAAGATTCGAAGATCTGGGTTTTCTAGCGGAATATGTCCATGCACACTATTTGCAGATCTGATCAGCAGATTACCTTAGCAGCGAGCAAGGGTACCAGTGTTTATATGATGGTTACTGTCGTCTATGCTAGTTGTGATGCTAGCACCAGATGGGCTCTTTTTGACGAGATCATTACTATTTCTGATACTGTTAATGTCCCATGGATTGTTGGTGGAGACTTCAACTGTCTTGCCCAGCCAGCTGAGAAAGTGGGGGGGAGAACAAGTAACATGAATTCTATGGTGGACTTCAATGCGTTTATCAGTGCAACTTCTCTTAATGATGCTGGTTATATTGGCCCTAAATTTACCTGGTCTAATAAAATAATTGGTCAGGCTGCAATAAAGGCTAGACTGGATCATTTTCTCATCAACAGTAGTATTGAGGAAAAGTTCCCGGGGCTCTGTGTTAAACACCTTCCTAGAGGACCTTCTGACCATGCTCCTTTGATGGTATATTTCCCATAAGTGAATCAGTCCCCAGCCATATTTGTATTCCAGGCAATGTGGACATTTCATAGTTCTTTCCTGAAGACAGTTCAGAGGGCATGGAAGGAAGAAGTTCAGTGGCATCCTAATCCTTTCAAAACTCTTTTCCTCAAGCTCAAGGTGGTTAAACAGATGTTGCGTCAGTGGAACAAAATGGTGTTTTGTGAAGTGGAAGGTAATGTTCGCAGACAGGAGGAAGATGTCAGAGTGAAGCAGGAGGTTTTTGATATCGACCCATCTCCGAAAAATAGGTCTGCTCTGAGGGAGGCCAGTGCTTCTCTTACCAGGGCTTTGCAATGCATGGAGGTCTTCTTGGCTCAAAAATCTCGCATGGAGTGGATGGATAAGGGTGATAGAAACACTGAATGCTACCATGCTACTGTTCAAGGCAATAGAAGGCGCAATTGCATTCAGCGTCTTCGAATAAATGGTTCTTGGTCTAAGAACCAGGAAGTCCTTCGCTCTGAAGTAGTTAATTTCTTTAATAACCTTCTCCAGACTTCTACTCATACTATAGATGAATCACTTCTTTCAGTAATCCCATCTATTGTTTCTGAAGATAAAAATACAATCATGTATGCTCCTCCGAACATGGACGAAGTTAAGAAAGTAGTTTGGGGTTTAAATGGTAATAGTACTCCTGGCCCAGACGATTTCACTAGTATCTTCTACACTTCTTGTTGGGACATTATTTGCAATGAAGTCTTAGCGGTTGTGAGAGGCTTATTCTAGGGCCATTCTTTCCCTAGAGGTGTTACGTCTACATTAATTGCCCTGTTACCGAAAAAACACACTCCTGAGTCATTCAATGACTTCAGACCAGTGAGCTTGTGTAATTTCTACTACAAAATAGTATCCAAAATTTTCTATGACAGGTTGGTGGAAATCCTTCCTAAAATCATTTCGGAGGAACAAAGCACTTTTGTTCAAGGAAGATACATTCTAGATAATGTTTCTTTATCCAGGCAACTGGTTCGAGATATTGGTCGGAAGGTCAGAGGTGGTAATGCTATTTTTAAGCTGGACATTAAAAAAGCTTATGATAGCATTGAATGGGACTTCCTATTTGCAGTTCTCAAGAAGTTTGGATTTGCTTCTAGGTTTATCTCCTACATTGGAATGATGTTATCTAATTGCTGGTTCTCTGTCCTGGTTAATGGCCTATTAGCTAGCTTCTTCAGATCCACTAGAGGGTTAAGACAAGGTGACCCAATTGCTCCAGCTCTATTTATCATTATGGAAGAAGCTCTTAGTAGAGGTCTGAAGAGAATGGTTTCTAATGGTTCCCTTAACCCTTATGCTGGTCCTTGGGGTTGTTCACCCCCATCTCATCTTCTCTATGCGGATGATACGCTTATTTTATTGAATGGGAGCATTCGTAATATTAAAAGCTTTATGCAGTTCTTAAATAGATATGCTCATTCATCTGGTCAGAATATTAACTGTAGTAAAAGTTCTTTTATGGTCTCCAGGAAAACGTCTCCTATTGCTGTTCAAAGAATAAAACATATAACAGGGTACAGGAGGCAAGAAGAGCCGCTATCTTACCTGGGCGTTCTGCTGAGATATGGTAGAATGTTAACAGCAGATTACAAGAGTCTAATAGATAAGGTAAACGTCAAGTTGGGGAGTTGGAAGTCTAAGCTAATCTCTCAATCTGGAAGGATTATTTTGATTAATTCGGTGGTCTCTTCTCTCCCAGTCTACCTGGCTACCTCAACTTTTCTCCCTAAATCTGTGATATCCTACTTTCAGAAGCTTTCAGCTGCTTTCTTCTGGAATGGAGCAAATGGCTCCCATCGTCGCCACTGGGTCACTTGGAAAACTATTCAACATCCCAAGCTTGAAGGAGGTCTTGGAGTCCAAAATTTGCATACTGTCCAAATGTCCCTTGCAATCAAACATCTGTGGAATATTCGTCATGGGAATTCTCTTTGGGCTTCTTAAGCCAGAAGACGGTATCAGTCTACAAATTACAAAAACATTCCAGATATGCCGAAGAGGATTTGTCTGCAGGCGAATTCTATCATTCTTAACAACACCAGATGGATCCATGGTAAGGGAGACAAGATTGACATTATGAAAGATATCTGGATGGGAGATCTTTCACTTTCATGTTCTTTCCAGAATTTCTTAGGGGAAGAGGGCACATCCTTGCAGAAGGTGGTTCGAGATACCTCTCACCCATTGAGGATGGTCTTGCCAGCAATGATCTTTCATGACCTGCAGTTGACTGATTAAGAGGATAGGTGTATCTGGGCTGCAAACTCTACTGGTAATTTCTCATCCAGCTCAGCCTACAATTTGGTCAGGGATAAAGGGGTCTGCCGCCCAGAAAATATGAAGATCTGGAAGTCTGCGTTTAATCCAAGAGTTTCACTATTTATCTGGAAGCTGCTTAATGGTGATATTCTTATCGACAGCAGGATCATGGACAGTGGGGTCCCTATGGTATCTAAATGTCTTTGTTGTTCCTCTACTCAGGTAGAGGACCTTGACCATGTTTTCATAAATAGTGATATTGCGGTGCATCTGTGGCGTTGGATAATGCCCCTTGTCAGCAACAAAATTCATCTCCACAGCTACATAACTGCTAGGACTTGGGGGTTCGCTAAGCATTGCAACATTCGCTCCCTCATGGGATTTATATCCCTTTACTGCTTGATGGTTATGTTGTGGGAGCTGTGGAAGATTAGATGTGCAGCTAAGTATGAAGGAATGAGGATCTGGGCAGATGTCATTATAAGGAGTATTACTCTTCAAATGTTTATTGTGTTGAACAAGGCATCATTCAAATATGCTCCTTCTCTGTCAGATTATCAGGTCCTTCACCTTTATGGTTTCTCTCCCCATTTCTCTTCTAAATAGATTAAGCTAATTTGTTGGATTCCTCCTATTCATAATTATTGTCTAAATGTTGATGGGGCCTCAAAAGGAAATCCAGAGAATAGCGGTGGCGGTGGTTGTATCCGAGATAGAAAAGGCAATGTGCTTGATGCCTTTGCTCACTTCTATGGGGTGGGGAACAGTTTAACACCGGAGACCCGTGCCTTGTGTGATGGCCTCCGTCTGGTGAGAGCTATTGGTTTGCATATTTCGGACATTCACTCAGATTCTTTAACTCTTGTGAACTCATTCCGTCAGAATAGGTGTTGTTCTTGGCAAAGTTACAGGTGGTGGCATATGGTGAAGGACATTATGGGTGGTGATTTTAATTCCTTTTCACATGTCTATCGTGAAGCTAATATGGTGGCAGATCATCATGCAAATCACGCCATTGAGTCTAGGCAAAATCAAGTTTTCTAGGGTTCTCAAAGCCTTCCACACTCTTGTAAAGGGTCGGCTGTCTTGGACAGAACCGGTTTAATGAATGTAAGGTTGATATAATCCGGGGTATGCCCCTTTGTTTGTTGTAATTTCCTTTTTTATTATTAATATATTTGGCCCAGGTGTCCTCGCTGGCGGAGTGAGAACACTCTCCCTTAATGGGGGAGGGTGCACTCTTCTAGCTTGAGGCCTTAAGGACCTCTTTGTTAAAAAAAAAAAAAAGGTTGATTCTAGTGACAAATAGGTCCATTGCGGTGACAAATAACTAACTTCTTACTAGACTTTTCTTTGTGCGGAGTGATGAATATGCGTGACTAGATTGATGACAAATAGGATCATTCCAATGAAAAATAGGTACATTCCGGTAACAAATAGCTATGTTCTAGTAACAAATACCTATTTTCTTACATCACTAATTTTTAAGACCGCAACGTTGACAACTAGGTTGATTCTGATGACAAATAAGTCTATTATGGTGACAAATAGGTCGATTCTAGTGACAAAGACAAAAGTAAAAATGACATATCCAACAATTAAAGTGACAAATGCAACAATTACATCCCAAACTATTTTTTTTACAGATCACACAATTTAATAGAGGTCATTGTGTTGCAAAGAATGATACCTCCCCAACTGTGTCATAGTTTGCAACAATGGGTGTTTAGATGCACTTCTTTGAAGCTCTGCTCCATTTTCTGATCTTCTCAAAGGCAGATGGTATTCATTTTTCATGTTATCTTCCTTTTGTTGACACTCTAGGTTGATCTTGTACATGACAGTTCGATGGAGAATTTGTTCTTCTTTTCGACTACACTAACAACCCATTCATGGACTCGATGACTTTTCCAAAAAGTTGTGGTATTTGGCTACTACAATATCATAAGCTTGCTTTAAGGAAGAGGCTTTCTCAGCCACCTTCATGAATTTGTATTGATGTAGAAATATGTGTGTACGATGGTCGACTTAACCAAGAGGGGAGGGGTGAATTGGTTATCGCCTATTTAAAACTTCTTTCACACAAGACATATTAAATTAAACTAAGTAAATCTACTATGTGAGATGCACAACGGATATAACAATTATAACAGCGAAACCAACTATCCTAACATGCATAGAATGAAGATATAAGAGAAGAAAGCAAACCACACATCCATGCAGGATTTAGAGTGGCTCGGCTAACACACCAGATGTGCGCCTACGTCCACTACCCCACACCCTGTAAGGATTTTCGCTAACTTGTTTAACCAGGGTACACGCCTCAAACCTCCCACACACAGTTGTTTTGAGGACAACACAAACCCCACCTCGTTTTTGAGGACGAGATAACCCGATCTATAGCGTGCCGCACACACCACACACCAACCACGTGCTCACAACCCGAGCACACACACAATATGTCTTTGGTTCAGATAAGAACAAAAGGAAAAACTTGGATAGGAGAATAACAACTAAACACAGAAGTAATGATTCCCCTTGTCACAGAAAGTCGGCCTTTATAATCGTCTTTGTCCAACGATGTCACAGTGCAAAACTGGCCGATGTAGAACGCTTCAGAACGAAGTCTTGCAACACGGAGCACTAAGTCCGTACCTCTCAGATCAACAAAAACTATTGGACCATCTGGAAGACTTCTGGATGATGAAGACTCGTTCTTCAGACTTCTACAGGTTCAGAGCATTTGTTGGCTCTCTCTATGGCAACACAACCTCTCTTGAACTCTAGGGCACAAGAACAAACTCTTGGACGTGTGTAGAACTCCTCCAAATCACGAGAAGATGTTATATTTATAATCTCAAGAGGTCTCTCAAAGTTTGGAAGGAGTCCGACCCTCGTAGGACTCTTTTGAGGAAAGTTCATGTTAGGATCACAGAAATCGGTCGACTATTGTCTCCAAATCGATCGTCCGATTTTTACATTGTCCCTAGATCTAAAGCTACTGGGAAACCAGGTCGTCTGATTTTTCCCAATCAGTTGTCCGATCTTCTACTTGGTCATCAATTGGAACCTTCTTCTCTTCACCAATCAGAAAGGGTTTTCAATAATTGGAAGGCCTGTCATTTTTGGTCGACCGATTCTTGGAATTCAGTCATCCGATTTCAGAATCTTCTTCATTAGCCGAAGTACCACTTCAACTGACACATTAAGCCTTCTTCAATAATTGAAGTATCACATCGACTGGGACGATCGATCGACCGATTTGCTGAATGTGGTCATCCAATTCCAATTTGACCGGCACTTTGTAAAACTTCGACTGACCCTTTGTACAACTTTGACTGACCCTTTATACAACTTTGACTGGCACTGCATAACTTCGATTGGACCTTTGTGAAGTCCACTTCAAGTGTGACTTTTGGACTATTTTCCGCCATACTTAACAAACTATTTTTTGCATAGTTAACACACACATTAGACCCTCAAATTAAATATACATAAGCCAAATACTTGGGTCATAAACATGAATGAGAATTGGTCTTTTGTGATTTTATCACTAGGAATTAGAATTAGTGGTTTGTGATCATCAACATTTACATACTACAGTAATCTCCCCTTTTTTATTATGACCAAATACTTGTAAATTTTTCACACAAAACACATCATTTAATTTCTGATCTCAATTTATTGTTCCTTTTTTTTGTTCTTACATAACACATATGCATGCAAGTATTTAGTCATGCAAAATTTACTCCCCCTCTAAAGAATACTTCTAACTCCCATTTTGTTTTGAACACAAACCCTCCCCCAAACCAGAATATAAAATCTACATATTCTCATATTCTCTCCCCCTTTCTGAAAGCATCAAAAAGTGGGTGGTAATAAGGATAAGAAATGCATTTGGCTCAAAAACAAAGTGGATATATGAAGATGTCACTAAGGGGAGGCTGATGGAGTACATGCACTAAGAATTAGTCATATTATAGCTCATGTATTTAATCAAGTTCTCAAAACACACTCAAAATTAAAAACCATAAAAAGTGATGTGTGAGATATGATTAATAGGCATCACACATGAGGATAGATAGAAATTCCAATTAACATCAGTGAATACTCTCAATCTTACCCATGCATGATAGACCTTTGTTTTTGGTAGCTATTACTCTACCTTTTTTAATTATTTCAAAAGCAATTGATATCAATTTTTTGTTTCTTTTTCTTTTTCTTTCACTTTGAGGAAAGTATTGTCATTTGATGCGAGGCTTCTCACTTGTTCAGTGGAAAGATTCGGTTACTAAGCTCAGTTCCCCTTTCTCTAGACAGGTAGTTTTTTACTCACGAGTTCCTACAATCAGGTGGATTTTAAACATTACAAAAGTGTTAAGAAAAATTTCAACCTATCATCAAAGTGATATACAATAATCATAATCTTATGCATAAGTGTGTTAGACTTAATTTCAAATATATTTTGAGAAACAAATTAAATGCATAATTATTGGCTCCCCCTTAATGTATGCACACACCAAAGCAGAATTCTCACCCATAATGGCTAAAATATTACACACTAAATTTCAAGCCAATGCAATAAAATTAGAAAGTATTAGGCCATAGAAAGAGTCAAAGATGGTGCTTGACATATAATATACATGCAAGCATACAAGGGATAAACATGCAAACACTAACATGCAATTGACTCTAATTTTTATTTGTTTTTTATTTTCTTCTTTTTATATATTTTTCATATATTTATCAATATATAGAAAGTAAACAATGAAGCAAATTGATAAATACCAATTGAACTAAACAAGAAAGCATTTACAAGAGTATTCTTGTCTAACCTTGAAAGCTCAAAAATAGAAGTGAACATGATGCTCACAAAACAATTTCGGCATCTTTACTTTCACATCAATGCTCCAACTCCATTTATTTTCTTGTAAGACACCTACAACCACAAATCTTAGGTGGATTTCTTTGACACCCAAATGATTTTAGGTCTGTCACTGTTAGTCCCGGAAGATAATGAATCCTTCACAAAATTTATTTTCTACATGTTTTCTTCAAAGAACAAGTATAGTTCATATGACCATACTCACCTTAGAAATAACATGTGATATTAGACGCACATTGTGTGGGGCGTGGCTTGTGACTTACATGATTATTGACATGCTTCATTTCTTTGAGTGTGCATGCTTCTTAGACTGATCAGAATGTCTAGCATGAGTAGAATTCTTTGACTGCATGGATTTCTTATCCCAAACTGGTTTTTAAGATGCATGGACTTCTTAGCATGAGTATTCAGTTGGGCCTTTTTATGTCGTGGTTTAGCATGCGATTTGCTTGGACAATTAGAATCATGAACAAATGATGTTACTATTTTAAACTCAAAAGATTTGTTCTTTTTTTTCTTAGGGGAATAGCCTAAACCTCATGTTAAAGAGTTCACCTTTGCCTGTTGAGGTAGGGTTGTAGCTACCATCCCTGCGCCGCAGCCTGGGCAGATTGCGGCTGTTGTGTATGGCCCTTCGCTTGGTGATGGTGAGGGCACCGTTCTGAAGGAACCTGGCATCCGCACCTTTGCTCAAGTCCTTTCGGCTTCTCTGGAACTTCCCTTGGTGGATATTGAAGTTCATGAGCCATCGTTTACAGATTGAGGGGAGTCCGTCTGCTACTTTTCTGAGGAGATTTCGGCTTCTTTAAGGCCGTTCGAATATGTAGTTGTGGCCAAAACTGCATATGGAAGGCCTGCAATATCGGAGATTAGATCGCACTTGACTTCTAAATGTGGTCTTAAGGGTTCCTTTGTTCTCAGTGCTCTGGATAATATTCATCTTCTCTTGAGGTTCAAAACTCAGGATGATTACCTTCATGTTTTTCTTTGGGAATCTATTTACATCAAGGGTAGGCTATTCAGGTTTTTCAAATGGACACCTCTTTTGTCTCCTTCTAAAGAGCCGTCGATCCATCCTTTTTGGATTGAATTCGCTGCGTTACCTGTAAATCTTTATCAAAAGAAGTTCCTATCTTCGGTAGCTTCAAATGTTGGATCGGTGTTGCAAATAGCCCATGCGACTGGATATCTCATCAACCAAAGGTAGCTAGGGTTTGTGTGGAGTTGGATCTCCTAAATTCTAGACCTCATCGTTTGTGGATAGGTATCGGAGATCTTGGAGGAACTTGGCAAGAGGTAAAATATACTAATATTCCTCACTATTGTCCCCTATGTAAGCGCCTAGGGCATGATGAAGAGGTGTGTGTTTCTAAGGCTTCATCTTCTTTCGCGGCTATAGGTCCGGCTCCTATTAAATCTAGGACTACGGCAGTCACGAAAAAAATAGATACGGCTTGGATTCTAGTTAGTAAAGGGAAAGAAGTAGTCTCTGAGGAAAATTATGTTACTCCTGTGTTTCTGGCCCCTAGCAGTGGAGGTATTGAGGATGCAAACAAAGAAGTTTCACCGGTCACAGATGCTCTATTATTCATCAGGAGCCTTCTATTCCTCTTTCGTGCCCAAGGGCGGGGAGCCATGAAGCTCGTGAGGATCTGGTTCTGGGTGAAACTGGAGATGGTTTGATGGTGGAAGGCGCCATGCTGCATGGGTCGTCATCGCGGGACATTCTGCAATCTTCTGAAACGGAGGTGGTTGTAGGGCGGGACATGTTGTGCATGCATCTCCCATGCATGCAGTTGGTTCCACGGAGAACGTAGCGGGGAAAAGGAACACTGGTCAAAGTATGCTATCATTTTCTCAAAAAACTAATGATTTAATGCCTTTTTGTAACCTCAAAACAGATCTCAATGTCGCCATGGGTGGTAAAGGTGGAGTCACTACGCAGGCTCATGCGAAATCGGGCGTCTGTGACTCATCTTCCTCATGAAATCTGTTTTAATCTAGAATATTCATGGGGATGGTAACCCAGCATCACGTACACCTTAGTTTGATTCATGGTTAAACTACCCATGGGTAGTTTAACCATGGGTCCCTTAACCAAAAACTTGACCAATTTCAGTTTGCCATCTTACCCACTAACCCCAACTAACCAGGGTAGGTTTACCCACGTTTTTTTTTTTTTTAGTCAACTCAAAAGTTTGACCTAATTTATGTTTTTTTTTGTAATTTAAAAATAAGATAATTTTTACATATATATAGTTAAAATAATATTTACAATTTAATGATATTTTTTATAAAATATTTGAAAAATAAAAATAAAAAACCTGTCCCATGGGGGTAACTCTGCCCCACCTGTTGAGCAGGGGCAGAGTTACCCACAGGTAACCGCAATTATTGCGGTTACCCCTGGTTCCTTCTACCCTTTCCTATCAAACTAAAAATGGGAGTTTAACCAGGGGTACCCCTTGTCAAACTGTTTAGTTGTTGAGAACAAAATAAGTTTGGTTGCTATCTACAAGCCAAAAATCCCTCTCCCTTGGAACTCTTAGTAGGCTAATCAGGTTGGGTCGGTATGCTAGTAATAATGTCGAAGACTCAAAAATTTGGGTGTTTTGAGAGGAATCTATTGATATGATGATTGTGGCCTCCTCAGATCAGTATATTACTCTTGCCTATATGGTGAACAATAGCTGCTGCATGTACTTCATCTTTGTTTATGCTTCTTGCGATTGTATGGAGAGGCGCTTTTTATTCGAAGATTTACTCTCTTTTAGCAGCACTGTGAACGTGTCGTGGCTTATAGGAGGGGATTTCAATTGCATTTCCATGCCTACAGAAAAAATCGGTGGTGCTTTCTCTAATATTTCTGCCATGGTGGATTTTAGTGCCTTTATGGTTACAGTGGGATTATTTGATGCTGGTTATGTTGGTTCTGCATTTACCTGGACTAATAATAGAATAGGTTCCTCCAATATCCTTGCAAGGCTTGTTAGAGTCCTCTACAATAGCCACTAGCAGTCTCGCTTCCATAATACCCAAGTTAAGCACCTGAGTAGGGGGCCGTCTGACCACTAGCTCCCCCTTGGCTGTCAATACTGTCAACCAATCCAGAGGTCCAAATAGATTTATTTTTCAACAGATGTGGACCACTCACGAATCTTTCTTATCAGTGGTCAAGGATTGCTGGGAGAATCATCAGATTGCTTATTCCAATGGCCTTCTTCGCCTACAAGCAAAACTTAAAGAGGTTAATGTAACACCTCAGAAATTCGATAATTCAAAAAAATAGAAATAAATTGAAAACGATAAATTTAATATTAGTAAAATAGTAAAAATACACATGTCATTATCATACATACAAAAACCCATTAGAAAATTTCATAAAATCATAGTTCAATTCTAAATAATACTCCCTAATGACCCACAAGATATTGGTGCAAAGGAAAATCAGATGGTCCAAGTTTAAGGTATTTTGTGACTGAGTGTCGTAATTAGGGAATAGTCGGGAAATCATTATCACACATGATTAGATGAGTCAGAAAATTAAATAAAAATCATAGATGGACTTCAAATAATATCCTCTAATGATACATCAAGAAATTTGGGTCAATAAAAGTCATTTGGGGTATATTTAAGAGTTAGTGTGACTTATTATCGTAATTATGAAATAAGTTGGACAATCCATTATCATGTGTATAAAATATCATAACTAAATTACAAATTTATGGTTGACTCCAAAAATATGTGGGGATAGTCCATAAAAGAAATTGGACCAATGGATAACTGATGACCCATGAACAAATTTAGGTATGAAAATAGTAAATAAATAACTTCTGTATTATCGGAATGATAGAACTTACGTACCACTATCGTATGTGAGAAAACACATCGGAAAATTCTGTAAAAATTATAAATCAACCCTAAACATTATTCTTAAATGTTCCACAAAGAATTCGTGCAACAAAAAGTCTGATTGGCCAAGTGTATGTCACACGAGACTAATTACCCGAATTTGGAAACTAAGTCGGAAAATTGTTAACACGAAAAAATAACCCGAGCATAAATTTAATAAACATGTTGGAGAGACTTCCAACATCATTTATTAATGACCCATTAACAAGATTGGGCCAATGGAGCACATTTGGCCCAAGGATAAAAATTGGAAGAAGAAATGCCAAAAGAATTTCTGCATGTAAATAAGGGGTATTTAGGAAGGGTAAATTAGGGTTTAAAGTGTGTCATTAGCCAAGCATGGCAAGCCAAATCGTGGCCAACCATGCATGACACCTTCCCATGGTGTTGCTACCTCTTTTGGTTGAGAGAATCTCAAATTTTTGAAGGTGTCATGCTAAACCCGCAGGCCCCTTTCCTAGTCCCATTAGGACATGCAATAGAACCCTAAATCTATAAGAACTCCCCAAAAAATGTTAAGGGAAGGTTTAGCAACAAGTTTGGGTCGTGAGCAGCAAGCCGAGGGCACTGGACGGACCCAGAAACCTGCAGGGAGTTCTTAGCATTCAAAGGTAAGTGTTCTCAGGCCAAGATTAAAGGAAACCCATACCATCATGTAGAGCTGCATGTCTAGGTTCATTTGCACTTAGTTTTCCTAAATTTCATGGAGTATACGTGGAGTTCTAGTCATTTTTCCTAAGTCGCGCACAGTTAGGGCTTTTATGTTCTTCTTATTTTGCATGTGATTCAAGACAGAATTAGATCAAACCCCCATCATGAACGTTATGCTACTAGTAGTTCTCGTCATGTTTTGTGTTGAACGTTTTATCTAAATCTCATTAGTTAGAGAGTTATAAGCATGGTAAGAGAGTCACTACATGACAATGCATTTTCGGGTTGCACTTGACTTTTATGTTTTCATGTTTTTCATAGGATTCTAGACCGAATCGGACCAAACCCAAAACATAAATGTTCTTCTACTAGATGTCCTAGACATGTTTTATGTTGATAGTTTTGTCTAAATGTCAGCAGATCTCAAGTTACAGGCCTGTCATGTAAGTCGCAAGGAAGTCACATATGTTTAGGACTTCTTAAGTTCATTCTATGTTGCATGCGATTAGAGAGAAAATCAGATCTAACCCACAACATAAACGTTCTTCCAATAAATGTGCTCGACATTTTTCATGTTGAGAGTATTGTCTAAATGTCAACAGATCTCAAGTTACGGGCCAGACATGTAAGTCCCAACAAAGTCACGTATGTTTAGGGCTTTCTTATGTTCTTCCTGTGTTGCAAGCAATTAGAAACCGAATCAAATCTAACCCACAACATACAAGTTCTTCCAAAAGATGTCCTAGACATTTTTGATGTTGAGAGTGTTGTCTAAATGTCAGTGGATAGAGAGATATAGGCATTGCATGAATATCGCACCCTGATTACTGTGTTTTCGGTTTGAGCTTTGAACCGCGTCCGGTTCAGGAGACGCGATTCCAGCGCCTGGTGTCACGTTAGTCTTGGCCGATGTGATTACGCGAACCGTGTCTGTGAGATCCGATGCGATTCAGCGTCTGACCGGTCAACAGCACGCGTGAGACTTTGTGCCGTGTGAGTTTCGACCGTGCCGGTCTGATCTGCGATGGGAACACCTGACATGATTCAGCCAGTTTTCCCGCTAAGTCTTTTCACCAATTTTAATATTGTTATTTTAAATGTTTGTCATGAACGTGTCGGGATATCACAACGTGATTCAATCTTAAAGGCGACCATGGAGGCCATCATGATTTTAGTCTTTCACAGTTAGCCATGTTTGACCGTACATCGTGTTATGAAAAGCGTCCACTGTGTTGGACATGATTCAAGGATTGTCCCGAGACCGTTCTTTCTTGTTAGTTAGTCAGCATGTTTAGTTGTTGGGTATGTTAGCATGTTGCATCATATTACAAAGTATGCATGGACCCAAAAGCAATCAACCAATTTGAAAACGGTAATGACATGAATACGATTCTAATGTTTATTATTTGAGTGATCATACGTTCATTGATTGATATCTTGTGATCTAGCTTGAAGTGAAATTGACATGATAAGAATGTGATATGAATGTATGGATGAACACATGTTAGTGTTGGGTTTTCATTCTAACATTTATAACAACATGTTTTTGATGATGAATAACTTCAATTGAGGTTTGATACACTTGACACATGACAAAGAACTCAATGCAATGGTTGATCATTTGTGTATTCAAAATACTTAACTTTACATGTTTTATCATGTAGGTACAAATGCACAAAGTCAAGCTCTCTCCAAGTAAGTGAAAAAGATCACAAAAGCAAAAACAAAGTCACCTGTCGACAGACACAAAAGAACTGTCGACAGATCTCACAGGTGTGGTCTGCCAGAAGACCCATATCTCAGGAAGTCATCATCTGTCGACAGATGGGAAGTCGACTGTCGACAGATCTCACAGTCCAAAAACCCAGACTTCTGTCACTTGCACAAAAGAGCATATCTGTCGATATATGGTCTTCGACCGTCGACAGATCTCACAGAGCTGAACATCTATACTTCTATCTTACTGTCGCCTGTCGACAGATGGCCAAGACCTGTCAACAGACAGAGTTCAATTCAAAATACGGAAAGTCTTCAAGTTGCTATAGATGGTGTTTCCACATACCACAACTCTCCATATGTAAACACCTCTATTTAAGCATCTTTTTGAAGACAATCATGAACACAAGCAGCCTCCAAGCAAGAACCCTAAAAAGCTTCTCCAGAAAAGTCTTGCACTGCTGCTCTGCTTCTACCTGCTGCCCAGATTCAACAAGAGAAGTCTTCCGTGCAGCGGTGAAGTCTGAACGTCGTGGATTCAAGCCTCTCCATCAACTTTTAATCATCAAGATGAAGCTTGAAGTCTACCCAGGCGTTCATCAGAAGAGTTTTCAATTGGATTTGATTCTCAACTCTCAAACTTTTCTCTGTTTTACTTTTATCCATACGTGTGTGTGTGTGGTGTGTTTCAAGCAGTCCTTATGCTTGATACATGTGTGTGTGTTGTTCTGATCGTGGTTACACATCAGAGAACACGTGTGTGTAAGTTGTAGTTCCTGAACTAGCTCATAAGCAGATTGCTCTGCGTGTGTGTGTGGCCCGTGGATGTAGGATACACGAGTTGTGTATTCCGAATCACGTAAATCATTGTGTCTCTTGGTTTGAACGATTCTACGTTAGATGTTTGGTAGGCATGGTGCATTTACACACGTCTAATCATCTGCTTGATATCTATCATCGAATCACACACATCCACACTCAGTTTAGACCTTGCCATAATTTCTAGTAATTTGTATCTTATTGAAAAGAAGGCGTCAAGTGTTCTTAATAGACAGTAATCTATTCAACCCCCCCCCCCCCTTCTAGATTACCATATAGGGAATTCCGCAACACTTCAATTGGTATCAGAGCAAGGTTTCTCCGTTTACTGTCACATCTAATTGATCTTACGATCAGGAGATCCTTGATCTTATGGATTCTAGTAAGGGATATATGGCCGAGGGACATTCAGTCACTAGGCCACCCTTCTTTGATGGCACTGACTATCCCTATTGGAAAAACTGCATGCAGGTGTTAAAACGTGCACAAAACTTTGAACTATGGAAGATAGTCAGAACAGGACCATATGAATTGCCTCAAGACGAAGATACATGGACTAAAGATCAGATTGCCAAAGGGACTCTCAATTGGAGCGCCCTCAACATGATGCAGTGTGTGGTCCATCCAAAAGAATACTCGAGGGTCTCCACATGCACCTCAGCTAAGGAGATGTGGGACAAGCTCGAGTTAATATATGAAGGTACGTCTGAGGTGAGAGAATCTAAGGTAAGCATGCTAGTCTCAGAATATGAAATGTTTAAGATGAATCATGATGAGACAATATCTGATATGTTTGCTAGATTCATGGTTCTGATAAATGGACTAAAAGGTCTTAAAAAGGAATACTCAGACAGTGATTTGGTCAGGAAGATACTTCGGTCTCTTCCATCCTCATGGAACACCAAAGTCACTGTCATTGAGGACTACAAGAATCTTTCAACCATGAAGTTGGATGAATTGATTGGTTCTCTCATGACCTATGAGTTGAATGTGAAAAGAAAGGAGACTGAAGAGAACCCAAGGAAGTCCATTGCTTTGAAAGCTTCCAAGAAAGTCTCTTCAGATTCCAAAAGGAGTACTAAAAAGGAAAGTATTGAGTCTGATTCCTCCAGTGATAGTGAGAATGACGAGATGGACATGCTAACTAGACAATTTAAGAAGTTTCTCAAATTCAAGAAAAGAGGTTCTGGAAACTCAAAACCGTTCCAAAAGGGTACCAACAGAATTGATTGAACTAACAAAAATCTGATGTGGTTTGTTATGAGTGCAAGAAGCAGGGGCACATGAGAGGAGAATGCCCCGAGCTTAAGAAGAAATTGAAAAAAAACAAATTCACGTTCAAGAAAGCCAAAGCAATGTTGGCTTCATGGAGCGATGAAGATGAGGACAGTCAAGCCACCTCGGAAGATGAAGAGATTCAGTGTCTCATGGCGAAGAGTGACGATTCAACCAAGGTAAATTCTTCCTTCGAGCATTTTTCTATTGATGAATGGGAAGAGGCTTATACTGTCCTATTTGAAAATTTTTGTGAATTTAGTCTGAAAACAAAGCACTTAAGAAGAAAATGAATTTCCTTGTTCATGAGTCAAACAACAATGAAGAAATTGAGTCTCTGAACAAGGTAATTGATTTGATGAAAATTGATGAACAAACCCACACGGATGAATTAGATAGCATGAAACGTAAGTATCAAGAAGTTCAAAAGGAAAGAGATGATCTAATAAACTCTCTTGATATTCTTAAAGGTGAGCATGCTAATCTGAAAGAGAAACTTGAAAAAGCTGAAACAGAACTGAAAGGTAAATCAAAAGATCTAACAAGTTTTGTAAAAAGCAAACAGAACTTGGATGCAATCTTAGGTTCAAATGTTTTGTTGCAAGACATGGGATTGGATTTCAAAATCCAAAGCCAAAGGTAATTGGCAAAAATCTGGTGACTGATTTCATTGATCCAACCCCCAGCTCTAGCAAACCAAACCCTTCAAAGAAAAAGAAAAATCAACACAAGGGTAAAAAACAGGAACCTAAAGTCAACAAATTTGTTCCTAGTCAAGAGAAGGAATTTGCTACAAGCTCTAAAAAGGGCCGTCCACAAGACAAATAGCAAGTTCCCAAAGCTAGACTCACCAGAGAACAAAAGGGTAAGATGCCTATGAATGCTTCTAAAAATGTCAAACCCAATGATGTTCCTAAATCATCCTCATGCAAAATCTGTAAAAAGATCGGGCATACTGAAAAACAATGCTGGAACAATCCAAATAACTTGAAACTCAAACAGATTTGTATACCTAAGCATTTACTATTTGGCATGAATGATACAACGGCACCCAAAGTAATTGGGTACCAAAACCTCTTGTCTGATCCATATGTGCAGGAATGCATAGCAG
Organism: Colocasia esculenta; assembly: GCA_014218235.1. NCBI lineage: Eukaryota > Viridiplantae > Streptophyta > Magnoliopsida > Alismatales > Araceae > Colocasia > Colocasia esculenta. Next base: position 119,044,203 of record CM024761.1, read on the forward strand.
CCCACAATCAAAACAAATGGTACCTGGATAGTGGCTGCTCGAGGCACATGACGGGCGATAAAGAAAATTTCAGTTTGCTCGTGGAAAAGATGGAGGTCAAGTAATTTTGGAGGTAACAACAAAGGTCAGATCATCGGTTCAGGTAAGGTTGGTAAGTTTGCCTCTAACTCGATAGACAATGTCTTACTTGTTGATGGCCTTCATCACAACTTGCTAAGCATAAGTCAATTGTGTGATAAAGGTCATAAAATTGTCTTTGAATCCAATTCATGTCAAATTCTTGATAAGGAAACAGGAAGTCTGAAATTTTCTGGAAAAAGATCAAACAACATCTACATGATTGATTTAGATGATCCAGAAAATAATGATCTATGTCTTGTAGCAAACAAATAGGATGAGCTTACATTGTGGCATCGTAGGCTCAGTCACGCTAGCTATAATGTATTGCACAAGATCATGAGGCTTAAATTGGTGAGTGGTCTTCCTGACATTTCCTTTAACAAGAATGAAAATTTCTGTGATGTATGTGCACAGGGAAAACAAACCCGAAATCCTTCAAATCAAAAGCACTGGTGAGTACTACTAAAGCTTATGAATTGTTGCACATGGACCTATTTGGACCTACAAGAACGTTGAGTCTCAATGGGAAACGATTTGGTTTTGTTATTGTAGACGATTTTTCTAGGTTCACATGGGTGAAATTTCTTGCTCACAAGAATGAAGCACTGCAAGTTTTTGAAGATTTTTTTAACAACATTGAGCATGGAAATGTCAACAAATATGCTCCATCCGCACTGATCACGGGGGAGAATTTGACAATAACTCCTTTACTGAATTCTGCAGGCTCCATGGGATAGAGCACTTGTTCTCCTCTCCAAGACTCCGGAACAAAATGGAGTGGTGGAGAGAAAGAACAGAACATTGGTGGAAATGGCTCGAACGCTTCTGGTCGAGAATCAACTAGCAAGAACCTTTTGGGCAGAAGCCGTGAACACGTCTTGCTACATACTTAATAGAGCCATGGTAAGACCGGTATTCAAGGAAACCTCCTACGAACTTCTGAAAGGTAAGAAACCCACAATTGGGTATTTCAGAGTTTTTGGCTCAAAAGTGTTCATACATAACAATGATAAAAATGATTTGGACAAGTTTGAAGCCAAAAGCGATCAAGTATTTTTTCTTGGATACTCAGAACACTCTAGAGCCTATAGGGTGTTCAATCTTAAAACAAGAAAAGTGGAAGAAACTCCATATGTTGTATTTGATGAATCTCAAACCAAGTCTAACAATTCTAAACTTTACAGGTTTGAAGATGAAACTGAAGATACAACATTTGGAGAACTACACAGAAAATCAAATGCAATCTCTATAACATCTGTCAAGACTAAAAGTGGATATTTCGCAGGTATGATGATATTCTCCCGTAAAACAATTCAGAAGATGTACCTGACAAAGATCCACAAGTGGAAGAACATCAACTTGAACTACCTCAAGCACTTCCTCCTCCAGAACCAACTCCTCAAATGCAAGATATCCAGGCCCTTCAACAGTCATGAATGTGAGGTATTCAAAAGATCATCCTTGGAGAAGTGATAGGAAATTTAAATGAGTCGGTTCAAACTAGATCAAAGGTTAATCAAATAGTTGAATAGGACCATTTAGCTTTTGTCTCTCAAGTGGAACCTAGAATGTTGAAGAAACCATAAAAGAAGATTCATGGATTGATGCTATGCATGAGGAGCTTGGGCAATTCCAAAAAATAATGTATGGAGTTAGTTCTTAAAACCCCTGAAATGTCTGTCATAGGTACAAGGTGGGTCTTTAGAAACAAACTCAATGAAGAGGGTAAAGTGGTGAGAAACAAGGCTAGACTGGTTGCAAAAGGATATAATCAGAATTTGGTGTAGACTTTGAAGAATCTTTTACACCAGTAGCTAGGCTAGAAGCAGTTAGAATCTTGTTAGCATATGCATGCTCAAACAAATTTAAACTGTATCAAATGGATGTCAAAACTGCTTTCTTAAATGGCTACATAAAAGAGGAAGTCTACGTTTCTCAACCACCTGGCTTTGAGGATTATGATAAACCACACCATGTATTTAAATTGCACAAAGCTCTTTATGGTTTGAAACAGGCACCCCGAGCTTGGTACGACAGGCTGCTGAGCACATTCTGGTAAGCAAAAACTACTCAAGAGAAAGGTAGACCAAACTCTCTTTACAAAAAAAGTCCGCACTCATATAATGTTGTTCAAGTCTATGTGGACGACATTATCTTTGGTTCTACTAATCCTTCACTGTGTGAAGAATTCTCCAAACATATACACAGTGAATTTGAGATGAGTCTAATGGGGGAGCTTTCAATTTTCTTGGTTTGCAGGTCAAAAATTGGAAGACAGATTCTTCATCAACCAAGAAAAATATGTCAAAGAGCTACTGAAAAAGTTTCAGTTTAAAGAAGCTAAACATGCCTCAACACCCATGAGCACAAGCATTAAGCTAGAAAGTGAGTAAAGGTAAATCAGTAGATGCCAAACAATTTCGAGGTATGATTGGCTCACTCCTTTATCTTACTGCAAGTAGACCAGACATCCAGTTCAGCGTTTGTCTTTGTGCTAGATACCAATCTAGTCCAAAGGAAAGCCACTTAATTGCGTTAAGAGAATTTTCAGATATCTCTCAGGTACGTTTGATTTGGGTCTTTGGTATCCAGCAGGTAGTAGCTTTGACTTGGTTTATATTCTGATGCTGACTATGCTGGATGTAAAATTGACAGGAAAAGCACTAGTGGCTATTGCCAAATTCTTGGCAGTTGCATGGTTTCGTGGGCATCCAAGAAGCAACATTCGGTTGCACTATCCACTGCAGAGGCAGAATATGTTGCTGCAGGGAGTTGTGCGGCTCAAGTGTTGTGGATAAAAAGTCAGTTGTGTGACTATAACATTGATATTGGATGCACACCTATCCTATGTGACAACACCAGTGCAATCAACTTATCAAAGAATCCCATTCAACACTCTAGGACAAAACACATAGAAATCCGTCACCACTTCTTGAGAGATGAGGTAGCCAACAAAAACTTAGAAATCAGTTTCATACCCAAAGAAAAATAATTGGTTGACATTTTACCAAACCTCTAGCTGAAGATAGATTCACCACTTTGAGAAGAGAATTGGGCTTGTGCAAATTGCAGTAAAATTATCCATATACTGAGCATATGTCTCTTGTGTGCACCAACTGTGAGGTATATTAAATAGTGTTTGTGGAAGAACAAGTAAAGCTTGTTTGGAAACTTCCACTATGCGTAGAGGAAAAATCCTCCGCCACGTATCCATAGTTGACATGCATATAAGGGGTATGTACCATATAGGGATGAGTTTTCTTACAATTTGCCCATTCTCCTCTTCAGTGAAACATTGACAATCTTATCAATCTGTCTTCTTGAAAGCTTGATATGCTCACATGATTGGTCCGTGTGTAATAGTGTGTCTCTATACTCAATTGCTTGTTTCACATGAGCACACACTATGGGGGAGCAAGTCTAGGTTAGATGTCCTTCATGAAAAGGAGAATCACTCATTCAATGTGTATTTCAATTCCCTCACTTGTCATGAACATTTCACTCTTCATTCTAATCTTAAACCAGCTTTGCACAGGCATCTGTCGACAGCTCCCACTACAACTGTCGACAGATCAGGCCTCACAGAACTCTATTTCTTCTGTCTGTGCAATCTGTCGACAGACGACCACTTATCTGTCGACAGATCTCACAAGTTCTGCTCTACCCGAACTGGCCTTTCTTATGTCTGTGTGATCTGTCGACAAGCGCTTCTCTAGCTGTCGACAGACACCATCTCTTCAAATAATTCATGCCTATTTCACATACTACTTGTTCAGCAGGTTCATGAAGTTTCTTTAAGGTGTTTATTGGGTGGATATACATGTTTAACTTCCTCATATATACATGATATTGATGCTATTCCCTAAACCACTATGATTTGGACATACTACTCATGCTTGGGTTTATGTTACATCATTTTGAAAACATTGACCTATCTTCGAGAATTAACACTTAAACTCCGTTGAATAATTTCCTTGTAGGCTCACACCATTCTTAGTACTATTGAAAAATTTTATGGTTATTGAACTTTTTGTTTTAAACTGAAGGATCATCATATACGTCTCCTTGATCTTAAGTTTAGCTAAAATGGAGAAAAGCTACCTATTTCAGAAAAGTATATACAACGTCATTTAAAAAAAAAATTGGGATAAAGGTAGAGCTATGATGGGTCTTCCTGAGTAACGGGGAGACGGGCATCACAAATGTCTGCCCTCGCGTCAAAAACCAAACTCATTATCTCTATACAATGATATAATGGAAACTTCGACTGAGTACTTGGGGGTACGGGCACTTGTCATGTCTATCCTCATGTCAAAAGGTGTGAAGTTATCTTGAATATCACTTTTCCCATTGAATTCTTGTCTTGAAAGCAAAAAAAAAATGAAATAGTGTGAAGCCTCCACAGTGTCTCAAATCTAAAGGTCATGTACTATCTATGGCTATCCAGAAGTTTAGACATTTATTTCAATCATCATTTGATCATCATAAACTTAGGATAGTGTTGGTCTACAATGTCCTTAATCAACCAAGGGTAATGGTGTCCTTTCTCAACGAATGGAAAATGTTCTCTTCATGCTTTAACTTTAAGTCCCTTGGGTATTATGCTTAAATCATCCATGTAAGTGGGAGAGCCTTAATGTCCATGAAAATGATAGGTTACAATATGTGTTTACCCATGTTACACCTTATAAATATGACTCATGTAACCATTTCCCCCATTTCTTTCTTCAAAAGCCACATCAAACATCACTGGCAGAAACTATGCAGGATCTGTCGACAGATCCTCAATCATCTGTCGACAGCCGGCGGAAGACCCAGTTGGGAAGTCCTACGGGCACGCCATTTGGGGCTTTTTTTGGTGGGGCTTGCCTTTTCAAATCACCTCCTCTTTCTATAAAAGGCATCCATAGGAACCCTTCTCCTCCTACCACCAAAACCCTCTCTACTTTCCCTCCAAATCTCCATCCCCTGTTCTGGACGGGAAAACCCTATCTTCCTCCGGTCTTCCTTCCTCTCATCCGAGACCTCAACCACATCTCTTTCTCACCCTCATCCTTCTTCTTCTAGCCTTCCTCATGTCTTCCAGGCCGTCCAAGAAATTGGCTTGTCGCTGCCGTCCCTCCTCTTCTCGGGCCGACGGGCTGAGACTGAGCGCAGGACAAAGCATCGGGATGATCGTCTTCCCGAGCTTGTGGTGCCTCCCCGTCTTCATCTCACCCACTCAAAGGGGACGCATACCAAGTTTGTCCAGCAACGGTATGTAGAGTTTGAGTCTTTGGCTGTCATGTTTCCTAATCTCCAACCCCTATTCGACAGTCAGGGCTGGACTCCATTCTCTACCATCACAAATGGTATTCTTCTTCCGCCGTTCGTGACTTCTACAACAACCTTGGCTACACTTCAGATAATTGTTTCTGTACCACCGTCAAGGGCACTACATTTCAACTTACTGAAAATCTTTTTAGCACGGCCCTTCAAATCCCCAATTCTGGAGTTGATATTCTAAGCCACAACCCGATGCTTCAGTCTACTACCCTCTCCTTACACTTGAGGATTATGATGGCACCAAGAAAATCTCTAAACTCAATGCAAATTCATTTCCTCCATTAATCAGGATGATCCACCACATATTCACTACCATGATTGCTCCTAAACATGGCAGTCGGGAGTTGGTCACTGATGTTCACAAATCTCTCTTCACCTTCTTTCTCAAATGTGAACCATTAATCTCCCACTTCTGATGCTTCGTCTGATCCTCAAAACCTTCTACCAACCCCGGCGATCGATGCCTTTTGCTTGTCCACTTACCTCTCTCATAAGGTTCATCGGCATTGACATTCCAGACAACGAGTGCATGTGCTAAATTCTCGCAACAACTTTGATCTCACTGCAGCACATCGCATGGGATACAAGCTTGTTGATGGAATTGTTACCCAGGAGCTTAAGGGTAAAGCACCTATTGATGCCGTAGAAGAGAATGTTGAAGACAAAGATGAGAATGTTGCTGATGATGCTAAAGATGAAGAAGATGAAGACTCTGAGTCTGAATCACATGATATGTCGGGAGTTGAGATTGTTAGTGATGCTCCAAATCAACCATCCATCAGAGAATTGATTGCACAGTTACAGCAACAGATGACCACTGGCTTTGAAAACCTCAACACAAGATTGGATATAGTGGAATCAAGTCTGGAGTCACTTGCGGACAATCAACTCCAGCTCCAGCTCCGTAAGACAAGGCTTCAGACAGAGATGCATAACACTCATCAGGCTCCAGCTCCGCCTGCTGCTGATGCTGCCTAGATAGGCTTTATGTCTAGGATTGGGTCTTCACGTAGTGTCTATGTCCTGTCTTTTCTGAGTCTTATGGCCTTTTTATTTCACTTTGTTGTCATGTACTTTCTTTCCCTTTCAGTCAAACAATTTTTTGTACTGTGTATGCTTATTTCATATCAATGAATTCACAGTGCCTTGCTCTATGTTGTCTCTATGATTGACAGATGTGCATGCTTTTCGATGTTGTCAAAAGGGGGAGAAACACCTCAATGCATTAATTGAATAATTTGTCATCATCAAAAAGGGGGAGAATGTTGGGTTTTCATTCTAACATTTATAACAACATGTTTTTGATGATGAATAACTTCAATTGAGGTTTGATACACTTGACACATGACAAAGAACTCAATGCAATGCTTGATCATTTGTGTATTCAAAATACTTAACTTTACATGTTTTATCATGTAGGTACAAATGCACAAAGTCAAGCTCTCTCCAAGTAAGTGAAAAAGATCATAAAAAGCAAAAACAAAGTCACCTGTCGATAGACACAAAAGAACTGTCGACAGATCTCACAGGTGTGGTCTGCCAGAAAACCCATAGCTCAGGAAGTCTTCATCTGTCGACAGATGGGAAGTTGACTGTCGACAGATCTCACAGTCCAGAAACCCAGACTTTTGTCGCTTGCACAAAAGAGCATATCTGTCGACAGATGGTCTTCAACTGTCGACAGATCTCACAGAGCTGAACATCTATACTTCTGTCTTACTGTCGCCTGTCGACAGATGGCCAAGACCTGTCGACAGACAGAGTTCAATTCAAAATACGGAAAGTCTTCAAGTTTCTATAGATGGTGTTTCCACATACGACGACTCTCCATTTGTAAACACCTCTATTTAAGCATCTTTTTGAAGACAATCACGAACACAAGCAGCCTCCAAGCAAGAACCCTAAAAAGCTTCTCCAGAAAAGTCTTGCACTGCTGCTCTGCTTCTACCTGCTGCCCAGATTCAACAAGAGAAGTTTTCCGTGCAGCGGTGAAGTCTAAACGTCGTGGATTCAAGCCTCTCCATCAACTTCTAATCATCAAGACGAAGCTTGAAGTCTACCCAGGCGTTCATCAGAAGAGTTTTCAATTGGATTTGATTCTCAACTCTCAAACTCTTCTATTTTACTTTTATCCAAACGTGTGTGTGTGGTGTGTTTCAAGCAGTCCTTGTGCTTGATACACGTGTGTGTGTTGTTCTGATCGTGGTTACACATCAGAGAACACGGTGTGTGTGTTATAGTTCCTGAACTAGCTCATAAGCAGATTGCTCTGCGTGTGTGTGTGGCCCGTGGATGTAGGATACACGAGTTGTGTATTCCGAACCACATAAATCGTTGTGTCTCTTGGTTTGAACGATTCTACGTTAGATGTTTGGTAGGCACGGTGCATTTACACACGTCTAATCATCTGCTTGATATCTATCATCGAATCACACACATCCATACTAAGTTTAGTCCTTGCCATAATTTCTAGTAATTTGTATCTTATTGAAAGAAGGCGTCGAGTGTTCTTAATAGACAGTAATCTATTCAACCCCCCTTCTAGATTACCATATAGGGAATTCCGCAACACTTCAGTTAGCGTAGACTTGTTTGGTTAAAGTGTTTCATCATGATTGTATATGAGTTTTCTTTAGTTATATGCTTTCCGATGTTTCAATTATTTGTTCATAACTTGCATACATGTTTAGGAAAAATCCATGACACGTCACTTACACCTTTGCACGATTAGGCACACCCTTCTTGGGGAATTGGGAGCTCTCTGCCTGTCATTCCGTATTGGCAGACTAGCGATCTTTTCCTTAAGACCTCCATAAGTCTCCGCTCTCTATGGATTCCCACATAGAGGTCAAGCTGGTTGTACCATGAAGTACCCTAGAGATAGAGAGCACATGTTTCGCATACTATCTGTCTTTAGTCATCCTCATGTGAAGACATTAATGAATTATGAAACATAAAATGCGTCGTTATACTGCCCGTTTGGTCTCTTGAGCTTTTTTCATACCTTGACTCTATGAATGATCATGTCTCTATTACTATGAGCTTGTCATTGAAACTCTGTGGCCATAATATGAATATGTTTGTTTGGCACAATATGGGACTTCGGTCCATTTGACTAATGCCTATGCAATAAGGGCCCTGTCTGGTCCTGGGGAGGAGCGCCCCAACGTACTTATTAACCGCAGGAGTATGGACTTATGGTGCGTGGCATGGCACCGATACTATATGCAAGATTTGTGTGAATGTGCCTTCGTTTGATATGATATGATATGATAAGTTTGATATGATAAGTCTGATCATGTGAATACGTGATATCTGTGAATATGGCCAATTCCTTTTGATATGATTCTGGTCTTGAATTACCTGTCCATTGTATATGAAATTTGCTATTTGATCTGAGATGATATCCATTTTGTTCAGCTATTTAACTTGTTAGAAAAGCATGCACTGTCATCATGTACATGTTCATATCTTGCCTAATTAAAATGTTAATGTATACTAGTGCCCGCACAATATTGAGATGTAAATCCTACTGAGCTAGTTCGCTCACCCTATCATCCTGTCCTTTTCAGGTAGTGATGAGGAACCAGTGGAGTCCGATGGGGCAGGGCAAGAGTGATGAGCACCCGACATTGAGAAGATGAAGTATTAGGAATAGATATTTGAATAGTCTATGTATTAGAGAAACATTTTCATTTGAATAATGAACCCTTTTTTAGTTGGTTCTTCTTATGTAAGGTTGTAACTAGTGAATTGAAATGGAATAAAGTATACTTTGGTGATAATATTATGGTCTCAATGTGTTATTGCACTTAAATTATGACTCTGTGATATTCAACTGTGATATGTCTTTGTATCGTTCACGTCTTCCGGTATTATTCAGCTGCTAAATATCGAGGCGTGACAGTTGGTATCAGAGACTGAACTTTTCCGGTCCAAGAAATAGGAATATAGAATGAAACTAGATCACACGAGTCAAAATCTGTCATACCTAATGTGAGCTTGGGTTGAGCTATGGGAATAGTAGTCACATATGTTATATTCAGATGTCTAACTTAAATTACTCTCTTGAAGGTACTTAATACCTCAATGGCTTCCGAACGAGCCCAGGCTAGAAACATGCAACAAACCTTGTAAAACTTGACTCAGACAATAATGCAAGCCACCCAGGGTGGAGGTAACCGCGGAGCTGGTGATCTCCATCGAAATTTCTGAAGTATGGATCCACCTAGATTTGAAGGAAGCACAGACCCGGATGTTGCTGTACATTGGGTCAAAGAAATTGAAAGGATCTTTAGGGTCATGCAATGCGCGGACCAAAACAAAGTGCTTCTGGCGACTTTCCAATTGGAAAAGGATGCCAGGGCATGGTGGGAGTCGGTGGAAGCAACACTGAATGGTCAGCAACTGACATGGGCTCAGTTCATTGAACGCTTCAACACCAAATACTTCTCTGAGAGGGTTCAGGAACGAAAAGCAGCTGAATTTGCGGCTTTGAAGTAGAGAGGACTTACTATGGCCGAATATGAGGCCCAATTCTCTCATCTGTCCCGATATGCCGTTCACTTGATTTGGATAGAAAGAATGAAGGCAAAATGCTTTCTGAATGGCTTGAGGCCCAAGTTCATCACTCAACTGGTGCCAATGGACATTCAAACCTATGCTGACATGGTAAAGAAGGCTCAGTTACTGGAAGATGCCATGGAGACTGTCGAAAGAATTAATTAAGGGAAAATCTGTGAAAAGGGAGCAAGTGTCTGCTACAAGAAGGTATCAACTGACCCTTGGGAAGAAAAGGCCCAGTGGTCGTTTTACTGAACAAGCTGATAAGAAGCCAAAGGAATTAGGCAAGCAGTTGGTAGTGGCAAATGGGGAAAGATTCAAGCATTGCGATAAAGCTAGTCACTAATCCGAACAATTCTGGAGAGCGCAAGGGAGATGTCTGCGCTATGGGAGTCGTGACCACAAGATTTCTGTAACGCCCCAGAAATTCAAAGTGTTAAGAAAATGAGAATAATGTGGTTAAAATATATTAGGATTGTTATTAAATTGTGATAACTAGAAGTTAGGCTTAATTTGTAGTAATGTACGTTACCCCAGTGTCGTACATCGAAGTGCGCGCTCCACAGGGCGACATCGGAAAATGACAACGAAATAAAAATCCGAGACCATCATAATTTCCAGAAAAATGTGGAGAAGTCAAATATGTAATTATTGAATTTTTCGACGTACGGATTTCGAGATTAAGTCGACGCGACTATTTTTCAGGTGATTTTTCACCTACAATAAAATAAATTCTAAAAATTAAACTAAAATCACCATAATTTTCAAACTCATCATATTAGTCTATGGTTAAAATTTCATTACAAATGGACACCGTTTGGATGGTTGGCATAGTGATCATTGGGCTAGTTGATTTATGGGACAATTATGGTAAGCCATTTCTGGGATTTTCTGATGGCTTACGTGTAAGGCCCTTGAAGAGCCACCACACATAAGATGGGGTCATCATTACCACTACATGCGTGTAACCAAGGAAAAAGCTGCATGGGCTACGTGTTAATGCACGGGTTAAAAGAGTTTTACCATGACACCTCATGGCCGACGTGCCTCTGCATGAGGAAGTCATTAGGATTATAAAAGCCACTTCCCTTCCATCATACGTACCCTTTCCACACACCTTGTTCTTGCCCTGTTCTTGCATTTCTTGCTCATTGCTGCTAGAGGTGCTGTTAGAGGAGCTACTGGAAGTGCTGTTGGGAGTTGTTGTCATTGCACCTGCAACTACTTCCATCTCTGCTCCTATTTCTACTGTAGCTGCTTCTTCTTGGTGTTAACTTGCTGTTGAAGTAGCTGTCGTGTCTAGCAAGGCATCAATTTGGGAGGAAGTTCTTCTTCCACTGAGTTAAACTCTTTCACCAAGATCAAGTGGAAGCTTTCTTGCTTAGCAAGGTAGGATCATCTCTCTATGGTTCAATTCGGTTTTTGTTCATATGTCACAAGGAATTCGTAATGAATGAATAAGTGACCATACTTGTGATTCTCTATTTTTCCTTCCGTTCATGGTAGAATTACTCTTTTGGGGAAGGAACAACTTGATTATATTTAAGATCCAATTCCCTCTGGTTCAGGTTTATCTTTTCCACATGATAAGAACCTCTTGATGATTAAATCAATGACTACACATGAGGTTCTTCTATTTTTCTTTCAGTCATGCTAGAAATACTCTTGCTGGAGGATGAACAATCTTGTCCATTTTCAGAAACTAGCTCCAATCCTTTTCTTACACCCTTGATTCTTGTATATACCAAAGAGCTTGGTTACCTTTGTAATAATAGGAAAACTTTGGTTTAGATGGTTGATAATTCAAGTTTTGATTGAGATCCATATATATTTTGTGATTTAGTTTCCAACCTATAAGAATCTTTCATTTAACCATTATTAGTAAGACTATGTCTCAATTTCTCCATAGAGTTTGGTTCTAGCGAGCTAAGTTTGGAATTATAAGTTTCTTGTTTCATCTCGATTGTTTAGCTTGTAAATCCGTGTGAGAACTCCAATTAGACTCTTCTATTTGATATCAAACATGTCTTGGTTCATAGGTTTTATAGTTAGGGTGTTTAGGATAGATTTGAAGTCAATTTTGGATATTCGGTAGCTACCTGTCGACAGCCAGCCCAAGAACTGTCGACAAGCGCATACCATACAGAACCCAGATAACTGGGACTGTGGAGATCTGTCGACAGATCTCTTTCCTACTGTCGACAGATCCCACAGTCCAGAAAATATGAGTTATGTCTGCTGTCTTCTGTCGACAGCCCCTTCATGGCTGTCGACAGATGCAGTGCTGATTCAGATTTCTGCACTCTTTCATGTCTGAATCCATGCTAAAACTTCATCCTAAAAGCCAAGGAAGTTACCCTCTCATTTACCTTGATATTTACTTTCATGTTACTGCAAAGTTCATCCACTTTGAGTACCTTAACTTACCTTGAATTATTTCTAATGTTGTCAATTACAATTAGCACTCTGATTGAGTCTATTCTTCGGTATTCGGTAATTGGGTCTATAAAATCTGAACACCTGAGAGTTCATATGCTTGAACACCTTATGAGATGTGAATAAATGGAGATGACATTATTGGGTCTTTGTACCCCTGTGATTTTTATGCCTGTGCAAATAGGGCTGGTCCAGTCCTGGGAGGAGCACCCGAATTCATTTTCGGACCACGTGGAATGATAAGGATATCTGGATGTCTGACATTGCATCATCTATTTTCTGAATATGGTCATCATAATTCCAGTACTGTGTAAATGATATGTGAATCAATTCTTGAGCTATATATCTGAGCATGATCTAAGTTTTACTATCATTGTATCAAGCTTACTGTTCTGAAATCTGGTGTGACTCTTTGATATTCCGTTCTGTCTTTGTCTTGGCTACCATGTATACATTCTTGAACTATCAACTGAACTATGGAATTTGAATTCTACTGGGCTAGTTAGCTCATTATTTCCTACCATTTTCAGGTAATACAGATGGGGGTGATGCTTAAGGGATTGAGTGCTGAGTGGACCGACATGAGTATGTTTCTATTTCTGTTTAGTAGTGTAAAAAGGGATATGTAAATTAAGTTTGTTTTGATCTACTCCTCTCCTACTTGTTATGAGGAGTATCTATGTAATTAAACTTTCGCGTTATGACGATATGAATGGATAAATAAATATTACTTTTGTACCTGCTTTTCTGTCACTTCTGATAAATAGCTTTTTATTAGGACGTGACAGATAAATTTGGTATCATAGCATTAGTTTGATAAACCTAGGGAAATCAGTGAGTTGGGGTAGAAACATGGGATTAGTTAGCATGATTTTTGTAATCATGTAAATGCTTAACTTGTTAATGATTTCAGAATGGACATGAATGCCCAAGAAAGGTTGGTTGCTGCCATGGAATTGCTACGTCAGGATATAGAATTGTATGCCCAAGCGCAGCGAGAAGCCCACCTGCAAATGAAGGAAGAGGTACTCAACTTGACTGCAGGTGCTTTCATGGCGGGCAATCCATGTGCTTCCTTAGAAATTATGAGTCAAGTTATGATCAATCTGGATAACTTGAAGTTGGGACAAGATCTATTGCTCCACCAAGTTGAGGATCATTGGGAGGCATTGACTGATGCTGCTAGAGAACTGTACCATGGGGCTGGAGTAGAGCAGCAAGCACCGCAAATGGAAACTGTTATAGATCTTACCCGAAACTAGAAGAAGACTTAGACCACTCATCTTTTTGTATGCCTCTCTTTTTGTGTAAACACTGATTGTATATATGTAACTCCCATATGTATGTGGAGTGAGAGGTTAGTGAAGATTGGAGTTTTGTATATTTGGTAAACTTGGTAGGAGAAGGCTGTGATATTTTGTTGATACATGGGGATGTATTACAATGTAAATATTTGACTTGATAATATAGATGGTGGTGTTATGTGAAATTGAATTGTGTATGTGATGAATGCAAGATTGGATGCTTGTGAAATTAATGAATGTATTACTGAATGTTTCAGATTCCTTTTGATTTAATCATGGATGGTGGTGATGCTAATTTGAGGAAGATGGAAAGTTCTATGCATGATTTGACCCGTGTAATGAAGGTAGTAGCTAGAAATAACAGTCACAATGGTACAAGCTTGTTCAAAGATTTCCGAAGCCTGGACCCTCCGAGATTCGCAGGAAGTACGGATCCGAATGAAGCTGAGAATTGGCTAAAAGACATTGAAAGGATATTCAGAATGATTAAGTGTACGGAAGAAGAAAAGGTTTGTCTCACTACATTTCAATTGGATCGGGATGCTCGTGCTTGGTGGGAAACTGTGGAAGCTACCATGGAAGATTCAAATCAAGTCAGTTGGGAAGAGTTGTGGAACTGTTTAATGAGCAATATTTCTCTGAGGTGGTTCAGGAGAAGAAAGCGAATGAATTTGCTGGGTTAAAGCAGCTAAGAATGTCGGTATCCGAGTATGAGGCTCAATTTGCCCGGTTGTCAAAATATGCTCCTCATCTTATATCCACAGAAAAGCTAAAGGCTAAGAGGTTTATGAATGGACTGCGTCCTAATTTTATTACGCAGTTAACTCCTCATCTGATTACTACCTATTCAGAAATGGTAAAAAGAGCCTTGGCATTTGAAGCTACGAACGAAACTGTGGATAAGATTAAAGGGAAATATGGAGAAGGGTCTTCAGATCGAAAAAGGAAGTATGAGTCGGGGAATGCCCCGAAGATTCAGCAAGCTGCTAAGAAGGCAGGCAAAGCTCTGGTAGGAAGTAAGGAGGTTTGTAAGCATTGCCATCGTATCGGGCATAAGATTGAGAATTGCTGGAGTAAATTGGGTGCATGTTTCCGGTGTGGTAGCACTCAACACCGAATTCCGGACTACCCGATGGCTAAGACAGCACCAACAAAAAAGAACCTCCAAGTAAAGCAAGGAAGACTACAAGCCATTCAGGATGTGGAACTTGAATCCCCGCAGGAAGGCGGATTGATTGAAGGTACTTTATTAGTAAACTCAAAACCTGCATTTGTGTTGTTTGATTCTGGAGCTACGCACTCTTTCATTAGTTATGAATTTGCTAAATTGTTGGATATAAAGTCCGTTCCATTAACCACACAACTTGAGGTTGCAACTCCTTCAAGTGAGGGTAAAAAGCTTAAAGAATATTACCCTGTTAGCCAGATTATTGTCAAAGGACATGATTTACCTGGTGATCTGATATGTTTAGAAATGTGGGATTATGATGTAATCCTTGGGGTTGATTGGCTATCGAAATACCATGCAAATCTAGATTGCCAATTAAGACAAGTGACTTTCCTAGGAGAGGAAAATTATTCTATAAGTTTTGATAAACCCCAAACCAAGAGAATACCGATAATTTCAGCAGTGAAAGCTTGTAAGTTAGTACAGAAAGGTTGTCAAGGATATTTGGCTTCCGTGACCCTATTAAATTAGAGCATTGCGAGATTGGAAGATATTCCGGTAGTAAGAGAATTTCTTGATGTTTTCCCTGAAGAGCTACCTGGCGTACCACCTAATAGAGAGGTGAATTTTTCAATTGAGTTGGTACCAGGAGCCACACCAATTTCTAGAACACCCTACAGAATGTCAATAGAAGAACTGAAAGAACTGAAAAGACAATTGTTGGAATTGATAGAGAAGGGATTCATTAGACCCAGTACCTAACCTTGGGGTGCTCCGGTACTGTTTGTTAAAAAGAAAGATGGATCTATGCGGTTGTGTATAGATTATCGGCAGTTAAATCAATTGACTATAAAGAATAAGTACCCACTACCGAGAATTGATGATCTATTTGATCAATTGTCTGGAGCTCAGTGCTTTTCCAAGGTTGATTTAAGATCTAGATATCATCAGCTTAAAATTCAAGAATCAGATATTTATAAAACGGCTTTTCGAACAACATATGGACATTATGAATTTGTAGTTATGCCGTTTGGACTGACCAATGCACCAGCTGCATTTATGCGGTTGATGAATGATGTATTCAGGTCTTGTTTAGATGAGTTTGTGGTTGTATTCATTGATGATATACTGATCTACTCCAATAGTATAAAGGAGCATGAAACTCATCTGCGGATCACTTTGCAATTGTTACGAGACAATAAGTTATATGCAAAGTTTAGCAAGTGTGAATTTTGGTTGAAAGAAGTAATGTTCTTAGGACACATTATTTCTAAAGAAGGTCTATCAGTAGACTCTTCAAAGATTGAAACCATACAGAAATGGAAGCAACCTAAGAATCTCACTGAAGTAAGAAGTTTTCTGGGCATGGCCAGTTACTACCGGCGATTTGTCAAAGATTTTTCTAGAATTGCCTCACCTCTTACACAGTTGACTAGAAAAGGAACTGCTTTTATCTGGAATGAGAATTGTGAGGAAGCATTCCAATTGTTAAAAGAATGTCTGTCATCTGCACCAATTCTAGCTTTGCCGGTGGAAGGAAAAATATTTGAGGTTTATACCAATGCTTCCAACATTGGATTGGGATGTGTATTGATGCAAGATAGAAGAGTAATTGCCTATGCATCAAGACAGTTGAAGACTCACGAGAAAAACTACCCAGTACAGATTTATTGGCCGCTGTGGTCTTTGCTCTCACAAAAAGAACTGAACATGAGACAAAGTAGATGGATGGAATATATCAAAGACTATGATTTCAAGATTGAATACCATCTGGGAAAAGGAAACACTGTGGCTGACGCACTTAGTAGAAATCCTATAGCCAAGATGTTTCGGTTGCAATTAAGTGAATGGAAATTGTTAGAAGAATTTTCCACATTAAGCTTGAAAGTTGAAAAACAAGAGGAAAGAATGGTGATTAGCAACTTGGTAGTGCAGTCAGATTTGCTGAAGCAAATTAATGAGCAACAGGACAATGATCCTATATTGGTAGGAATCAGAGAAAAATTGGCTTCTAAACCTGATTTTAATGAAGATTTTCATGGAAATCTTCGATTCTGGGACAGATTGTGTGTACTGGATAATCCCGAAATCAAGAAACAGATCTTAGAAGAAGCTCATCAGTCTCACTATACTATTCATCCTGGAGCTGGTAAAATGTATCAAGATTTGAAGAAGTATTTCTGGTGGTGCAACATGAAAAAGGATATTGTGGAATTTATTGCAAAATGTTTGACCTGTCAGAAAATTAAGGCAGAACACCAGAAACCTGCAGGAAAATTAAAGCCACTTGAGATACCAGAGTGGAAATGGGATAGCATTGGTATGGATTTTATTGTGGGATTACCTAAAACACAGAGTGGATTTGATGCTATATGGGTAATCATTGACAGACTTACCAAATCAGCTCATTTCTTAGCAATAAAGATAAGATGGTCTGTTAATATTTTGGCAGCATTATATATGAAAGAAATTGTACGTTTGCATGGAATTCCAAAGAACATAGTTTCTGACCGAGATGCAAGATTTACTTCGCATTTTTGGAGAGAATTACAGGATGCTTTGGGAACAAAATTAAAATTTAGTACTGCATTTCACCCTCAAACAGATGGACAGACCGAACGGGTGAATCAAATTGTTGAGGATAGGTGTCGTGCTTGTCTATTAGAGTTCGGAAATGACTGGAACACTCATCTAGCAATTATGGAATTTGCATATAACAGTAGTTACCAGTCTACTATTCGAATGGCACCATTTGAAGCTTTGTATGGTCAACAATGTAGATCACCATTGTGTTGGATCGAACTAAAAGAGATGCATATTCTTAAACCTGAAATGATCCAAGAGACGACAGAAGTTATCAAGTTAGTACAAGACCGGATGAAAGCTGCTCAAGACCGCCAGAAAAGTTATGCCGATCGGCGTAGAAGAGAGTTAGAATTTCATCAAGGAGAACATGTTTTTCTTAAAGTGTCACCCTGAAGAGGAATAAAAAGATTTGGCATCAAGGGAAAATTGAGTCCAAGATACATTGGACCTTTGAAATACTGAAGAGAGTTGGTGAAATGACATACAAATTGGCACTCCCACCACAATTATCCAATGTTCATGATATTTTTCATGTATCAATGTTAAGGAAATATGTATATGATCCGGAACACATTATTGGATACCAAGATTTGGATGTACAAGGAAATTTGGCATATGAAGAAAGACCAGTACAGATCATCGATTGAAAAATCAAGCAACTTCGGAACAAGGAAGTTCCTTTATTAAGATTCAATGGAATAAGTGAGGACAAGAAGAAGCACATGGGAATTGGAAGATTCCATCAAGGACAAGTATCCAGAGTTGTTTTCAGGTTAGTAACTACATCTGTATGTTATTAAATTTAGAGGACCAAATTTCTTTTAGTAGGGGAGAGTTGTAACGCCCCATAAATTCAAAGTGTTATGAAAATGAGAATAATGTGGTTAAAATACATTAGGACTGTTATTAAATTGTGATAACTAGAAGTTAGGCTTAATTTGTGGTAATGTACGTTACCCCAGTGTCGTACATCGAAGTGCGCGCTCCCATAGGGCGACATCGGAAAACGACAACGAAATAAAAATCCGAGAACATCATAATTTCCATAAAAATGTGGAGAAGTCAAATATGTAATTATCTGAATTTTTCGACGTATGGATTTCGAGATTAAGTCGACGCGACTATTTTTTGGGTGATTTTTCACCTATTGTAAAATAAATTCTAAAAATTAAACTAAAATCACCATAATTTGCAAAATCATCATATTAGTCTATGGTTAAAATTTCATTACAAATGGACACCATTTGGATGGTTTTGCATAGTGATCATTGGGCCAGTTGATTTATGGGACAATTACGGTAAGCCATTTCTGGGATTTCCCGATGGCTTACGTGTAAGGCCCTTGAAGAGCCACCACACATAAGATGGGGTCATCATTACCACTACATGCGTGTAACCAAGGTAAAAGCTGCATGGGCTACGTGTTAATGCATGGGTTAAAAGAGTTTACCTATGACACCTCATGCCGACGTGCCTCTGCATGAGGAAGTCATTAGGCTTATAAAAGCCACTTCCCTTCCATCATACGTACCCTTTACACACACCTTGTTCTTGCCCTGTTCTTGCATTTCTTGCTCATTGCTGCTAGAGGTGTTGTTAGAGGAGCTACTGGAAGTGCTGTTGGGAGTTGTTGTCATTGCACCTACAACTACTTCCATCTCTGCTCCTATTTCTTCTGTAGCTGCTTCTTCTTTGGTGTTAACTTGCTGTTGAAGTAGCTGTCGTGTCTAGCAAGGCATCAATTTGGGAGGAAGTTCTTCTTCCACTGAGTTAAACTCTTTCACCAAGATCAAGTGGAAGCTTTCTTGCTTAGCAAGGTAGGATTCATCTCTCTATGGTTCAATTTGGTTTTTGTTCATATGTCACAAGGAATTCATAATGAACGAATAAGTGACCATACTTGTGATTCATTGTTTTTCCTTCCGTTCATGGTAGAATTACTCTTTTTGGGGAAGGAACAACTTGATTCTATTTAAGATTCAATTCCCTCTGGTTCAGATTTATCTTTTCCACATGATAAGAACCTCTTGATGATTAAATCAAAGACTACACATGAGGTTCTTCTATTTTTCTTTCAGTCATGCTAGAAATACTCTTGCTAGAGGAAGAACAATCTTGTTCCATTTTCAGAAACTAGCTCCAATCCTTTTCTTACACCCTTGATTCTTGTATATACCAAAGAGCTTGGTTACCTTTGTAATAATAGGAAAACATTGGTTTAGATGGTTGATAATTCAAGTTTTGATTGAGATCCATATATATTTTGTGATTTAGTGTCCAACCTATAAGAATCTTTCATTTAACCATTATTAGCAAGACTATGTCTCAATTTCTCCATAGAGTTTGGTTCTAGCGAGCTAAGTTTGGAATTATAAGTTTCTTGTTTCATCTCGATTTTTTAGCTTGTAAATCCCTGTGAGAACTCCAATTAGACTCTTCTATTTGATATCAAACATGTCTTGGTTCATAGGTTTTATAGTTAGGGTGTTTAGGATAGATTTGAAGTCAATTTTGGATATTCGGTAGCTACCTGTCGATAGCCAGCCCAAGAACTGTCGACAGGCGCATACCATACAGAACCCAGATAACTGGGACTGTGGAGATCTGTCGACAGATCTCTTTGCTGCTGTCGACAGATCCCACAGTCCAGAAAATATGAGTTCTGTCTGTTGTCTTTTGTCGACAGCCCCTTCATGGCTGTCGACAGATGCAGTGCTGATTCAGATTTCTGCACTCTTTCATGTCCGAATCCATGCCAAAACTTCATCCTAAAAGCCAAGGAACTTACCCTCTCATTTACCTTGATATTTACTGTCATGTTACTACAAAGTTCATCCACTTTGAGTACCTTAACTTTCCTTGAATTTTTCAAAAGTTGTCAATTACGAATAGCACTCCGATTGAGTCTATTCTTCGGTATTCGGTAATTGGGTCTATAAAATCTGAACACCTGAGAGTTCATATGCTTGAACACCTTATGAGATGTGAATAAATGGAGATGACATTATTGGGTCTTTGTACCCCCTGTGATTTTTATGCCTGTGCAAATAGGGCTGGTCCAGTCCTGGGAGGAGCACCCGAATTCATTTTCGGACCACGTGGAATGAAAAGGATATCTAGATGTCTGGCATTGCATCATCTATTTTCTGAATATGGTCATCATAATTCCAGTACTGTGTAAATGATATGTGAATCAATTCTTGAGCTATATATCTGAGCATGATCTGAGTTTTATTATCATTGTATCAAGCTTACTGTTCTGAAATCTGGTGTGACTCTTTGATATTCCGTTCTGTCTTTGTCTTGGCTACCATGTATACATTCTTGAACTATCAACTGAACTATGGAATTTTAATTCTACTGGGCTAGTTAGCTCATTATTTCCTACCATTTTCAGGTAATACAGATGGGGGTGATGCTTAAGGGATTGAGTGTTGAGTGGACCGACATGATGAGCAAGCCAATATGTTTCTATTTCTGTTTAGTAGTGTAAAAAGGGATATGTAAATTAAGTTTGTTTTGATCTACTCCTCTCCTAGTTGTTATGAGGAGTATCTATGTAATTAAACTTCCTCGTTATGACGATATGAATGGATAAATAAATATTACTTTTGTCCCTGCTTTTCTGTCACTTCCGATAAATAGCTTTTTATTAGGACGTGACAATTTCTGATTGCCCAATGCTAAAGGAACAAGCCCCTCAGGACAGGCATCCGAATGGACAAAGGAGGCAAGGCTGCTTACAAGCTATTCAGGAGCCTGAAGCTGCAGAAGAAGAAGGTATGATGGAATATGTTATTTTTGTTGAACTTCTAGATCAGTCTTATGATAATCATCTTGCTGGTGCATCAGTCGTAAGTAGGAGAGATGACTAGAGGTCAGACCAACCGTGGCTTCCAAAGATAGCTAAATGAAAAGATAGAGCTCTACCCACTACAGGTGCGGTGTTTGTTGGTTATACGGTGATCCAAGCAAGTAAACCAAATCAGGAAGCCCAATTTCCTGGTTCACTTGACTACACATGAATTTGGGGACCAAATTCTTTTAAGTGGGGGGGGGATGTAGCACCTCAAAAAATCGGTAATTAAAAAAAATAGAAATAAATTGAAAACGATAAATTCAATATTAGTAAAATAGCAAAAATGCACGTGTCATTATCATACATACAAAAACCTACTAGAAAATTTCATAAAAACCATAGTTCAACTCTAAATAATACTCCCTAATGACCCAGAAGAAATTGGTGCAAAGGGAAATCAAATGGTCCAAGTTTAAGGCGTTTTGCAACTGAGTGTCGTAATCAGGGAATAGTTAGGAAATCAAAATCACACATAGTTAGATGAGTCAGAAAATAAATAAAAATTATAGATGGACTTCAAATAATATCCTCTAATGATCCATCAAGAAACCTGGTTCAATAAAAGTCATTTGGGGTATATTTAAGAGTTAGTGTGACTTATTATCGTAATTAGGAAATAAGTTGGACAATCCATTATCATGTGTATAAAATATCATAACTAAATTACAAATTTATGGTTGACTCCAAACAATATGTGGGGATAGTCCATAAAATAAGTCGGACCAATGGATAACTTATGACCCATGAACAAATTCAGGTATGAAAATAGTAAATAAATAACTTCTGTATTATCGAAATGATAGAACTTACGTACCACTATCGTATGTGAGAAAACACATCAGAAAATTTCGTAAAAATTATAAATCAACCCTAAACATTATTCCTAAATGTTCCACGAAGAAATTCGTGCAACAAAAAATCCGATTGGCCAAGTGTATGTCACACGGGACTAATTATCCGAAATTGGAAACTAAGTCGGAAAATTGTTAACACGGAAAAATAACCCGAGCATAAATTAATAAACATGTTGGAGAGACTTCCAACATCATGTATTAATGACCCATTAATAGATTGGGTCAATGGAGCACATTTGGCCCAAGGATAAAAATTGGAACAAGAAATGCCCAAAAATTTGTGCATGTAAATGAGGGGTATTTAGGAAGGGTAAATTAGGGTTTAAAGTGTGTCATTAGCCAAGCATGGCAAGCCAAATCGTGGCCAACCATGCATGAGACCTTCCCATGGTGTTGCTACCTCTTTTGGGTGAGAGAATCTCAAATTTTGGAAGGTGTCATGCTAAACCCGCAGTCCCCTTTCTTAGTCCCATTAGGACATGCAATAAAACCCTAAATCTATAAGAACTCCTCACAAAATGTTTAGGGAAGGTTTAGCAACAAGTTTGGGTCGTGAGCAGCAAGCCTAGGGCACTGGAGGAGAGGAGAACAGCTGGGGAAAACGTGGTCTTCCTCAACCTTCTTCTGCATCGACCCAGAAACTTGCAGGGAGTTCTTAGCATTCAAAGGTAGGTGTTCTCGGTCCAAGATTAAAGGAAACCCATACCATCATGTAGAGATGCATGTCTAGGTTCATTTGCACTTGGTTTGCATAAATTTCATGGAGTATACGTGGAGTTCTAGTCATGTTTCCTAAGTCACGCACAGTTAGGGCTTTTTATGTTCTTCTTATTTTGTACATGATTTAAGACCGAATTAGATCAAACCCCCATCATGAACGTTATGCTACTAGTAATTCTCATCATGTTTTGTGTTGAACGTTATATCTAAATCTCATTAGTTAGAGAGTTTATAAGCATAGTAAGAGAGTCAATACATGATACTGCATTTTTGGGTTGCACTTAACTTTTATGTTTTCATGTTTTGCACAGAATAGAGACCTAATCAGACCAAACCCCCAACATAAATGTTCTTCTACTAGATGTCCTATACATGTTTTATGTTGAGAGTATTGTCTAAATGTCAGTATATCTCAAGTTACAGGCCTCACATGTAAGTCACAAGGAAGTCACATATGTTTAGGACTTTCTTAAGTTCTTCCTGTGTTGCGTGCGATTAGAGAGAAAATCATATCTAACCCACAACATAAACGTTCTTCCAATAAATGTGCTCAACATTTTTCCATGTTGAGGTTTTTGTCTAAATGTCAGCAGATCTCAAGTTACGGGCCGGACATGTAAGTCGCAATGAAGTCAGGTATGTTTAGGGCTTTCTTGCATTCTTCCTGTGTTGCAAGCGATTAGAGATAGAATCAAATCTAACCCACAACATACAAGTTCTTCAAATAGATGTCCTAGACATTTTTTATGTTGAGAGTTTTGTCTAAATGTCAGTGGATAGAGAGATATAGGCATTGCATGAATATCGCACACTGATTACTGTGTTTTCGGTTTGAGGTTTGAACCGCGTCCGGTTCAGGAGACGCGATTCCAGCACCTGGTGTCACGTCGGTCTTGGCCGATGCAATTACGTGAACCGTGTCTATGAGGTCTGATGCGATTCAGCGTCTGACCGGTCAATAGT
Organism: Colocasia esculenta; assembly: GCA_014218235.1. Classification (NCBI taxonomy): domain Eukaryota; kingdom Viridiplantae; phylum Streptophyta; class Magnoliopsida; order Alismatales; family Araceae; genus Colocasia; species Colocasia esculenta. The sequence goes on from CM024761.1 coordinate 119,068,101, forward strand.
GCGCGTGAGACTTCGTGCCGTGTGAGTTTCGACCGTGTCGGTCTAATCCGCGGTGGGAACACCTGTCGCGATTCAGCCAGTTTTCCACTCAGTCTTTTCGCCAATTTTATATTGTTATTTTAAATGTCTGTCATGAACGCGTCGGGATATCACGACGTGATTCAATCTTAAAGGCGACCATGGAGGCCGTCACGATTTTCGTCATTCACAGTTAGCCTTGTTTGACTGTACATCGTGTTATGAAAAGTGTCCACTGTGTTGGATGTGATTAAGGATTGTCCCGAGACTGTTCTTTCTTGTTAGTTAGTCAGCATGTTTAGTTGTTGGGTCTGTTAGCATGTTGCATCATATTACATAGTATGCATGGACCTGAAAGCAATCAACCAATTTTAAAACGGTAATGACATGAATATGATTCTAATGTTTATTATGTGACTGATCATAGTTCATTGATTGATATCTTGTGATCTAGCTTGAAGTGAAATTGACATGATATGAATATGATATGAATGTATGGATGAACACATGTTAGCGTAGACTTGTTTGGTTAAAATGTTTCATCATGATTGTATATGAGTTTTCTTTAGTTATATGCTTTCTGATGTTTCAATTATTTGTTCATAACTTGCATACATGTTTAGGAAAATCTGTGACACGTCACTTACACAATTTGCACTATTAGGCACACCCTTCTTGGGGAATTGGGAGCTCCGTAAGTCTACGCTCTCTATGGATTCCCACATAGAGGCCGAGCTAGTTGTACCATGAAGTACCCTAGAGATAGAGAGTGCATGTTTCGCATACGATCTGTCATTAGTCATCCTCATGTCAAGACATTAATGAATTATGAAACATAAAATACGTCGTTATACTGCCCGTTTGGTCTCTTGAGCTTTTGTCATACCTTAACTCTATGAATGATCATGTCTCTATTACTATGAGCTTGTCATTGAAACTCCGTGGCCATAATATGAATATGTTTGTTCGACACATATGGGACTCGGTCCATTTGACTAATGTCTGTGCAATAGGGGCCCTGTCTGGTCCTAGGGAGGAGCACCCCAACGTACTTATTAACCGTGGGAGTATGGACTTGTGGTGCGTGGCATGGCACTGATACTATATGCAAGATGTGTGTGAATGTGCATTCGTTTGATATGATATGATATGATAAGTCTGATCACGTGATATCTGTGAATATGGCCAATTCCTTTTGATATGATTATGGTCTTGAATTACCTGTCCATTGTATATGAAATTGATATTTGATCTGAGATGATATCCGTTCTGTTCAGCTATTTAACTTGTTAGAAAAACATGCATTGTCATCATGTACATGTTCATATCTTGCCTAATTAAATTGTTAATCATGTTTATTAGTGCCTGCATAATATTGAGATGTAAATCCTACTGAGCTAGTTCGCTCACCCTATCATCCTGTCCTTTTCAGGTAGTGATGAGGAACCAGTGGAGTCCGATGGGGCAAGGCAAGAGTGATGAGCACCCGACATTGAGAAGATGAAGTATTAGGAATAGATATTTGAATAGTCTATGTATTAGAGAAAATTTTTCATTTGAATAATGAACCCTTTTTTAGTTGGTTCTTCTTATGTAAGGTTGTAACTAGTGAATTGAAATGGAATAAAGTATACTTTGGTGACAATATTATGGTCTCAATGTGTTATTGCATTTAAATTATGACTCTGTGCTATTCAACTATGATACGTCTATTTGTATCGTTCACGTCTTCCAGTATTTATTCCGCTTCCAAATATCGAGGCTTGACATTAAAGCAGTTGTTCTTAGACGCTAGAATAAAGAAGTGTTTTGAAACATAACTCATAATGTTAAAGCCGCAGCCGATGATGTTGATCATCACCAATGTGCTTTTGACTCTGATCCTACTGATGTCAAAAGGATGTGTTTAAATAATGCGAATGCTATCTTACAACAAGCGCTTCGTAGAGAGAGATGTACTGGAAACAAAAATCTAGAGTGGATTGGCTAGAGAATGGGGATAGAAACACTTCTTTCTTTCACGCTACTGTTCTATGCAATAGAAGAAAGAATTACATTCATAGACTCAAAATGGAGGAGGGCGGTCCTTGGGTTTCAGACAAGGAAGTGCTGCAGTCTAATGCTGTGGAGTGTTTTAAAATTATTCTCTCTAATGAGCAACATATGATTGATGATAACCTGCTACATTGTATTCCCTCCATGGTTACTACGGATGATAATATTAAGTTTTATGAATTGCCTTCTGCTCAAGAGATTAAGAGTGCGGTGTGGTCTTTAAAGAGCTCCAGTGCGTCTAGACCTGATGGTTTCTTAGGAGATTTCTTTACTACTGATGGGATTTTATTGTCAATGATGTTGTGGATGCCGTTCAATGCTACTTTTTGGGTACCGATCCCCATTGGCAATGCTGCATCTATTATCACGTCGTACCTAAGGTTCAAGAGCCAAAATATTATGGTGGTTTCAAACCTATCAGCCTTTGCAACTTCTCCTATAAAGTCACCTCTCGGATTTTCTGTATGCAGCTGACGCCAATTCTGCCCAACTTAATTTCTGAACAGCGGTGTGCATTTGTTCAGGGGCGCAACATCCTAGATAATGTGTCTCTTTCTCTCCAGTGTGACTGTCTGAATAGGAAGGTGCGGGGTCATAATGTGCTTTTCAAGCTGGATATGGCCAAAGCTTATCATCATATTGACTGGGATTTCATATTTTCTGTGATGCAGAGGTAATTGGCTTTGGTATTCGCTTCATTTCTCTGATTGGTGGTTTGATTTCTAACTGCTGGTTCACTATCAGCTTTAATGGGGTTCGCTTTAGGTAATTTCTTTATGTCCTCTAGGGGATTGGGCCAGGGTGATCCGCTAGCCCCTTTGCTCTTTATTATTGCCTCAGAGGTCCTTAGTAGAGGGTTAAGCCAGTTGTTCCAACTTAAGCACGTCAAGTATTTCTCTAGTAGAAGGGGCCACTTTCCCATTTCCCATTTACTTTATGCTGATGATACTTTAATCTTTATGAATGGGCACTCTACGGGTGTTACATCCTTGCTTCAGTTTCTGAGACTTTATGAGGGTTGCTCTGGCCAAAGAGTTAATGTGGGTGCATAAAAGCTCATTCATGCTTTCTAACAAAGCTCCAGCTGCTTATATGCACCACATACGTAACTTGACAGGTATAAACCTCAAGTGGGATGCATGTGCTACCTGGGTGTCCCTCTGAAGAATGGTAGACTCCTTTCTTTGGATTATAAATTTATCATTGAAAAGGTTAATGTCAGGCTTGCTAGTTGGAGTTCCAAAGCACTCTCCCAAGTTGGTAGAGCGATTCTTATCTAAGTCGTCTTGAGAAGTCTACTGTAAAGATGCAAACACACCAGAGACAAGAGAGCAATTCCACACTATAATGTGTTGTTCTGTCCTATGACGGAGGCTTTGTATTTATAAGATTACACCTTAGTTACAACAGGTAGTAGCAGTCTTGTACGTCAGAGTTAGAGATGTGACTCTTCATGAAGAGGCATAACTGTACATGAAGGGGCATGACCCAATGCCAACTCTTATCCTCTAACTAACAGAGAAGAGTCCTACGCTTCTTTACGTTGCGTGGAGTCTTCACTTCTGTTAACACTCCCCCGCAAGCTCAAGGGGGCAGACTCCACATTGAGCTTGGACCGTAGCAGAAAAACCGCCCTGAGGAGAGTGGGTTTGTGAACACATCGGTGATCTAATCTTGAGTAGAGAGATAAGAAACCTTCAAGTCGCCAGAGGAGACCCGCTCTTAAACAATATGGTAGTCAATTTCCATGTCTTTTGTCCGTGCATGAAAAATTGGATTGGCAACCATATTGGTAGCCCCAATGTTATCACACCACAGTTGAGGAGTAGGAATGTCCGGAACACCAACCTCCTTCAGCAAGGAAACTAGCCAGAGGACTTCCATAGTAGCATTAGCTATGGCTTCTATTCAAGTTCAGTACTGGATCGGGCCACAGTGGTCTGTTTCTTAGCACTCCAAGACACAATATTATGGCCAAGATAGAATGCATAGCCACTTGTGGACCTCTGATCTAGAGAACATCCTGCCCAATCAGCATCACTAAAAACATGTATCTGTCGTGAAGAGCCACTATAGAACATAAGACCATAATGGGTTGTCCCCTTTAGATAACGCAGGATACATTTAACAGAGGCCCAATGACCCTCTGTGGGTGCATGCATAAACTGACAAGCACGGTTTACTGTAAATGCAATATCCGAGCATGTCAAAGTGACATACTGGAGAGCTCCAACGATGTTGCGGTAGATAGTAGGGTCTGCCAATAGCACAGTGGAAGTGGCGGTGGAACTACTTGTGGCCATGGGTGTAGAGATAGGACGTGCACCATTCATGTTAGCCTTGCCTAGCAAGTCAACAACATACTTGGCTTGGGAAAGGAAACAACCCTCATGATGAGATAAGAATTGAATACCAAGAAAATAACTAGCTCGTCCAAGATCTCGAAGTGCAAAATCTGTATGGAGAGATTCAATCAAAGAGGAGATGGCGGAGGGCTGATTACCCATGACGAGAATGTCATCGACATAAATGAGCACAAAGAGAACAAGCCCAGGGCATCGCAAGAAGAAGAGAGATGTGTCACTGGCACAGCCAAAAAACCTAAGAGTAAGTAGGTGGCTGCTAAGATGATGAAACCATGCTCTCGGGGCCTGGCGCAAACCATAAATCGAGTGATGCAACCGGCAAACGTGAGAGGGAAACTAGGGATGTATAAAACCAGGTGGTTGGTCCATGAAGACTGTGTCCTCAAGATGGCCCTGGAGAAAAGAATTAGAGACATCCAGTTGTCTGATTGACCAGCACGATGACACAGCAATAGCAATCAACAAACGAATAGTAGTGACTTTTACCACTGGGCTAAATGTGTCGAAAAAATCAACTCCAGGTTGCTGGCAGAAGCCCTTGGCCACAAGTCTCGTGAATCACAACATATATCCATCACATGATCACACAATAGATGACATTAAATCAACCATTACACTTAGAATATATATTCAAATTCTTATGATTTCATGTAGGTTAATGACTTTTAGGCGAATACATAGCTATATGACATGATGTAACACAATAACCTGCATAAACAAGACTAAACAGCTCATTAAAACAGTCTTGGGTCGGCCCTAAAATCGCGTCAGAACCAGTTGACACACTTCACGAAGCCGTACACAGACAAAACACAGCTCGGTAACAAGCATCTAAATCGCGACGTACTTACCCATCGCGTTTAAATTGCGACAGGAATTGCCGATGCGTTCATGCTACCTCTCTCTGAATCGCGATGGGACAAACTGTCGCATTCAAGAGATAATTTTAAAAATCGAATATAAAAATTACAGAAAATCTTTGGGTGGGAAAATGAGTCAAATCGCGATGGCCTATGCCGTCGCGTTCATGACCGGAGTTGAAAACCATGCAGCGCACAGTTTTATGCACTGTGGTTGACTGGTCAGACATCAAATCGCGACGTAATACTCGGTCACCTTTTACTGAATTGTGATGTGATACCCAGTCTCCTTTTAATAAATCATGATGTACCAGTACATCGCATTCATGCATGCGGAATCGCAACGTCTGGATACGTCGCGGTTCTTGATCATACCCAAAAACACAGAAACACTGTTACACCCTTCATGATTGACCTATAACTTGAAATCTAACAACATTTAGACAAAATGCTTAACACAAAAAATGACGAGAACATTTAGTAGAAGAAGTTTCATGTTTTGGGTTTTACCCAAATCGACATCGGTTTGCGTGAAACACATGAAGAACACAGAAAGCCCTAGACCTACGCGACTTAGGGAAAACACTTAATACTCAAGATGTACTCAATGAAATTTGAGGAAATTACTTGCATATGAAAATAGACTCGATGCCCTACACATTGATATAAAATTTATTTAGATTGGCCCGAGATCACCTACCCTTTGGGTTCATGAAGTCCCATCCTTCAGAAACACCCTCGTTCAGACCGCTTGGAGGAGAACACTTAATACACCCGATCTACTAAATAAAAAATAGGCAAACCAGTGCCATTAGAAGCTAGACTCGACCTTATTTCTAGGGGTATAAGTCTTGCATAGTTTGGTTAAGGTTGGCTTACCTTAGGTCGACTCCAAGAAGAGCACTCTGCACAGGTCGTTGCAGACACAACAGGAAGAAGAGCTCCGTCTTGAGGCGTTTCCCTCCACTTCTTGTGCTCAAGAACAGCTAACCACGACCCCAACATCAGGTAAACTTGTCCCCTAGGTTTCATGACATGTATGTAAGCATCTAGGGTTTTTTAGAAGTCCCATTGGGTGTAGGAAAGAAAGGTTGCGATTTTGGTCTTTCACCTTTCTTGTTTTGATGATTTCTCGCCCCATTAGGGTGTGAGAGGCTTTAGGAAACTCTCTAGTATGGCTAGGCACGAAATTTGGTTTCTATGTGTGAGTATTTGCCTCATGTTTTACCCTAATTGCCTCTTTCTAATTTCAGCTTAATTAGGGTCACGAATTTCTGGGTATTTTTCTTGCTCCACTTTATTCTTGGGCCAAACATCATCCAATTGCCCAATTCTGATAATGGGTCATCATTACATGATGTTGGAAGTCTCTCCAACATGTTATTTAATTTGTGATCATGTTATATTTCCGTGTTAACGGTTTTCCGACTTAGTTTCCTAATTTAGATAATTAGTCACATTGTGACGTACACTAGGCCAATCAGATTTTTCGTTGCACGAATTTCTTCGTAGAACACATAGGAATAATGTTTGGGGTTGATTTATATTTTTTACGGAATTTTCCGATGTGTTCTTGCACATACGATAGTGGTGCGTATGTTCTATAATTTCGATAATACAGAATTAATTATTTCTATTTATTTATAATTTTTAAATCACTGAATTTTCTGGGTGCTACACCCTCCCCCACTTAAGAAAATTTGGTCCCCAAATTTATACATTAATGGTATAGTATCATACCTGAGAATAGTTCTGGGTGGTTTTTCTCATTCTTTCCTCTATTTCCCAGGTAGCGTTGGTAACTCCATCTCGACTCCACTGGACCTTCACCATAGGTATGGTACGATTCCGGAGTCATTGAAACTTCTGATCCAGTAGCTTAATCGGCTTCTCTTCGTAGGTCAGGTCCTCTCGAATCTCCAAGTCTTCATGGTTAATCACGTGGTCGGCATTGAATAGATACTTCCTCAGCATGGATATGTGGAATACATTGTGCACGTTTGCTAGTTGTGGAGGTAGTGCAAGGCTATAAGCCACCTGACCAACCCTCTCGACGATTTCAAAAGGGCCAATAAATCTAGGACTCAATTTCCCTTGATCCCAAATCTTTGGATTCCCCTTGAAGGTGAGACCTTTAAGAAAACATGGTCGCCCCTTGGAATTCCAGCTCTCTCCTCTTCTTGTCTGCATAACTTTTCTATCTTGATTGTGCTATCTTCAAACGTTCTCTGACAATCTGAACTTTCCAGACAGTTCTGTTGAACCACTCGTATATTTTTACCCTTATATTTTGGTGATAACAAAACTTATGATTAATTAAATATTATAAATATATTTAATATCATATTTTCCTAATAAATATAATTTATGGCACTATCGCTGTGTGACCTGCATTGATAAGCAAAATCGATGCCCATTCAATACACATCGATTACAAACTAAGTGCCACAACGATTTCCATACAAATACATCGATTATGGTTCATCTTATGTAAACATCGATTTCATTTAAACATCGATTTCAAATTAAACATCGATTTCAACTTAAACATCGATTCTGTTCAAACATCGATTTCATTTAAACATTGATTACGTTCTAATATCGATTTCACTTAAACATCGATTTTGTTCTAACATCGATTTCATTTAAACATCGATTTCACTTAAACATTGATTCTATTAAAAACATAGATTTCAACTTAAACATCGACTCTGTTGAAACATGGATTTATTAGAACATGGATTCTGTTCAAACATCGATTTCAACTTCACATCTATTTCTTTTATACTCAGATATTTCAAAATGTTTTTGGTGCCTAATGAAAAGTCAAATATATTTCATTTGCGTAATCTTCTATCTTTCTGACAGAAGATCTTTTTGCTTGTCTCATAGGATCTCTTCTTTCATGTCAGACAGAAAGGGCTTACATACCATTTCTGGATCCGAAGACCACCAAGTGGCTGACAGTCAGAAGAAGAAGAATAGAAAAATCAAAAATGACTAGAAGAGTTGCAACGGATCTCTTCAACGGATCTATTCAAAGCTTCTCATATAAAGATGAAGCAAGGCCGAAGAAAAAAGTGAGTTTTCCTTGATGACCAGTCTGTCCCCATGTAATTCTAATTAATTACATATATATTTTGATGATTAACAAAACCAAACAAAAGTTTATCAATTATATCTAATGAATATTTCATAAGTCTTAAGCACAGGAAAAATACCAAGGTCAAACAAGCCAATATAGGTATGCATTACTTCTCTGAAGCCTTAATCTTTTCAACATGATATTTCTCTAAGTCCATATCGACTTCTATTGAAGGCCATAACGATTCCTTTCTAGCTGAAAAATCATGTTGTCCAAACAAATCGATGTCGTAACGATTCTATAAGTGATCGCAACGATTTCCTTACAAGACTGAAAAGTCATGTTATTTCAATCAAGTCGATGTCACAACGACTTTATAAGTTACCGTAACATTTCATTAGATCCCGTAATGACTTGCCTGTCGTAACGACTTTATAAGTTACCGTAACGATTTCTTTAGAGCCCGTAACGACTTGCTCGTCACAACGACTCTATAAGTTACCGTAACGATTTCTTTAGAGTGCGTAACGACTTGCTGTGCAACGACTCTATAAGTCGTCGCAACGATTTCTTTAGAGCCCGTAACGACTTGCTCGTCACAACGACACTATAAGTTACCGTAACGATTTCTTTAGAGTCCGTAACGACTTGTCTGTCGCAACTACTCTATAAGTTGTCGTAACGACTTCTTTTGAACTCGCAACGACTTCATGTTACATAACGATTTCTTTAGAGTTCATAACGACTTGATAAGTATTCATAACGATTTTTTTTTTGGAATTCACAACGACTTGCTTTGTACAATGATTTGTTAAATATTTCACATCGATTTCTTCAGAAACACATCAATTTGCTTTGAGCAACGATTCATTAAATGTTCATGATATATCTTCTGTCACATAACGATTTGCTATGACTCATAACGATTTCATAAGTCATATAGTCATCGATTTCATATCTTGATATCTTATTTATCTTAAAAGTGTTGACTAGTCAAAGTCCACGTAGACATCTCTCTGACACTTTTGCATTTATAAGATCTGAACATATCTCTGCATGTATGCAGACCATATCATCCTTTATCATGCCTACTCTGATAACGTCCTTTAGACTTAAGCTATTTGGCATTACTATTTCCATGTCTATTGCTACTAATGTTGACTGACATCAGAGACAGCTTAGCTATCTGCTATTTGAGTTTGACATTTATGCAGACCTCTGAACCAGCTTCATAGTACAACGTTAAACAAATAGAAGCCAACGGATATTTCTGAAGATCTATCTCTTTGCGTGCTCAAGTAATCAAAAGACTGTTGACTGGAAGCTTCCAAGACTCCAGATGACATTCAGTCTAACGACTACTCAAAAGAGAGACAACGGACACTTCAACGTCTACATTTCAAATTGAAGATATAAATTCAAGTCAGAAGAACAGAAGAACATATATCGCGCATTCAAGCATTCAAATTCTTCAAAGAAAGTCCAGAGCCAAGAACCTTCATTCCACTTAGCTTTTGCTCTTTTGCTCTCCACTAGTTTGTGAAAATCTTGAGAGAGCCTGCATAGTTCTGAGAGTGTGCCTTGTTTAAAATCTCTTTGCTCTCAGTTCTAGTTGCTTCAGATCCTTGCTTATCAAAAGCTTGATCTAGGGGCTTGAATTTCATTCACTCTCTTTGTGTTGTTCCCTTCGGTTGTGAAGGAGACCTGGTGGTATCCAGGGTGTTGTTCCCTTCGGTTGTGAAGGAAGACCTGGTGTGGTATCCAGGGTGTTGTTCCCTTCGGGTGTGAAGGAAGACCAGCTGAGCTGGGTGTTGTAGCGTCCTTAGGGGGACTGTACCCTAGTTAGTGAAATCCTGAGTTGTTGCTCAGGGACTAGACGTAGGACTCCTAAGGAAAGGAGGTCCGAACTAGGATAAACCTTGTGTTGTGTGATTGTCTTCTTTGTGTGTTTGTTATTTCAACTAACTGTCACTAACCTACTTCGAAGAACGTTTGTGTGAATGTTTTTAGTTACAGGTATCTTCTAGATTAATTTTTAAAGACCCATTCACCCCCCCCTCTGGGCTCGTCAACTGGGCAACAAGTGGTATCAAAGCTAGTCTCTTCGACAAAGAAAGGATCCAACGATCTGAAGAGTAAAGATCCATGGCAGCCCAAGGTAACTTTGAAGGTCAGTCTGTCAACCGACCCCCTCTCTTCGATGGTGAAGATTATCCTTACTGGAAGACCAGAATGGAATACTTTCTACAGGGCACGACTATCAAATTTGGTCCATAGTAGAAGAAGGTGATCTGTTAGTCACAAATGAGAAAGCACAATGGATAGATGATGACAGAAAGAAGATTCCCTGAATTGCAAAGCAAAGAGCATCATATGCTGTGCTCTAAGTAAGAAGGAATTCAACAGAGTTTCAGCCTGCAAATCCTCAATGGAAATGTGGGAAAAGCTCAGTATTACTTATGAAGGCACAGACAAAGTAAAGGAAACAAGAATCGACATTCTTGTCACTCAATATGAAAGATTTCAGATGCAGTCAAGTGAGTCCATAACTCAAATGTTCAGCCGGTTCACTGACATCACAAATGGACTAGCTAGTCTGGGAAAACCTATGAGATGGGAGACATGGTAAGGAAGATACTTAGATCCTTACCGTCCTCATGGACCCCAAAGGTCACAGCAATAGAAGAAGCAATGACCTGAAAGAATGTTGTAGAAAAGCTCATTGGGTCCCTCATGGCCCATGAGATCAACATGGAAAGGCTAGGAGAGTCCTCTAGCAGAAAGAAGTACTCCAACGCCTTAAAAGTTGAAGAAGATTCACCAGAAGCAAGCTCAACTGAAAGTGAAAGTGATGCAGACAGCGAAAATGAGGAAGTTATGCTATCTAGAAAATTACAGTGAATTTTGGCTAAGAAGAAGAAATTCCAATCTGGAAGAAGCACTTCAAAAGAAACAAGGAATTCAAGAACCAGATGGAAAAGAAATAAAGAAAGGAGAACCCGTCTGCTATGAATGTAAGACCAGGACACATTAAAACTGAGTGTCCAAAGTTAAAGAAGCCGGATTCAGGAAGAAGGACAGTTCCAAGAAGTTCAGAAAGTACAAGAAGAAGGCGATGGCAGCAGCATGGGAAAACAGTAGTGACTCAGACAGTGAGTCAAGTTCTTGCAGTGATGAAGAAAAGGCCAACTTGGCCTTCATGGCAAATACTGAAGATAAGGTAACTTCTGACTCCTCTTTTGATTCATGCAATGATTCAGATTCCGATAGCTTAGAAGAGGCTTTCAACGAACTATATGAAAAATATAAAGAAGTACCAAATTATTAAAGTGAGCAAGAAAAACATAATCTGTATAGAAAATAAAACTCAGATCTAAAATCAGAAAATGAACAATTAGAAAGTCAAATAACTGAACTTAAAAGAAGAAATGAATTGTTATGTGAAGACCTAAAAGCTAAGAATGAACAAATAACAAAATTGGAAAAACAGGAAAGTTCAGATGAATAAGAAAGAAATTAAACACTAAATGAAGAAAATATAAACTATCAGCACATAGAAAAATTTACTAATGGTAAAAACTCTCTAATATTAAAAGGTGCTAGAAGATCAGGTAAGAAGAAAAATGGATTAGGATATACACCCCCAGATAATGAAGAAACCATAATTTATCCTAAAACATATCCAACACCAAAATTTGTACCTGAACAAGATATAGCATACAAAGCTGATTTCAATATATAGAAAAAGTAACTAAGTTATCCTGCTGTAGTCACTGCAATAAGTTAGGACATATCATAACTACATGCCCAACAAGACATAAGAAATGGATAATAAAAGGCAAAATCAATGATACTAACCATCAGGACCCAAAAGAATTTGTACCTAAACTTGATGTTTTTATTTCAGGTTAACCCTCGAGCATCCAAATGGTATTTGATAGTGGGTGCTCAAGACACATGTCAGGAAACCAGAAGTTATTCTCTCATCTCCAAGCTGAAGAAGGAACAGTTACTTATGGAGATAATGGGAAAGGAACCGTGATAGGCAGTGGCTCTGTAATAACAAAGGAAAAACAGTCATAGAAGATGTGTTATTAGTCAAGGGATTGAAGCACAATCTCATTAGCATTAGCCAGCTGTGTGACAGAGGCCATCAGATCAAGTTTCAAGAGTCAAAGTGCAGCATAGTGAAGGATGGAGCAGTCATCTTTGAAGCAAATAGAGAAAAGAATTTGTATGTGCTCTATCTTGAAGAACTCAAAGTTCAAAATGTTTGCCTGGCAGCAAGTAAAGAAAATCTACTGAATTATGGCACAGACGACTTGGACATTGCAGCATAGATGGCATGAGAAAACTGCTGAAGAAAATCTTGTGGAAGGTCTACCTAAGGTTAGTACAAAATTGGATGGTGTATGTAAACCTTGTGCTAAGGGAAAGCACACCAAAGGCTCCTTCAAGTCAAAGACGGTGGTGACCACCTCAAAACCCTTAGAGCTCCTTCATATGGATCTATTTGGGCCAATGAGGACTACCAGTCTTGGAGGAAAGAATTTTGGATTTGTCATAGTTGATGACTATTCAAGATTACATGGGTATCATTCCTAGAGCATAAAGATGACACTTTTGAAAACTTTGTTAGTTTCAGCAAGAAGGTGCAGAAAGATCAGAAGTTCAGCATTGTGTCTATCCGATCAGATCATGGTGGTGAATTTCAAAATGAAAGTTTGCTAGATTCTGTGATGATCAGGGAATTGAGCATAATTTCTCAGCACCAAGGACACCACAACAAATGGTATTGCTGAGAGGAAGAACAGAACCCTATTGGATATGGCAAGAACTATGCTCTCAGAATATGATCTGCCAAGATATTTTTGGGCTGAAGCAGTCAACACAGCAAGCTACATATGTCAACCGAGTAATGATCAGGCCAATCCTGAAAAGACTGCATATGAACTGTTCAAAGGGAAGAAGCCAAAGATCAGCCATTTCAGAACCTTTGGATGTCCCTGCTTCATTCACAACAATGGAAAAAGGACATTGGTAAGTTGGATGCCAAATCAGATGAAGGCATCTTCATGGGGTACACTTCTAAACCAAAGGCTATAGAGTATTTAACAAACGTACTTTATTGATTGAACAGTCTGTACATATTATTTTTGATGAAACTAACCCTTCCTTGAGAAAGGAAGTAGATAGTGACAATGATGATGCAGATGAACTGTCCAAGAAACTAAAAGATACATCAATTGAGGACAAGGATGATCCACCTCTGGAAGAATTGCAACAAGAAGAAGTTACTCATGAAAACCTTCCAAAGGATGGAGATACAAGAAAGATCACCCACTTGAGAATATTATTGGTGATCCATCCATAGGGGTAAGAACAAGAGGTAATGTTATTCCTTGTGATTACCTAGCTTTTGTTTCTCAAATAGAGCCTAGGACAGTCAATGAAGCTCTCTCTGATGAATCTTGGATAGTAGCCATGCAAGATGAATTAAATCAATTCAAGAGAAACCAAGTATGGTCACTTGTTCCTAGACCATCAGACCATCCAGTCATTGGCACCAAATGGGTGTTCAGAAATAAACTGGATGAAACTGGTGCAATCTTAAGAAACAAGGCCAGATTGGTAGCTCAAGGCTATTCTCAAGAGGAAGGCATAGATTTCGATGAAACCTATGCACCTGTAGCTAGACTTGAGGCCATTAGAATATTACTTGCATATGCATCTGCTTTGAACTTGACATTATTTCAAATGGATGTTAAATCCGCATTTTTAAATGGTTTTAAAAAGAGGAAGTTTATGTGGAACAACCTCCGGGTTTTGATGACACAGAATTTCCCAATCATGTTTTCAAACTTCATAAGGCATTATATGGTTTAAAACAGGCACCTAGAGCCTGGTATGAAAGGCTTAGCTCTTTTCTTTTAAACCATGGTTTCAGTAGAGGTCAAGTAGATAGTACTCTTTTCATAAAGTCAAAGGTCAAACACATTCTATTAGTCCAAATTTATGTAGATGATATTATCTTTGGATCTACTGATGAATCCCTTTGCAAGTACTTTGAAAAGTTGATGCAGGGAGAATTTGAAATGAGCATGATGGGAGAACTTAATTACTTCCTTGGATTACAAATCAAACAAGGAAAGGAAGGAACTCACATCTGTCAAGCAAAGTACACAAAAGAACTCTTAAAGAAATTTGGATTCGAAAATACCAAGCCACTGTCAACACCAATGAGCACATCAACAAGGATGGACAGTGACAAAGATGGTAAGAAAGTAGATCAAAAGATCTACAGAGGTATGATTGGTTCACTACTTTATTTAACAGCTAGTAGACCAGATATACTATTTAGTGTATGCATGTGTGCTAGATATCAAGCTGATCCTAAAGAATCACATTTAATTTCGGTGAAAAGAATATTTAGATATTGCAAGATCTCATGACTTAGGTCTATGGTATCCAAAACATTGTGAAATTAACTTAGTAGGTTACTCTGATGCTGACTATGCTGGATGCAAATAGATAGAAAAAGCACCAGTGGTGGTTGTCAATTTCTTGCAGGATGTTTAATATCTTGGTCTTCAAAGAAACAAAATTCAGTAGCACTATCCACTGCTGAAGCTGAGTACGTAGCTGCTGGAAATTGCTGTACACAACTCTTATGGATAAAGCAACAACTTGAAGATTTCGGATTAAACATCAAATCCATCCCACTGCTGTGTGACAACACCAGTGCCATTAATCTCACCAAGAATCCAGTTCAGCACTCAAGGACCAAACATATTGAGGTTAGATATCATTTTATTCGTGATCATGTTGCAAATGGAAATATTGAAATATCTTTTATTGATACAAATGGCCAATTAGCAGACATTTTCACAAAAGCCTTACCTGAAGAGAGATTCACATCTCTTAGAAGGGAATTAGGCATGTGCAATTTGTGATAAAAGTTTGCTTACAAATGGCACATTAAATTTCAGAATTAAGTACTTTTTCCCTCCATGGCATTAAGCAAAAGAAATTCAAATTATTCTTTGTAACCGCTCTCTCATTGAAGTCGGTTTGAATAGTCAACACCTTTTGTCGTTTTCCACCACCTTTTTGGCGTCACTTTCCACATCGCATTAATTATTCATAAAAATCAAGGCAGAACGATTCGTATCTCATCGTCTACTTTTCCCCTTTTCATCATGTCGCATGAACCGATACCCTAACAACTCATATCAACTCTCTGCAAATTTGAACCTTCTCCTCCTCCCGCAAAATTTCTTGAGGATTCCTTCTCTCCCCTTCCGTTTCAACCCTCCAGAGACTTTCCCACCTGAATCCATGGCCGCACAGTCATCACCGGCAGTTGGGTGGCTACAGCGCCGAGTTTCTCACTCCTGAGCAGCAGGAGAGGTTACCTTTGTGAAGACGAAGCTCTGTGGAAATAAAGAAGTCGATGTTGCTAATCTGAGGAAAATGGAATGAGCAGTGTGGTAGATTTGATCAATCAGATGCAGTGGACAGGAGTCTCCACCTTTTCAGAGGTCAGTATCCAGACTGGTAAAAGCTTTCTTCGTGTGTATGAGAACCGAGGAAGATGGGTCCCTAGTCTCTTCAGTAAAGGGAACCTGATTAGAATAGACCCTGAGTTGCTGAAGATGTTGTTTGATGTGAAGACTTCCGGATTTAGTGGGGTTCACACATGGACGCCCAATGAAAGGTTTGGGAATTGTAGGGCCGGGCTTCAAGCTAAGGATGGCAAGCTGGATATAAATCAACTATATACTTTCAACCACCTCCTTCATTTTATTGTTTGTCAAATCTTAGTTCCCAGAAGTGCAATATTCATCTTGCACAAAGGCCGACTCAGACATGATGTACTGGGCATTCAAATAAGGAGATAAATATGGCCGCAGTGATGATGGAAAGAATGAAATTTGCCAGAGATCATATTTGGGACACCAAGAGTAAGTTAAATGTGTCCCTGCCATATGCCCACCTACTTACCAAGATCTTCAAACACTTCGGTGTTGATCTTTCTGGGGCAGTTGTAGAGAAAATGGGCCAAGCAATCAGGTCAGGAACCTGAAGAAGAGTGGCTTCTCTGTGGAAAATGGTGTCTGGTTCAAGGCTTCAGTTGCTGAAGGCGAAGCCATCATTGACGACACCTTAGTTGTTCATCAGGGATGGGATCAGAGATATGGTCCAGAATTACCAGTGGAGTCAGTTTCAGTGCCAGTAGTTGGAGCAGAATCATCAGGCCCCTCTTTAGCAGAAGTTCAGTCTGAAATTGCAGTGGAAGAAGAAAGAGATCAGCACCAGCTTCAAATTTCCAGAAGAATTAGCTGTCAATTTTGCAGAAAGGAGAATTGAGGATATTCTCCCAGAGGATATTTATTTGTTGAGGACCACTACGCTCAACTGTAGTTGCGTCCATTCTTTCAGACATTATGATTCAATTCCTTTCACCTCTAGTGCTCCAAAAACCAGTGGGAGAGTTGCAGAAGAGACTGTGGCATCAGGCCACATTGATGAACCAATGGAAGATGTTCAAGTAGAGGTAGAGCACCCAGTTGCTCAAGGTGACTCTGTGATAGAAGATGCCCCATTCAGGGGGAGCAAGTATCAAATGAAGAAGATGCTCTATTGAGGGGGGAGCTATCAAAGAAGGATCAGCAGAAACAACTCCAGTTGTTGATGTCAGGAGGAAAGGCATAGAGATTCTCAAAATTTAGATGACAGAGAAGGAGAGATTGCAAGCTCTTCAA
The DNA here is from genome assembly GCA_014218235.1 of Colocasia esculenta. Classification (NCBI taxonomy): domain Eukaryota; kingdom Viridiplantae; phylum Streptophyta; class Magnoliopsida; order Alismatales; family Araceae; genus Colocasia; species Colocasia esculenta. The sequence continues at coordinate 119,085,250 of CM024761.1, forward strand.
GCTCAGATGATGATCAACTCTCCAGCAAAAGAAGGCAAGAAGAAAGGAAAAGAAGTTGCCTCTGAAGTTCTCTCCTGGTGATACACCTTTTGAGAGGCAGGTCAAGCAGAAAATTGTCATAAATTTGAAACCAGTGATTGAAAGGCTGAATGTGCAAGGTGAGCTCTTATGTACTCTCCAGTCAGATGTAAACTCTATATTCTTGAGCCAAGCTTCAGCCAACCAAGAATTGGGTCAAATCAGAAATGCTATGAAATGTTTAATAAGGAGTGAGCAGCATGAAAGGCATGCTCTCGGATATTATCATGGCAGTTGGAGTTCAAGCTCCTCCTCCTCCAGAAGCAGCAACAGTAGCAGCACCAGAAGCACAGAGCAGCAGCAGCACCAGCAGTAGCACCAGAAGCAGCACCAATAGAAGTAGGGCCAACAGGGCCAGCTGATCAGTTGAAGGGCCAACAGGCCATCTGAGCAAGGGTCAGGGCCATCAGGGCCATTGGAGAGTGAGTCTGTGCAGATAGAGGCAGAAGAGTTCTTGGCACCCAAGCCCCCAGCTCCCTCTTCTCCCTCTCACACACCTATTCCTCCAACTCCACCCTCAGCTCCTACAGCACCTCCTGCTCCTCAAACATTCAAGAAGCCCAATCTAGACCAATTTCTTCTCCTACACCATTTCAGTCCACCTCATCTCTGCCTCCTCTACTTCCATTCCTTCTCCTTCTCCTATACATGAGGCCCCTCCAGCCATCCTCAGCTGGAGCATCCTCCTCCTCCTCTGGTCCTCCCTTGGACCAATTGATGACCTTCCTACTACTTCCCACTCTTTTCTTCATCCTACTCCTCCACCCTCTTTCATCACTATCATACCTGAAAGAGCCCAACTTAACTCCCTTTATGGAACAACAAATAAAGGATGAGTTTGAGGAAGGGATCCTCAAGTCTGTGTTGAAGGTTGGGGAACATGTTCATAGGGCAGACCCTTCTAGTCCTGCCCCAAGAAGAGGGAAGCTTACTTCTACTTCCTCCCTCTCCTCTGAACCCAAATACCCACCTTTGTGGTTTTCTCTCACAGTGGATTACAAACATCCTCACTGTACAGAGAATATCTCTCAAAGGTTGTTTTTGCAACCATCATTAACCTTCCATTTCTTGATCTCACAGATCATTTGCACACTATTCTACCCTACACTTCTCTTTCCAAATCCAAAAAATCAAAAATCTTCTCTCTTGCCCAATCCAAATCTGAAGAGCAGTGGGGCAAAGGTCACAAGGATCTCCTAAAGAAATTCATTCTTGCCAAATCTGCTAGATTTCCTCCAAGGGACCACTCCCTGACCCTATCAGAGTGGTTCAGGATCTATCATAGGGAACTATGGGCACCCTATATTCAAAAGGAAATCAAAATGATCAGGCACCTCATGCTATTCAACAACTACAGATATATTCATAGACTTCCAGAGGTTCAGCTCAGTCAGTTCAAAAGGGCTATTTCAGCTCTGACTCCGGATATCTCTCAAACTTCAGATGTTCAGGTAGATTTTGCTACCCTCCAAGTACCTGAAGAGATAGTCCTTCCTCAAATTCACTTCTAGTTATGGAGTCCTCTGTAGGATCCATCATCTTTGAACGTTTTGCCAGAGTAATGGGCAGAATTAAAGTTCAGAAAGGCTGCCTGGTTGCCTTTTCTAGATTCCTGTTTAGGGAATATCACCAGGGGCATGTAAGTGCTGAAGTTCTAGCCCCTATTCTGTCTGAATGTGAAAGGCTGACATCTTCTGAATGGTCCAAGTTCTACCCCCTGTCAGCTCAGCAACTATTTGAAATAATGAAGTTCAGGCCAGAGAAGGCAAACCAGCCATTTCTCCAGCTACTTTCCTAGATATAAACTCCATTCATCTTGTTGATGACCCCTTCAAGGTCTGGGAGGAAAGATACAAAGTGTATGTGGCTATGCACAAAGCTCTCAGAGATAACCACAACCATTATCCTGTCACCATGGACCAATTCTCACCTGTGCCAGCTTGGGGACTCGTCGATTTCTCAAGATGAACATGGACAAGAATGCATATACTGATCTTCTTTATCAACACCTAGATCTTCATCTCAAAAGGATGGCTTCCACCATGGGACCCTCCTACTCTGTATCCTTGGAGTCTTCAAAAACCCTTTTGAAGAGCAGGAAGCACAGGCATGGGAAACCATCTCCCATTTTGCCTCTCTTTTGTCTCCTGCCTTCTATTACCTGTACCTCCACAAAGTTAACGAAATGCCCTTCTTGTATACTCGTGTTCTCTTTCTCTCTTCTTCTTTGTCGAAGATTGTCTTTTTGCTTAATGATAAAAAGGGGGAGAAAAAACTTATGTCTGAAACATCTATACGCATTTTTTATTTTTTCAGACCTACTTACTGTTCAGTTTTGTCATCACCAAAAGGGGGAGATTGATGACCAGTCTATCCCCATGTAATTCTAATTAATACATATATATTTTGATGATTAACAAAACCAAACAAAAGTTTATCAATTATATCTAATGAATATTCATAAGTCTTAAGCACAGGAAAAATACCAAGGTCAAACAAGCCAATAAAGGTATGCATTACTTCTTGAAGAAGCCTTAATCTTTTCAACATGATATTTCTCTAAGTCCATATCGACGATTCTATTGAAGGCCATAACGATTTTCTTTCTAGCTGAAAAATCATGTTGTCTCAAAACAAATCGATGTCGTAACGATTCTATAAGTGATCGCAACGATTTCCTTACAAGACTGAAAAGTCATGTTATTTCAATCAAGTCGATGTCACAACGACTTTATAAGTTACCGTAACGATTTCTTTAGATCCCGTAACGACTTGCCTGTCGTAACGACTATAAGTTACCGTAACGATTTCTTTAGAGCCCGTAACGACTTACTCGTCACAACGACTCTATAAGTTACCGTAACGATTTCTTTAGAGTGCGTAACAACTTGCCTGTCGCAACGACTCTATAAGTTGTCGCAACGATTTCTTTAGAGCCCGTAACGACTTGCTCGTCACAACGACTCTATAAGTTACCGTAACGATTTCTTTAGAGTCCGTATGACTTGCCTGTCGCAACGACTCTATAAGTTGTCGCAACGACTTCTTTTGAACTCGCAACGACTTGCTTATTGTAACGACTTCATGTTACCATAACGATTTCTTTAGAGTTCATAACGACTTGATAAGTATTCATAACGATTTTTTTTTTGGAATTCACAACGACTTGCTTTGTATAATATTTGTTAATATTTCACATCGATTTCTTCAGAAACACATCAATTTGCTTTGAGCAACGATTCATTAAGTGTTCATGATATATCTTCTGTCACATAACGATTTGCTATGACTCATAACGATTTCATAAGTCATATAGTCATCGATTTCATATCTTGATATCTTTTATCTTAAAAAGTAGTCAAAGTCCACGTAGACATCTCTCTGACGCTTTTGCATAAGATCTGAACATATCTCTGCATGCATGCAGACCATATCATCCTTATCGTGCCTCTCTGATAACGCCTTTAGACTTAAGCTATTTGTCATTACTATTTCCATGTCTATTGCTACTAACGTTGACTGACATCAGAGACAGCTTAGTTGTCTGCTATTTGAGTTTGACATTTGTGTAGACCTCTGAACCAGCTTCATAGTACAACGTTAAACAAATAGAAGCCAACGGATATTTCTGAAGATCTATCTCTTTGCGTGCTCAAGTAATCAAAAGACTGTTGACTGCAAGCTTCTAAGACTCCAGATGACATTCAGTCTAACGACTACTCAAAAGAGAGACAACGGACACTTCAACATCTACATTTCAAATTGAAGATATAAATTCAAGTTAGAAGAACAGAAGAACATATATCGCGCATTCAAATTCTTCAAAAGAAAGTCCAGAGCCAAGAACCTTCATTCCACTTAGCTTTTGCTCTTTTGCTCTCCACTAGTTTGTGAAAATCTTGAGAGAGCCTGTATAGTTCTGAGAGTGTGCCTTGTTTAAAATCTCTTTGCTCTCAGTTCTAGTTGCTTCAGATCTTTGCTTATCAAAAGCTTGATCTAGGGGCTTGAATTTCATTCACTCTCTTTGTGTTGTTCCCTTCGGTTGTGAAGGAAGACCTAGTGGTATCTAGGGTGTTGTTCCCTTCGGTTGTGAAGGAAGACCTGGTGTGGTATCCAGGGTGTTGTTCCCTTCGGGTGTGAAGGAAGACCAGCTGAGCTGGGTGTTGTGTAGCGTCCTAGGGGGGATGTACTCCTAGAGGTGAAGGATCCTTGTGTTGTGTGATTGTCTTCTTTGTGTGTTTGTTATTTCAACTAACTGTCACTAACCTACTTCGAAGAACGTTTGTGTGAATGCTTTTAGTTACAGGTATCTTCTAGATTAATTTTTAAAGACCCATTCACCCCCCCCCCCTCTGGGCTCGTCAACTGGGCAACATTCCTGATGATCTTTAAAGGAGTGTACATCCTGTGAGAAACCTCAACTCCACATACACTCAAAGAAAGAGAGAAGAGCTCAAGCCCAATCAAGAGAAGCTTTTCATAGCAGAAGTTTTCGAAGCTTTCAAGCCTTCTTCTCTTCACTCTCTCAGATGTATAATAGATTTTCGAGCATAGTAGTCGGTCTAAGTTCTCTTGGTAAAAAATTTTCTGATGAGGAGACTGTCAGAAAGATACTTAGATCTTTAACTCTTTCTGATGATCAGTTCATCCCCATATAATTTCATGAATTATATATCTATTTTGGTGATTAACAAAACTCAAATAAAGCATGATCTAACAAGTTTTCATGAAGCTTAGGCACAGGAAACAAATCAGGTAAAATCAAGCAAAACTTGTAAGTATTCCTACCCTGTAGCATTTGAAGTACAGAGCAGGTAATTTTCTAAGTACAACATCGACTTCCTATGTGTTATAATGATTTCATTAGAGTCATAATGATTTCCTCACTTCTATCGATTTATTTTTCACAAGGAATTAATAAGTATCATATCGATTTCAGTTTAACAATGATTTGATTAGTGAGAACAATGATTTGCTCTCACAACGATTTGTTAAGTGAGAACAACGATTTGCTCTCACAACGATTTGATAAGTGAGAACAACAATTTGCTCTCACAACGATTTGTTAAGTGAGAACAACGATTTGCTCTCACAACGATTTGCCAAGTGAGAATAACGATTTGCTCTCACAAGGATTTGTTAAGTGAGAATAATGATTTGCTTTCATATTTTAAAAAGAGAACAACGATTTCTATTTCACATCGACTTGGTCACCGTAACGACTCAATAAGTACACAACGACTTGGTCACCATAACGATTCGATATAGCAAACAACGATTTAGTCACTACATCGGCTTGATAAGTGAAACAACGATTTTCTCACAACAATTTGGTTATAACGATTTGCTCACAACGACTTGCTTACAACGACTTGCTTATACTCTCATAACGATTTGTCTCTACAATGATTTGGTTATGATTGTATAATGACTTGTGTTCACATCGATTTGTTTATGGATAAATAACGATTTACAACGACTTATTCACACAACGATTTCATATGTCTTACTCATAACGATTTCATGGATTACAACGACTTGATATTCAAATGAGTTTCAAATATCTTGACAGTCAAAGTCCTCCCACGTGTTTCTCTAATATCTATGCATTTAATGTGACTGTACATTTCTCTGCACGATGCATATATGGATATCCTCTATTACCATACTTCTATATGAAACACTTTTTATATAGTAGAATGTCATTTCCATTTTGGTGAAATGTCTTACTATATGGATTCTAACATTGACTGACAACAAGAGACAACTTAACTGTCTATGATTTAGCATTTATTGTGTGCAGGTCTCTGACAGCACAACCCCATACAAGTTGGATAAAGTAGAAGCTGAAGGACATCAAGAAAGATCTTCTCCTTGTGTGCATGGAATGTAAAGGACTATTGACTGCAACAAACCTGTTAAAGAATAAGGAGAACCATGCAGTCTAACGTTCACTAAATCCTAGAGACAACGGTCATCTAAACGGCTAATTCAGCAAGAGAAGATATATATATATATATATATATATATATTATATATATATATATATATAACTAAAGACTCCTGGCAATAAAACTTTGGAAGTGTTCAAAATCTCAACGAAAAATCTGGAAGTGATGGAGTCTTAGCAAAAGAGCTTCTTGCTTTCCACTCCAACCTTGTAGCTATTGCTCTCCAGTGCCTCATTGTTGTTAGTTTTGGAGAGCCCTTGTGATCTGAGAGATTTCCTTATTATAGAACTTTCTCTCTTAGTCACCGCCTCAGATCAAGCATTTGCTATAAGCTTGGTCTAGGGGCATTTCGCCTGTTTTCTGACTTTCTTGAGAAGTTCCTCTTCGTGTGTGAAGAGAAGACCTGTTGGAAACATGTGGTGTGTGTTCCCTTCTTGTTGAAGGAAGACCTGTGAATCAGGGTGTTGTTTTCCTCTTCGAGTTGTGAAGAGAAGGCCAGCTGCGGCTGGATGTGTAAGTGTCCTTGAGGGGGACTGTACCCTTGGGTAGTGATATCCTGAGTTGTTGCCTAGGGACTGGATGTAGGACTCCTTTGGAGAGGAGGTCCGAACCAGGATAAAATCCTTGTGCCGTGTGATTTCCTGTTTGTGATTGTTATCTTTTCTTTATTACTAACACTAACAGTCGAATGTAGTGCTTTGTATTGAACATTTTTGTTGATAGGTTTAGATAATCAAATTTAAGAATCTCATTCACCCCCCCCCCCTCTGAGCAACAAGTGGTATCAGATCCAAGTCTCTTCAATAAAGAAGATCTAACGATCTGAAGAGAAAAGATTAAATGGCAGCTCAAGGTCATTTCGAGGGTTAGTCCGTCAATGGACCACCATTGTTCGATGGTGAAGACTACACCTACTGGAAGACCAGAATGGAATTCTTCCTTCAAGGGCTTGATTATCAAATTTAGTCAATTATAGAAGAAGGAGACCTTCTAGTCACTAACGAGAAAGATAAGTGGACAGAAGACGACAAGAAAAAGATCACTCCCAATTGCAAAGCGAAGAGCATACTATGTTGCGCTCTTTGTAAGAAGGAACAGGATATCAGCTTGCAAATCTGCTATGGAGATGTGGGAAAAATTGAGGATCACCTATGAAGGCACAGATAAAGTGAAGGAAACCAGAATAGATATTTTAGTAGCTCAGTACGAACGGTTTCAGATGCAGTCAGGTGAAACAATCGCACAAATGTATAGCAGATTCACCAACATTACAAATGGCATGGTTGGACTTGGAAAGAATTATGAAATAGGAGACATGGTAAGAAAAATCTTGAGATCTCTACTAGCATCATAGACTCCTAAAGTAACAACCATAGAGGAAGCCAATGATTTAAGAGGAATGTCTCTAGAAAAGCTTGTTGGGTCACTCATGGCCCACGAGATCAACATGGAAAGGTTAGGAGAGTCGTCCAGCAGAAAGAAGCAAAGGAACACTCTCAAGGCCGCAGAAGAGACATCTGGTGAAGAATCAGATGACAATAAGAGCATGGGAAGCAGTGAAGAAGAAGAAGCTTTCCTCTCCAGAAGACTGAGAGAATACTAGCTAAGAAGAAATACCAGTCTGGAAGGAGATATTTTAAGAAAGGAAAAGACTTCAAGAAACCAGAAGTCAAGGAATCAAAGAAGTTGAACCTATCTGTTATGAGTGCAAGAAGCCTGGACACATCAAGGTCGAGTGTCTAAAGCTGAAAAAGACTGAATTCACAAAGAAAGACAACTCTAGAAAATTCAGAAAATATAAGAAGAAAGACATGGCAGTAGCATGGGACAACGACAGCGACTCAGATAGTGAGTCAAGCTCGAGTGAAGAAGAAAAAAATGCCAACCTGGCATTCACGGCCAACATCGAAGATAAGGTAACCTCTGACTCATCATTCAATTCCTACAACGAATCTGATTCTGATAGTTTAGAGGATGCGTTTAATGAGTTGTATAATAAATACAAAGATGTATGCAAACTATTAAAAATAAGTAAGAAAAATCATGGTTGTATAGAAATTACTAACTCAGATTTAAAATCTGAAAATGAACAGTTAGAAAATAAGTTTCTGAGCTAAAAAGAAGGAATGAATTATTATGTGAAGATTTAAAAATTAAAAATGATCAGATAGCTAATCTAGAAAGCTAGGAAACTGTAAGTAAGCTAAAACAAGAAATTAACACATTAACAAAAGAAAATGAATATTTATCTTGTACATTATAAAATTTTACAAATGGTAAATCCACATTAATACAAAAAGGAGCTAGAAGATCAGGGAAAAAGAAGTATGGCTTAGGATCCACCCTCCTGATAATGAGGAAATAATAGTGCATCCTAAAATATATCCACACCTATGTTTGTAGCCAAACAAGACACTGCATACAAGTCTAACTTTAATATAATCAAATTGAAAAAATAAGTAAAATATCTTGTTGTAGCCACTGTAACAAATTAGATCATATTAAAATAACATGTCCAACTAAACACATAAAATGGATAATTAAAGGAAAATGAAGAAACTAACCAGCAAGGACCCAAAAGAACTTGGGTACCTAAAGTTTAGTGTTTTCATTACAGGGAAATCTTCGAGCATCTAAGTGGTACCTGGACAGTGGGTGCTCAAGGCACATGATAGGGAATAGAAAGTTGTTCTCCTACCTTGAACCTGAAGAAGGCACAGTAACGTATGGCGATAATGGAAAAGGGACAGTAATTGGTTGCGGATCAGTAGGCAGTCAAGGCAGAACTCTCATAAAGGATGTTCTATGCGTGAAAGGACTCAAGCATAATCTAATCAGTATCAGCCAGCTATGTGACAAAGGACATCAAATCAAGTTTCAAGAGTCAAGATGCAGTATCATGAAAGATGGTATAACAGTACTTGAAGCCTGCAGAGAGAAGAATCTCTATGTACTTTATTTGGAAGAATTTAAAGATCAGGATGTGTGCCTTGCAGCAAGTAAACATCATTCAATTGAGCTGTGGCATAGAAGATTGGGCCACTGCAGCTTGGATGGAATTAGAAAGCTAATCAAAAGAAATCTAGTGGAAGGACTGCCCAAAGTAAGCACAAGAATGGATGGCATCTGTGAACCGTGTGCAAAAGGAAAGCACACTAAATCATCTTTCAAGTCAAAGACAGTTGTAACCACTTCAAAACCATTGGAGCTGTTACATAAGGATCTATTTGGGCCAATGAGAACTATTAGTGTTGGAGGAAAGAACTTTGGATTCGTAATAGTGGATGACTATTCAAGATTCACATGGGTATCATTCTTGGAATACAAAGATGACACTTTCGATAGCTTTGTTAGCTTAGTAAAAAAGTTCAGAAGGATGAGAAATACAGCATAATTTGTTGCCCAGTTGACGAGCCCAGAGGGGGGGTGAATGGGTCTTTAAAAATTAATCTAGAAGATACCTGTAACTAAAAACATTCACAGAGACGTTCTTCGAAGTAGGTTAGGGACAGTTAGTTGAAATAACAAACGCATAAAGAAAACAATCACACAACACGAAGATTATCCTGGTTCGGACCTCCTTTCCTTAGGAGTCCTACGTCTAGTCCCTGAGCAACAACTCAGGATTTCACTAACTAGGGTACAGTCCCCCTAAGGACACTACAACACCCAGCTCAGCTGGTCTTCCTTCACACCCAAAGGGAACACCCTGGATACCACACCAGGTCTTCCTTCACACCTGAAGAGAACAACACCTTGGATACCACACCAGGTCTTCCTTCACAACCGAAGGGAACAACACCCTGGATACCACCAGGTCTTCCTTCACACCTGAAGGGAACAACACAAAGAGAGTGAATGAAATCTAAGCCCCTAGATCAAGCTTTTGATAAGTAAGGATCTGAAGCAAGTAGCACTGAGAGCAAAGGATCTTAATCTAAGCTCACTCTCAGAACTACACAAGCTCTCTCAAGATTTCCACAAATAGTGGAGAGCAAAAGAGCAAAAGCTAAGTGGAATGAAGGTTCTTGGCTCTGAACTTTCTTCAGAAGAATTTGAATGCTTGAATGCACAATCTATCTCCTTCTGTTCTTCTGACTTGAATTTATATCTTCAATTTGAAATATAGACGTTGAAGTGTCTGTTGTCTCTCTTTTGACTAGTCGTTAGACTGAATGACATCTCCAGTCTTGGAAGCTTCCTGTCAACAGTCTTTTGATCACTTGAGCACGCAAAGAGATGAGATCTTCAAAGATATCGTTGGCTTCTATTTGTTTAATGTTGTACCGTGAAGCTGGATCAGAGGTCTGCACAAATGTCAAACTCAAATAGCAGACAGCTAAGCTGTCTCTGATGTAGGTCAACGTTAGTAGCAATAGACATGGAAATAGTAATGCCAAATAGCTTAAGTCTAAAGGACACTATCAGAGTAGGCACGATATGATCTGCATGGATGCAGAGATACGTTCAGGTTTCATTAAATGCAGGTGCGTCAGAGAGATGTCTACGTGGACTTTGACTAGTCAACAAAGATCATATCACGTTAATATGAAATCGATGACTATATGACTTATGAAATCGTTATGAATAAGTCAGGTTGACCAAGTCGTTGTGATACAGAAGAAGTCGTTGTGAAACACTTAACAGATCGTTGTGAGATGCAAGTCATTATGTTACTGAAGAAATCGATGTGAAACACTTAACAAATTGTTATACAAAGCAAATCGTTATGAATGCTTATCAAGTCGTTATGAACTCTAAAGAAATCGTTATGGTAACATGAAGTCGTTACAATAAGCAAGTCGTTGCGAGTTCTAAAGAAGTCGTTACGGTAACTTATGAAATCGTTACAACAAGCAAGTCATTGCGCTTTCTAAAGAAATCATTACGGTAACTTATGAAATCGTTACGGTAACTTATGAAATCGTTACAACAAGCAAGTCGTTGCGCTTTCTAAAGAAGTCGTTAAGGTAACTTATGAAATCGTTACAACAAGCAAGTCGTTGCGCTTTCTAAAGAAATCGTTATGAAAACTTATAGAGTCGTTATGACAGGCAAGTCGTTACGAGTTTCTAAAGAAATCGTTGTGACAACTTTAAGTCGTTACGAGTTTCTAAAGAAATCGTTGCGACAACTTTAAGTCGTTACGAGTTTCTAAAGAAATCGTTGCGATAACTTATAGAGTCGTTGCGACAGGCAAGTCGTTACGAGTTCTAAAGAAATCATTACAGTAACTTATAGAGTCGTTGTGACATCTACTGTTTGAAATAACATGACTTTTCAGTCTTATAAGGAAATCGTTGCGATCACTTATAGAATCGTTACGGCATCGATTTGTTTGAAACAACATGACTTTTCAGTCTTATAAGGAAATCGTTATGATAATTCTATTGAAATCGATATGCTTATAAAGAAATCGTTATGGCCTTCAACAGAAGTCGATATGGACTTAGAGAAATATGATGTTGAAAAGATTAAGGCTTCAGAGAAGTAATGCATACCTTTATTGGCTTGTTTGACCTTGGTATTTCTCTTGTACTTAAGACTTGTGAAATATTCATTAGATATAAATGATAAACTCTTGTTTGGTTTTGTTAATCATCAAAATATATATATATGTAATTAATTAAAATTACATGGGGACAGACTGGTCATCAATCTCCTCCTTTTTGGTGATGACAAAACTGAACAATAAACATGGATAAAAAAAATATATCTAAAATCAGTCTAAAGATATGACATGCTAATTTTCTCCCCTAAAAAAGATTGGATGAACATTTCAGACATGCTAATATTTTTCTCCCCCTTTTTGTCATTAAGCAAAAAGCAAACTTCGACAAAGAAAGAAGAGAAAGATGGGATCACCAGCAAAGAGATTTTACTAACTCTGTGGAGGTACAGGTAAGTAGAAAGCAGGAGACAAAAGAGAAGCATAGTGGGAAATGGTTTCCCATGCCTGTTCTTCCTGCCTTTCAAAGTATTGTTTAAAAGCGCCAACAGCAATAGAGTAATTTGGTCCCATTGTGGGAGCCATCTTCTTAAGATGAAGCTGATAGTGCTTGTCAAGAAGCTCAATGTAGGAGCTTCTGTCCATAGTCATTCGAAGAGTAGAGGATTTCCCAAAGCTGGCACAGGAGAGGAACTGGTCCATTGTGACAGGATAGTGATTGAGGTTGTCCCTGAGAGCCTTGAGAAGAGCCACATAGACTTTGTATCGTTCCTCCCAGACTTTGAAGGGATCATTGACTAGGTGGATAGAGTTCATATCAAGGAATGTGGCTGGAGACACTGCAGGCTTGCCTTCTGATGCTTGGGCTTCATTGAGGGCAATTAACTGCTGGGCTGACAGGGGATAATACGAGGACCATTCTGTGGAAGACAGCCTTTCACATTCTGACAGAATAGGGCCTAGGACATCAGCACTGACATGTCCCTGGATATATTCCCTAAACAAGAATCTGGGAAAGGCTACCAGACAGCCTTTCTGCACTTTAATCCTGCCCATGATTCTAGCATAACGCTCAAATATAATGGATCCTACAGAGGACTCCATGACAAGGAAATGGATTTGCGGAAGAGCTATTTCTTCTGGTACTTGAAGGGTAGCAAAATCTACCTGGACATCTGAAGTATGAGAGATGGCTGGAGCCAGAGCTGAAATGGCTCTTTTGAACTGGCTGAGCTGAACTTCAGGAAGATTGTTGATGTATCTGTAGTTATTGAAAAGCATGAAGTGCCTGATCATTTTGATTTCCTTTTGTATGTAGGGTGCCCAGAGTTCTTGATGATGTATTCTGAACCACTCTGATAGGGTCAGGGAGTGGTCCCTTGGAGGAAATCTGGCAGATTTGGCAAGGATGAATTTCTTTAAGAGATCCTTGTGACCTTTGCCCCATTGATCTTCAGATTTCGAATGAGCACCAGAAAAGATTTTGGCTCTTTCGGATTTGGTGAGAGAGGTGTAGGGTAAGATGGTGGTTAAGTGATCAGAAAGATTAAGAAAGGGAGGTTGACAATTGTTGCAAAGACAACCTTTGTCAGATACTCTCTATACAAGGGTTATGTTTGTTAACCACTGTGAGAGAGAACCACAAAGGTGGATACTTGGGTTCAGAGGAAATGGAGGAAGTAGAAGTGAGTTTCCTTTTCTTGGGGGCAGGACTAGAAGGGTCTGCCCTGTGAATGTGTTCCCCAACCTTCAACACAGACCTGAGGATCCCTTCCTCAAACTCATCCTTTATTTGTTCCATAAAGGGAGAGTTAAGTTGGGCTCTTTCAGGTATGATAGTGATGAAAGAAGGTGGAGGAGTAGGATGAAGAAAAGAGTGGGAAGTAGTAGGGAGGTCATCAACTGGTCCAAGGGAGGGACCAGAGGAGGAGGAGGATGCTCCAGCTGAGGATGCTGGAGGGGCTTCAAGAATTGGTGATGAAGAAGGAATGTTGGTAGAGGAGGCTGGAGTTGAGGTTGATTGAGAAGGAAATGGAGTGGGAGAAGAAATAGGTCTAGATTGGGGCTTCTTGAAAGTCTGAGGAGCAGGAGGTGCTGTAGGAGCTGAGGGTGGAGTTGGAGGTATAGGAGTGTGAGAGGGAGAAGAGGGAGCTGGGGGCTTGGGCGCCAAGAACTCTTCTGCCTCTATCTGCACAGACTCACTCACCAACGGCCCTGATGGCCCTGACCCTTGCTCAGATGGCCCTGGTGGCCCTGCAACCTGATCAGCTGGCACTTCTGGTTCTGCTGCTGCTGGTGGTGCTGGCCCGGATGGCCCTGATTCTTGGGCTTGGTCAGCAGGAGGAGGAGGAGGAATGTGATCTCCAACCACCTTCAGAATTTTCTCTAGCATCTCCTTCATGGTGCCCATTTCTTTATTAAACCACTTCATGGCATTTCTGACACTCGCCAATTCCTTGGAGGTTGAAGCTTGGCTCATGAAGATTGAATTGGTGTCTGCCTGAAGAGTACATAGGATTTGTCCTTGAGCATCAAGTCTCTCTATTACAGGCTTCAGATTGATTATAATCTTCTGCTTTACTGGCCTTTCAAAGGGAGTATTTGACAACATTGGAATTTCAGATTCTACTTCTTTCCCTTTATTCTGAGCCTCTGAAGCTGGAGAAGGCTCATCATCATCTGAACTGGAGGAGCTGGCTGTCTCCCCTTCTCTGACATCTTCTGAGCCACGAGGGATGTTATCATTTTCTGGTGCAGAGCCCACTGGTTGATCAAGGTGATCTCCTTCTTCTGCTTCAATGTCCGTTGACTGCTCCCCCTGAGCAGGAGCTTCTTCTTCATTTGATACCTGCTCCCCCTGAATGGGAGCATCCGCCAATACAGAGTCACCCTGACCATCTGGGTGCTCTAACTCTACTGGTACATCTTCCATTTGAACATCAAAGTGGCCTGATGCCACAGCCTCTTCAGCTACACTCCCACACGCTTCAGGAGCACTTGAGATGAAAGGAATCGAATCAATGATATCTGAAAGAATAGATGCAACTACAGTTGATGGTAGTGGGTCCTCAACTGGAATAATGTCTTCTGGGAGAATATCCTCAATTCTCCTCTCTGCAAAGATTTGAACAGATTCTTCTGGAAATTCTGAAGCTGCTACAGACACTCTTTCTTCTTCTACTGTACTTTCAGACTGAACTTCTGCTATAGAGGGGCCTGAAGATTCTGCTGCTCCAACTACTGGCACTGAAACTGACTCTACTGGCAATTCTGGAATCATATCTGCTGATCCCATCTCCTGATGAACAACTGAGGTGTCGTCAATGATGGCTTCGCCTTCAGCAACTGAAGCCTTGACCCAGACACCATTTTCCACAGAGAAGCCACTCTTCTTCAAGTTCCTGGACCTGATTGCTTGGCCCATTTTCTCTACAACTGCCCCAGAAAGATCAACACCGAAGTGTTTGAAGATCTTGGTAAGTAGATGGGCATAAGGCAGGGACACATTGAACTTACTCTTGGTGTCCCAAATCTGATCTCTGGCAAATTTCATTCTTTCCATTATCACTGCGGCCATATTTATCTCCTTATTTTGAATGGCCCAGTACATCATGTCTGAGTCGGCCTTTGTGCAAGATGAAAAAGTTGCACTTCTGGGAACTAAGATTTGACAGACAATAAAATGAAGGAGGCGGTTGAAGGCAGATAGTTGATTTATATCGATCTTGCCGTCCCTCAGCTTGAATCCTGGCCCGATAATTCCCAAACCTTTCACTTGGGCGTCCACCGTGTGAACCCCACTAAATCCGGAGGTCTTCACATTAAACAACATCTTCAGCAACTCAGGGTCTATCCTAATCATGATTCCCTTTACTGAAGAAACTAGAGACCCATCTTCCTCTGTTTTCATACACACGAAGAAAGCTTTTACCAAGTCCGGATAACTGACCTCTGAAAAGGTGGAAATTTCTGTCCACTGCATCTGATTGATCAAATCTACCACGCTGCTCATTCCACTTTTCTTCAGATTAGCGACATCGACTTCTTTATGGCCACAAAGCTTCGTCTTCACAAAGGTAAACCTCTCCTGCTGCTCAGGAGTGAGAAATTCGGCGCTGTAGCGACCCAAACTGTCGGCGATGACTGGTGCGACCATGGATTCAGGTGGGAAAGGCGCTGGAGGGTTGAGACGGAAGGTGAAGAGAAGAAACCCTCAAGAAATTTTGCGGGAAGGAGGAGGAAGGTTCAAATTTGCAGAGGGTTAAGATAGGAGTTGCTAGGGCATCGGCTCATGCGACAAGATGAAAAGGGGGAAAAAGGTAGACGATGAGATACGAATCGTTCTGCCATTGATTTTATGAATAAATTAATGCGATGTGGAAAGTGAGGCGCCAAAAGGCGGTGGAAAAGGACAAAAGATGTTGACTATTCAAACCGACTTCAATGAGAGAGCGGTTACAAAGAATAATTTGAATTTCTTTTGCTTAATGCCATGGAGGGAAAAAGTACTTAATTCTGAAATTTAATGTGCCATTTGTAAGCAAACTTTTATCACAAATTGCACATGCCTAATTCCCTTCTAAGAGATGTAAATCTCTCTTCAGGTAAGGCTTTTGTGAAAATGTCTGCTAATTGGCCATTTGTATTAATAAAAGATATTTCAATATTTCCATTTGCAACATGATCACGAATAAAATGATATCTAACCTCAATATGTTTGGTCCTTGAGTGCTGAACTGGATTCTTGGTGAGATTAATGGCACTGGTGTTGTCACACAGCAGTGGGATGGATTTAATGTTTAATCCGAAGTCTTCAAGTTGTTGCTTTATCCATAAGAGTTGCGTACAGCAATTTCCAGCAGCTACGTACTCAGCTTCAGCAGTGGATAGTGCTACTGAATTTTGTTTCTTTGAAGACCAAGATATTAAACATCCTGCAAGAAATTGACAACCACCACTGGTGCTTTTTCTATCTAATTTGCATCCAGCATAGTCAGCATCAGAGTAACCTACTAAGTTAATTTCACAGTGTTTTGGATACCATAGACCTAAGTCATGAGATCTTGCTAAATATCTAAATATTCTTTTTACCGAAATTAAATGTGATTCTTTAGGATCAGCTTGATATCTAGCACACATGCATACACTAAATAGTATATCTGGTCTACTAGCTGTTAAATAAAGTAGTGAACCAATCATACCTCTGTAGATCTTTTGATCCACTTTCTTACCATCTTTGTCACTGTCCATTCTTGTTGATGTGCTCATTGGTGTTGACAGTGGCTTGGTATTTTCGAATCCAAATTTCTTTAAGAGTTCTTTTGTGTACTTTGCTTGACAGATGTGAGTTCCTTCCTTTCCTTGTTTGATTTGTAATCCAAGGAAGTAATTAAGTTCTCCCATCATGCTCATTTCAAATTCTCCCTGCATCAACTTTTCAAAGTACTTGCAAAGGGATTCATCAGTAGATCCAAAGATAATATCATCTACATAAATTTGGACTAATAGAATGTGTTTGACCTTTGATTTTATGAAAAGAGTACTATCTACTTGACCTCTACTGAAACCATGGTTTAAAAGAAAAGAGCTAAGCCTTTCATACCAGGCTCTAGGTGCCTGTTTTAAACCATATAATGCCTTATGAAGTTTGAAAACATGATTGGGAAATTCTGTGTCATCAAAACCCGGAGGTTGTTCCACATAAACTTCCTCTTTTATAAAACCATTTAAAAATGCGGATTTAACATCCATTTGAAATAATGTCAAGTTCAAAGCAGATGCATATGCAAGTAATATTCTAATGGCCTCAAGTCTAGCTACAGGTGCATAGGTTTCATCGAAATCTATGCCTTCCTCTTGAGAATAGCCTTGAGCTACCAATCTGGCCTTGTTTCTTAAAATTGCACCAGTTTCATCCAGTTTATTTCTGAACACCCATTTGGTGCCAATGACTGGATGGTCTGATGGTCTAGGAACAAGTGACCATACTTGGTTTCTCTTGAATTGATTTAATTCATCTTGCATGGCTACTATCCAAGATTCATCAGAAAGAGCTTCATTGACTGTCCTAGGCTCTATTTGAGAAACAAAAGCTAGATAATCACAAGGAATAACATTACCTCTTGTTCTTACCCCTATGGATGGATCACCAATGATGTTTTCAGGTGGGTGATCTTTCTTGTATCTCCATTCCTTTGGAAGATTTTCATGAGTGATTTCTTCTTGTTGCAATTCTTCCAGAGGCGGATCATCCTTGTCCTCAATTGATGTATCTTTTAGTTTCTTGGACAGTTCATCTGCATCATCATTGTCACTATCTACTTCCTTTCTCAAGGAAGGGTTAGTTTCATCAAAAATAATGTGCACAGATTGTTCAATCAATAAGGTACGTTTATTAAACACTCTATAGCCTTTGGGTTTAGAAGTGTACCCCATGAAGATGCCTTCATCTGATTTGGCATCCAACTTACCAATGTCCCTTTTTCCATTGTTGTGAATGAAGCAGGGACATCCAAAGGTTCTGAAATGGCTGATCTTTGGCTTATTCCCTTTGAACAGTTCATATGCAGTCTTTTTCAGGATAGGCCTGATCATTACTCGGTTGACAATATAGCTTGCTGTGTTGACTGCTTCAGCCCAGAAATATCTTGGCAGATCATATTCTGAGAGCATAGTTCTTGCCATATCCAGTAGGGTTCTGTTCTTCCTCTCAGCAATACCATTTTGCTGTGGTGTCCTTGGTGCTGAGAAATTATGCTCAATTCCCTGATCATCACAGAATCTAGCAAACCTTTCATTTTGAAATTCACCACCATGATCTGATCGGATAGACACAATGCTGAACTTCTGATCTTTCTGCACTTTCTTGCTGAAACTAACAAAGTTTTCAAAGGTGTCATCTTTATGCTCTAGGAATGATACCCATGTATATCTTGAATAGTCATCAACTATGACAAATCCAAAGTTTTTCCTCCAAGACTGGTAGTCCTCATTGGCCCAAATAGATCCATATGTAGGAGCTCTAAGGGTTTTGAGGTGGTCACCACCGTCTTTGACTTGAAGGAGCTTTTGGTGTGCTTTCCCTTAGCACAGGGTCCGCATACACCTTCCATTTTTGCACTGACCTTTGGCAGACCTTCTACAAGATTTTTCTTTAGCAATTTCCTCATGCCATCTAAACTGCAATGACCAAGTCGTCTGTGCCATAATTCCGTAGATTTGTCTTTGCTTGCTGTCAGACAAATATTTTGCTCTTTGAGTTCTTCAAGATAGAGCACATACAAATTCTTTTCTCTATTTGCTTCAAAGATGACTGCTCCATCCTTCACTATGCTGCACTTTGACTCTTGAAACTTGATCTGATGGCCTCTGTCACACAGCTGGCTGATGCTGATGAGATTGTGCCTCAATCCCTTGACTAATAACACATCTTCTATGACAGCTTTTCCTTTGTTATTTACAGAGCCACTGCCTATTACTGTTCCTTTCCCATTATCTCCATAAGTGACTGTTCCTTCTTCAGCTTGGAGATGCGAGAATAACTTCTGGTTGCCTGACATGTGTCTTGAGCACCCACTATCCAAGTACCATTTGGATGCTCTAGGGTTAACCTGAAATAAAAACATCAAGCTTTAGGTACCCAAATTCTTTTGGGTCCTGATTGGTTAGTATCACTGATTTTGCCTTTTATTATCCATTTCTTGTGTCTTGTTGGGCATGTAGTTATAATATGTCCTAACTTAGTGCAGTGACTACAGCAGGATAACTTAGTTACTTTTTCTATATATTTGAAATCAGCTTTGTATGCTATATCTTGTTCAGGTACAAATTTTGGTGTTGGATATGTTTTAGGATAAATTATGGTTTCTTCATTATCTGGGGGTGTATATCCTAATCCATTTTTCTTCTTACCTGATCTTCTAGCGCCTTTTAATATTAGTGAGTTTTTACCATTAGTAAATTTCTCTAATGTGCTTGATAGTTTATCATTTTCTTTATTTAAGTTTTTAATTTCTTTTCTTAATTCATCTGTACTTTCCTTTTTCCAATTTTGTTATTTGTTCATTCTTAGCTTTTAGGTCTTCACATAACAATTCATTTCTTCTTTTAAGTTCAGTTATTTGACTTTCTAATTGTTCATTTTCTGATTTTAGATCTGAGTTTGTATTTTCTATACAGATTATGTTTTTCTTGCTCACTTTTAATAATTTGGTCACTTCTTTATATTTTTCATATAGTTCGTTGAAAGCCTCTTCTAAGCTATCGGAATCTGAATCATTGCATGAATCAAAAGAGGAGTCAGAAGTTACCTTATCTTCAGTATTTGCCATGAAGGCTAAGTTGGCCTTTTCTTCATCACTGCAAGAACTTGACTCACTGTCTGAGTCACTACTGTTTTCCCAAGCTGCTGCCATCGCCTTCTTCCTGTACTTTCTGAACTTCTTGGAACTGTCCTTCTTCCTGAATTCCGGCTTCTTTAACTTTGGACACTCAGTTTTAATGTGTCCTGGCTTCTTGCATTCATAGCAGACGGGTTCTCCTTTCTTTATTTCTTTTCCATCTGGCTTCTTGAATTCCTTGTTTCTCTTGAAGTGCCTTCTTCCAGATTGGAATTTCTTCTTCTTAGCCAAAATTCGCTGTAATTTTCTAGATAGCATAGCTTCCTCATTTTCACTGTCTGCATCGCTTTCACTTTCAGCTGAACTTGCTTCTGGTGAATCTTCTTCAGCTTTTAAGGCGTTGGAGTGCTTCTTTCTGCTCGAGGACTCTCCTAGCCTTTCCATGTTGATCTCATGGGCCATGAGGGACCCAATGAGCTTTTCTACAGACATTCTCTTCAGGTCATTAGCTTCTTCTATTGCTGTGACCTTTGGGGTCCATGAGGACGGTAAGGATCTAAGTATCTTCCTTACCATGTCTCCCATCTCATAGGTTTTCCCAGACTAGCTAGTCCATTTGTGATGTCAGTGAACCGGCTAAACATTTGAGTTATGGACTCATTTGACTGCATCTGAAATCTTTCATATTGAGTGACAAGAATGTCGATTCTTGTTTCTTTTACTTTGTCTGTGCCTTCATAAGTAATCCTGAGCTTTTCCCACATTTCCATTGAGGATTTGCAGGCTGAAACTCTGTTGAATTCCTTCTTACTTAGAGCACAGCATAGGATGCTCTTTGCTTTACAATTCAGGGAAATCTTCTTCCTGTCATCATCTGTCCATTGTGCTTTCTCATTTGTGACTAACAGATCACCTTCTTCTACTATGGACCAAATTTGATAGTCGTGCCCTTGTAGAAAGTATTCCATTCTGGTCTTCCAGTAAGGATAATCTTCACCATCGAAGAGAGGGGGTCGGTTGACAGACTGACCTTCAAAGTTACCTTGGGCTGCCATGGATCTTTACTCTTCAGATCGTTGGATCCTTTTTCTTTGTCGAAGAGACTCGCTCTGATACCACTTGTTGCCCAGTTGACGAGCCCAGAGGGGGGGTGAATGGGTCTTTAAAAATTAATCTAGAAGATACCTGTAACTAAAAACATTCACACAAACGTTCTTCGAAGTAGGTTAGTGACAGTTAGTTGAAATAACAAACGCACAAAGAAGACAATCACACAACACGAAGATTATCCTGGTTCGGACCTCCTTTCCTTAGGAGTCCTACGTCCAGTCCCTGAGCAACAACTCAGGATTTCACTAACTAGGGTACAGTCCCCCTAAGGACACTACAACACCCAGCTCAGCTGGTCTTCCTTCACACCCGAAGGGAACAACACCCTGGATACCACACCAGGTCTTCCTTCACACCCGAAGGGAACAACACCCTGGATACCACACCAGGTCTTCCTTCACAACCGAAGGGAACAACACCCTGGATACCACCAGGTCTTCCTTCACACCCGAAGGGAACAACACAAAGAGAGTGAATGAAATCTAAGCCCCTAGATCAAGCTTTTGATAAGCAAGGATCTGAAGCAACTAGCACTGAGAGCAAAGGATCTTAATCTAAGCTCACTCTCAGAACTACACAAGCTCTCTCAAGATTTTCACAAACTAGTGGAGAGCAAAAGAGCAAAAGCTAAGTGGAATGAAGGTTCTTGGCTCTGGACTTTCTTCAGAAGAATTTGAATGCTTGAATGCACGATCTATCTCCTTCTGTTCTTCTGACTTGAATTTATATCTTCAATTTGAAATATAGACGTTGAAGTGTCCGTTGTCTCTCTTTTGAGTAGTCGTTAGACTGAATGACATCTGGAGTCTTGGAAGCTTCCTGTCAACAGTCTTTTGATCACTTGAGCACGCAAAGAGATGAGATCTTCAAAGATATCCGTTGGCTTCTATTTGTTTAACGTTGTACCGTGAAGCTGGATCAGAGGTCTGCACAAATGTCAAACTCAAATAGCAGACAGCTAAGCTCTCTGATGTCAGTCAACGTTAGTAGCAATAGACATGGAAATAGTAATGCCAAATAGCTTAAGTCTAAAGGACGTTATCAGAGTAGGCACGATATGGTCTGCATGCATGCAGAGATACGTTCAGGTTTCATTAAATGCAGGTGCGTCAGAGAGATGTCTACGTGGACTTTGACTAGTCAACAAAGATCATATCACGTTAATATGAAATCGATGACTATATGACTTATGAAATCGTTATGAATAAGTCAGGTTGACCAAGTCGTTGTGATACAAAGAAGTCGTTGTGAAACACTTAACAAATCGTTGTAAGATGCAAATCGTTATGTTCTGAAGAAATCGATGTGAAACACTTAACAAATTGTTATACAAAGCAAATCGTTATGAATGCTTATCAAGTCGTTATGAACTCTAAAGAAATCGTTATGGTAACATGAAGTCGTTACAATAAGCAAGTCATTGCGAGTTCTAAAGAAGTCGTTACGGTAACTTATGAAATCGTTACAACAAGCAAGTCGTTGCGCTTTCTAAAGAAGTCGTTACGGTAACTTATGAAATCTTACAACAAGCAAGTCGTTGCGCTTTCTAAAGAAGTCGTTACGGTAACTTATGAAATCGTTACAACAAGCAAGTCGTTGCGCTTTCTAAAGAAATCGTTACGATAACTTATAGAGTCGTTATGACAGGCAAGTCGTTACGAGTTTCTAAAAAAATCGTTGCGACAACTTTAAGTCGTTACGAGTTTCTAAAGAAATCGTTGCGACAACTTATAGAGTCGTTGCGACAGGCAAGTCGTTACGAGTTCTAAAGAAATCGTTACAGTAACTTATAGAGTCGTTGTGACATCGACTTGTTTGAAATAACATGACTTTTCAGTCTTATAAGGAAATCATTGCGATCACTTATAGAATCATTACGGCATCGATTTGTTTGAAACAACATGACTTTTAGTCTTATAAGGAAATCGTTATGATAATTCTATTGAAACGATATGCTTATAAAGAAGTCGTTATGGCCTTCAACAGAAGTCGATATGGACTTAGAGAAATATCATGTTGAAAAGATTAAGGCTTCAGAGAAGTAATGCATAACTTGATTGGCTTGTTTGACCTTGGTATTTCTCTTGTACTTAAGACTTGTGAAATCTTCATTAGATATAATGATAAACTCTTGTTTGGTTTTGTTAATCATCAATATATATATATATATATATATATATATGTAATTAATTAAAATTACATGGGGACAGACTGGTCATCATAATTGGCATTCGATCAGATCATGGTGGAGAGTTTCAGAATGAAAGATTTGCTAAGTTCTGTGATGATCAAGGAATAGAGTACAATTTCTCAGCACCAAGGACACCACAGCAAAATGGAGTTGCTGAGAGAAAGAACAGAACTTTATTGGATATGGCCAGAACTATGCTATCGGAATACAACCTACCAAGGTACTTCTGGGCCAAAGCCATCAACATAGCTTGCGACATAATCAACAGAGTAATGATCAGACCAATCTTGAAGAAGACAGCATATGAGTTATTTAAGCAGAAGAAACCAAAGATCGATCACTCAGAACCTTCGGATGTCCTTGCTTCATCCACAATAACGACAAAAGGGATATTGGTAAGCTAGACTCCAAATCCGATGAAGGTATATTTATGGGGTATGCTTCTAAACCCAAAGGCTATAGAGTATTTAATAAACAAAGTTTATTAATTGAGCAAACTGTACATGTTATTTTTTATGAAGCTAACCCTTCCTTGAGAAAGGAAGTAGATAGTGATAATGATGATGCAGATGACTTGTCCAAGAAATTAAAGAATACATCCATCGAGGACAAGGAAGATCCACCCTTCGAAGAACTACAACAAAGAGAAATATTACATAATGATCTTCCAAAGGACTGGAGATACAAAAAGGATCACCCATTCGATAACATCATTGGGGATCCATCGGTTGGGGTAAGAACTAGAGGTAACGTAATTCCCTGTGATTACTTAGCTTTTATATCGCAAATAGAGCCTGAGACAGTCAATGAAGCACTGTCTGATGAATCATGCATATTAGCCATGCAAGATGAACTTAGTTAGTTCAAGAGAAACCAAGTGTGGTCCCTTGTTCCGAGACCATCAGATCATCCTGTGATTGGCACCAAATGGGTGTTCAGGAACAATATGGATGAAGATGGTGTGATCACAAGAAACAAGGCCAGACTGGTAGCTCAAGGCTATTCCCAAGAGGAAGGCATAGATTTCGATGAAACCTATGCACTAGTAGCTAGACTTGAGGCAATTAGGATTTTACTTGCTTTTGCATCTACATTGGGTTTAAAACTTTTTCAAATGAATGTAAAATCTGCATTTCTAAATGGATATCTAAAGGAGGAAGTTTATGTAGAACAACCTCCTGGTTTTGATGATATCGATTTTCCAAATCATGTCTTTAAGTTGCATAAGGCATTATATGGTTTAAAGCAAACACCTAGAGAATGGTATGAAAGATTAAGTGCATTTTTATTAAACCATGGTTTTATCGGAGGTCAAGTAGATAGCACATTATTTATTAAGTCTAAATCCAAAAAATGTATTGCTTGTACAAATTTACGTAGGTGATATAATATTTGGTTCTACTGATAAATCTCTTTGCAAGTATTTTGAAAAGCTTATGCAGGGAGAATTTGAAATGAGCATGATGGGGGAGCTCAACTACTTTCTCGGATTGCAAATCAAGCAAGGAATAGAAGGAACACATATTTGTCAAGCCAAGTACACCAAAGAACTACTAAAGAAGTTTGGATTTGAAAATGCCAAGCCACTGTCAACACCAATGAGCACATCTACAAGGATAGACAGTGACAAGAATGGTAAGAAAGTAGACCAAAAGCTTTACAGAGGTGTGATAGGCTCTTTACTCTATTTAACTGCCAGTAAACCAGACATTCTATTTAGTGTATGCATGTGTGCTAGATATCAAGCTGATCCTAAAGAATCTCATCTAATATCTGTCAAAAGGATTTTTAGATAGCTAAAACTCATGATCTAGGATTGTGGTATTCAAAATCATGTGAAGTAAATTTAGTAGGATATTCTGATGCTGACTATGCTGGATGCAAAATAGATAGAAAAAGCACCAGTGGATGTTGTCAATTTCTTGCAGGATGTCTAATTTCATGGTCCTCAAAGAAGCAAAATTCAGTAGCACTGTCAACAGCTGAAGCTGAGTACGTGGCTGCTGGAAGCTGTTGTACACAACTCTTATGGATTAAATAGCAACTTGAGGATTATGGACTGCACATTAAGACAATTCCTTTGTTGTGTGACAACACCAGTGCAATAAATCTCACCAAAAATCCAATTCAACACTCAAAGACAAAGCATATAGAGGTCAGATATCATTTCATTCGAGATCATGTAGCTAATGGGAATATAAATATTTCTTTTATAGATACTCAAAATTAGTTAGCAGATATCTTCACAAAGACCTTACATAAAGAGAGATTCACGTCTCTCAGAAGGGAACTAGGCATGTGCAAATTGTGATAGATTTATCTGTATACAACTGAAATAATAATAATTTCAGAATAACAATTATTCTCTCCCCTAAAATAAGCAAAGTCTTTTATAAGTCGTTTGCTTCATACATATCTTTGACGGTTTGCTAATTTAAAAGTATTTATTCATCTCGAACCTATCTCTATTTGTCGTTTTCTGCATTTATGGCGCTGTCCCTTCAAAAGGCACTTTATCTTTATCTCTTAAATCCCGCAAATCTGTGTCATAATGATTCATCTCCCTCTCTCATCTCTTTCGACTCGCCTGAGATGATAAACCCTATCGACTCCGGCATCGATTTTGTGAGATTTCAAAGCATCCATCCCTTCCTGCGAAAAATTTATTGATGGCTTTTGCTCCAATCCTCTTCACGATCGTCCACAACCTTTTTTGTATGAATCCATGGCCGTTTCTGGAGTTTTCGGCACCGTCGGGGGCTAAGGGGCTGCTTTCCTCACCGTAGAGCAGCAGGAAAGGTTCACCTCCGTAAAAACGAAGCTGTGTGGCAACAAGGTAGTGGATGTAGCTGATCTAGAGAAGAATGGCATGCATAGCATAGCGGCAGCGATGCAAAGAATGAAGTGGTCGCAGTTGGCAACCTTTTCAGAGGCAAGTTATCCGGACTTGGTGAAAGCTTTTTATGTTTGTCTAAAATCAGAGGCAGATGGGTCCTTGACATCCATGGTCAAAGGAACCCAGATTAGTATCACTTATGAGTTGTTGGAATCACTTTTTGGAGTTTCTACTTCTGGTCATAGCGGGGTAGATAGTGTCGACATTCAAGCTAAGGGATTAGGAATAGTTGGTTCTGAGTTCAAGCTGAAGGATGGAAAGATAGATATCAACCAGCGGAACGCCTGCAACAAGATCTTACATTTCATTGTTTGTCAAATTCTGGTTCCCAGGAGTGCCACCTTCTCCACCTGCACCAAGGCGGACTCCGATATGATGTTCTGGGCCATCCAGAACCAAGGTATCAACTTGGCAGAAGTTATCATGGAACGAATGAAGCTTGCTACGGCAATGATTTGGGACAAGAAAAGCAAGTTGAATGTGTCCCTTCCTTATGCCCATTTGTTAACCAAGATTTTCCAGCACCACGACATCAGTTTAATTGGTGAAGTCTCTGAGAAGATGGGATAGGCTATTCGGTCTAGGAATCTTAAGAAGAGTGGATTTTCTCTTATTGCTGGAGTTTGGACCAAAACTTCAGTCGCAGAGGGCGAAGCTATCATTGGCGAAGCCCATGAAGTCCAAGAAGAGGCAGCTCAGACAGAAGCAGCAGCAACAGGTCTAGCAGTTCAAGATCAGCAAGTAGATGCCAGCATTCCAAGAGGAACAAGCAGCAACAGAGATCAATATTCAAGATCTTGCAGCCAGTGGAAGCAGAATTGAGGACATTCCTCCAGAGCATATTGAGCCTGTTGGGCTATTCTCCACTTAGTTTTGAAAGCTTGCACTCACATTCATAGGACAGGCTCTTCTAGCCCTGTCCCTAAGAAAAGAAGACTTACTTCCACTTATTCCATTTCTTCTGAACCCTGTTTTCCACCCCTTTGGTTTTCTCTTGCTGTCGAAAATAAAAACAAGCCCCTCTACCATGAATTCCTTCAGAAAACCATATTTGCCACCATTTTGGGACTTCCTCACCTAAATCTAATCGACCATCTAAATGTCATTCTCCCTTTCACTTCTCTTTCCAAAGCTGAAAAATCTAAAATCTTTTCAATGGCTGAAGCCAAATCCGAAGAGCAATGGACTCGGGGCCACAAGACTCTGTACAATAAATTTCTGCTCGCCAGGTCAGCCAGATTCCCTCCCCAGGATCACTCCTGACTCTCTCTGAGTGGTTCTGGATTCTTCACAAGGACACCTGGGCTCCCTTTGTTCAAAAGGAGATTAAGTTGATCAGGCATTTTCAGATGTTCAACGACTACCGCTATCTAAATAATCTGCCTGAAGTTCAGCTTGGCCAATTTCGGCAAGCTATCTATAATCTTGGATCTCATGTGGCTGCCATCTCCTCCATTCAAGTGGATTTTGCCACTTTGTAGTTGCGTGATGTAGTATTTCTCCCTACTCTTCATTCTCTGATTATGGACTCCGTGGTTGGCTCCATCATTTTTTAGCGCTTTGCCAGAGTCATGGGGAGAATACATGTGTAGAAGGGCAATCTCGTTGCCTTCCATAGATTTTTGTTCAGAGAATACCTTCAGGGACATATAAATTCAGATGTTCTTGCCCCTCTCTTGTTCGAATGTGAGAGGTTGTCTCCAGCAGAATGGGCCAGATTTTACCCATTGTCTACTTAGCAACTTGAAGATCTCAACGCCTCTCAAACTAGAGAAAATAAGCTTCCTATTTCATTTGCTGAATTCCTCGACATGAACTCCATTCACCTTGTTCGAGATCCATTTGCTATCTGGGTTGAGAGATACAAGGTTTATGTTGCCATGAGAATAGAACTGAAGCAGAAGCAGATCTTTTATCCCATCTCCATTGATCAGTTCCTCTTATGTGCCAGTTTTGGGAAAACTAGTTTTTATAAAGTTTCATTAAAAGAGATCGCTATGCCCTGTTCTTAGAAGAGCAGCGGATCCTTCATATCCAGAGGATGGTTCTTATCATGGGACCTTCCTACTCCGTCGCTTGCGGTGTTTTTAGGCAGTATTTTGAAGAGCAGGAACTTAAGGCTTGGGAGGTCATTTCTCACCATGCCTCTCTTCTGTCTCTTGCCTTCTACCTTCCTGTACCCTCTCAAGAGTAATACAAATACTTTCGTTTGCTCTCATCTTTATCTTTCTCTCTTTCTTTGTCTCATTATGGTATCTTTTTGCTTAATGACAAAAAGGGGAGAAAATAACCATTATGAAATACATTTCTCATTTCTATTTTCACAAAATTACTTAGATTATTTCAGAACCTTTATGTTTATGTTATGTTTTGTCATCACCAAAAAGGGGGAGATTGATAATCAGTTCATCCCCATATAATTTCATGAATTATATATCTATTTTGGTGATTAACAAAACTCAAATAAAGCATGATCTAACAAGTTTTCATGAAGCTTAGGCACAGGAAATAAATCAGGTAAAATCAAGCAAAACATGTAAGTAATCCTACCCTGTAGCATTTGAAGTACAGAGCAGGTAATTTTTCTAAGTACACATCGACTTCCTATGCGTTATAACGATTTCATTAGAGTCATAACGATTTCCTCACTTCTATCGATTTCCTTTTCAGAAGGATTTAATAAGTACCATACCGATTTCAATTTAACAACGATTTCATAAGTGGGAACAACGATAAGTGAAAACAACGATTTGCTCTTACAACGATTTGATAAGTGAGAACAACGATTTACTCTCACAACAATTTTTTAAGTGAGAACAACGATTTGCTCTGACAACGATTTGTTAAGTGAGAACAACGATTTGTTAAGTGAAAACAATGATTTGCTCTCACAACGATTTGCCAAGTGAGAACAACGATTTGCTCTCACAACGATTTGTTAAGTGAGAACAACGATTTGCTCTCACAACGATTTGCTTTCATATCAATTTGACAAGAGAACAACGATTTCTATTTCACATCGACTTGGTCGTCGTAACGACTCGATAAGTTACACAATGACTTGGTCGCTATAACGATTCGATATATAAAACAATGATTTGGTCACTACATCGGCTTGATAAGTGAAACAACGATTTGCTCACAACAATTTGGTTATAACGATTTGCTCACAACGACTTACTTATAACAACTTGCTTATACTCTCATAACGATTTGTCTCTACAACGATTTGGTTATGATTATATAACGACTTGTGTTCACATCGATTTGTTTATGGATAAATAAAGATTTACAACGACTTATCACACAACGATTTCAGAAGTCTTACTCATAACGATTTCATGGAATACAACGACTTGATATTCAAATGAGTTTCAAGTATCTTGACAGTCAAAGTCCTCCCGCATGTTTCTCTATATCCATGCATTTAATGTGACTGTATATTTCTCTGCACGATGTATATCTGGATATCCTCTATTATCATACTTCTATATGAAACCCTTTTTATATAGCAGAATGTCATTTCCATTTTTGTGAAATGTCTTACTACATGGATTCTAACGTTCACTGACAACAAGATGTTGCCCAATTGACGAGCCCAGAGGGGGGGTGAATGGGTCTTTTTAAAATTAATCTAGAAGATACCTGTAACTCAAAACAATCACACAAACGTTCTTCGAACTATGTTAGTTACAGTTAGTTTAAATAACAATCACACAAGGAAGACAGTCACACAACACAAGGATTATCCTGGTTCGGACTTCCTTTCCTTAGGAGTCCTACGTCCAGTCCCTGAGCAACAACTCAGGATTTCACTAACTAGGGAACAGTCCCCCTAAGGACGCTACAACACCCAGCTCAGCTGGTCTTCCTTCACACTCGAAGGGAACAACACCCTGGATACCACTAGGTCTTCCTTCACACCCGAAGGGAACAACACCCTGGATATCACCAGGTCTTCCTTCACACCAGAAGGGAACAACACAGAGAAGAATGTATGACTTTCAAGCCCCTAGATCCAGCTTTTGATAAGCGAGGATCTGAAGCAACTAGAACTGAGAGCAAAGAGATTATAAACAATTCACACTCTCATAACTATACAGGCTCTCTCAAGATTTTCACAAACTAGTGGAGAGCAAAAGAGCAAAAGCTAAGAGGAGTGAAGGATCTCTGGCTCTCGACTTTCTTCAAAAAAATTTGAATGCTTGAATATCCAATTTGTTGTCTATACTTCTGACTTGGATTTATAACTTCAATTTGAAATCTAAACGTTGAAGTGTCCGTTGTCTCTCTTTTGAGTAGTCGTTAGACTGAATGACATCTGGAGTCTTGGAAGCTTCCTGTCAACAGTCTTTTGATTACTTGAGCACGCAAAGAGATGAGATCTTCAAAGATATCCGATGGCTTCTATTTGTTTAACGTTGTACCATGAAGCTAGTTCAGAGGTCTGCACAGATGTCAATCTTAAATAGCAGACAGATAAGCTGTCTCTGATGTCAGTCAACGTCAGTAGCAATAGTCAAGAAAATAGTAATGCCAAATAGCTTTAGTCTAAAGGACGTTATCAGAGTAGGCACGATAAAGGATGATATGGTCTGCATGCATGCAGAGATATGTTCAGATCTCATAAATGCAAAAGCGTCAGAGAGATGTCTACGTGGGCTTTGACTGGTCAATGCTTTAAGATGAATAGGACATCAATATATGAAATCGATGACTGAATGACTTATGAAATCGTTATGAACACTAATAAGTCATTATAGAGAGCAAATCGTTATGAATACTTATCAAGTCGTTATGAACTCTAAAGAAATCGTTATGCTAACTTATGAAATCGTTACAACAAGCAAGTCGTTGCGAGTTCTAAAGAAATCGTTATGATAACTTATGAAGTCGTTACAACAAGCAAGTCGTTGCGAGTTCTAAAGAAATCGTTATGATAACTTATGAAGTCGTTACAACAAGCAAGTCATTGCGAGTTCTAAAGAAATCGTTATGATAACTTATGAAGTCGTTACAACAAGCAAGTCGTTGCGAGTTCTAAAGAAATCGTTATGATAACTTATGAAGTCGTTACAACAAGTAAGTCGTTGCGAGTTCTAAAGAAATCGTTATGATAACTTATGAAGTCGTTACAACAAGCAAGTCGTTGCGAGTTCTAAAGAAATCGTTATAATAACTTATGAAGTCGTTACAACAAGCAAGTCGTGCGAGTTCTAAAGAAATCGTTATGATAACTTATAGAATCGTTACGACATCGATTTGTTTGAAACAACATGACTTTTCAGTCTTATAAGAAAATCGTTGCGATCACTTATAGAATCGTTACGACATCGATTTGTTTGAAACAACATGACTTTTCAGTATTATAAGAAAATCGTTATGAACTTCAACAGAAATCGATATGGATTTAGAGAAATATCATGTTGAAAAGATTGAAGCTTCAGAGTAGTAATGCATACCTTTATTGGCTTGTTTGACCTCGGTATTTTTCCTGTACTTAAGACTTATGAAATATTCATCAAAATATGTATATATATATAATTAATTGATAAATTCTTGTTTGGTTTTGTTAATCATCAAATATGTATATATATATATATAATAATTAAAATTGCATGGGGACAGACTGATCATCACAAGAGACAGCTTAGCTATCTATAATTTAGCATTTATTGTGTGCAGGTCTCTGACAGCACAACCCCATACAATGTTGGACAAAGTAGAAGCTGAAGGACATCAAGAAAGATCTTCTCCTTGCGTGCATGGAACGTAAAGGACTGTTGACTGCAACATACTTGTTGAAGAATAAGGAGAACCATGCAGTCTAACGTTCACTAAAGCCTAGAGACAACAGTCATCTAAATGACTAATTCAGCAAGAGAAGATATATATAAGAATGAAGACTCCTGGCAATAAAACTTTGGAAGTGTTCAAAGTCCTCAAAGAAAAATCTGGAAGTGATAGAGTCTTAGCAAAAGAGCTTCTTGCTTTCCACTCCAACCTTGTAGCTCTTGCTCCAGTCTCATTGTGTTAGTTTGGAGAGCCCTTGTGATCTGAGAGATTTCCTTATTGTAGATCTTTCTCTCTCAGTCACTGTGCTCAGATCAAGAGTTTGCTATAAGCTGTCTAGGGCATTTCGCCTGTTTTCTCACTTTCTGAGAAGTTCCTCTTGTTGTGTGAAGAGAAGGGCCTATTGGAAACAGGTGGTGTGGTGTTCCCTTCGTGTTGAAGGAAGACCTGTGAATCAGGTGTTGTGTTTCCTCTTCGGGTTAAGAGAGAAGGCCAGTTGCGGTTGGATGTGTAAGTGTCTTTGATGGGGACTATACCCTTGGGTAGTGATATCCTGAGTTGTTGCTCAGAGACTAGACGTAGGACTCCTTTGGAGAGGAGGTCCGAACCAGGATAAAAACCTTGTGCCGTGTGATTGCTTGTTTGGGATTGTTATCTTTTCTTTATTACTAACACTAACAGTCGTACGTAGTGTTTTGTATTGAACGTTTTTGTTCACAGGTTTAGATAATCAAATTTTAAGAATCCCATTGACCCCCTCTGGGCTTGCTAGCTGGGCAACACTTTCATGGACCCTAAGGTCACCGCCATTGAGAAGCCTATGATCTAACCAAATTTTCTGTTGATAAATTAATTAGCTATCCCATAGCACATGAAATCAATATGGACCGACTATCTGAAGGGTCATCTAAGAAGAATTTACTAACGCTCTTAAAGTTTTAGCTACTCCTTCCACCTCCTCTTCTTCCAGCTCAAAAAATGCAGGATCTGAAGACAGTGATGTAGATGACGTACTGTCCAAGCTCCAGAAGATTCTAAAGAAGAAGAAAAAATGCATCAAGAAGGATGCAAAAGAAAGAGAAAAAAGGAAGAAAGAACCAGTCTACTATGAATGCAGAAAACTTGGACATCTAAGACTAGATTGTCCAAAACTCAAGAAGACTGGTCAGCCAGAAAAGTCCAAAAAGAAGCACAAGAAATTCAACAAAAAGCCATGGCTGCTGCTTAGAACAATGAAGAGGCCACAACCTCAGAATCATCAAGCTCAGATTCCGAAAAAGAGCAGGTAAGTCTAGCCCTCATGGTAGGACTAGATGAGGTACATTCTGACCCATTTTTTGATTCATGCACTGATTTAGGGTCAGAGTCTGAAGACTTAGAAGAAGTCTTTAATGAACTTTATGAAAAATATAAAGGTGTTGTAAAAGAATTAAAAAAACTGAAAAATAACATCACTTGCTTAGGCAACACCAATTCTGATCTTAAATCCGAAATGGAACAATCAGAAAAACAATTAAAGAAAAGTAAAGATAATAATTATCGTTTGAATGAAGATTTAAAAGGCAAAAACAAATAAAAATTAGAATTAGAAAAAAAGTTAAAACTCTAACTGAAGAAAATCTTTATAAAAAGAATCAGTTAGAAAATTAACTAAAGGAAAAACATCTCTAGCTCTATGTTTAAAAGGATCAAAATCTGGAAACAATAACAAGGGCTTGATACATACCTCCGGAAAAAGGAAAACAAGCCATAATTCCAGGAAAATATCCTTTGCCAAAATTTGTAAAAGAAACCAAAATGCCTCAGAAAAAAGGCACCTGAAATAAACAAGGATTATAAAAAACTGTGTCTAAACAGACATCACAAAGACATAAGAACTACAGAATAAATTATATTCATTGTTGTTCTCATTGCAATAAACTAGACACACAGTAACACATGCACAACCAGGCACCTAGTATGGATTCGAAAAGATATTTTTATGCATCCAACCAACGAGGACCCAAAACGATTTGGGTACCTACTTTTGAATAACTTATTTGAAGGATATCCTTGGAGCATCAGGAACAAAGGATGCTCAAGGCATGGTAGCTGCCAGCTCTTCATTCAACTCATATCTGAAGAGGGAGTAGTCACAATTTTTTTAATTATAGTACTACTAATATCTATTTGCAAGTTTCATTCAGGTGGAGCCTCTCATTCAGGGGGAGCACAGGCTAAGGGGGAGCTGCTCATTAATGTCAATAATTATTGAACCCCTCTCACACAACATTCTAGTAAGAAGCTTTACAAAAGGGGAGAGAATGCATGATAAGATCCTTCCTTTTTGTTAGTGACAAAAAGGGGAGAGTAGCATTATCTATGAACTTTCTGTATTTTCTATGCTTTAAGTATTTTTGACAGAAAATTCTCATAAGTTTTGTCATCACCAAAAAGGGGGACATTGTTGAACCACTCTTATATTTTTACCCTTATATTTTGGTGATAACAAAACTTATGATTAATTAAATATTAAAATATATTTAATATCATATTTCCTAATAAATATAAATTTATGGCACTATCGTTGTGTGACTTGCACTGATAAGTAAAATCGATGCACATTCAATACACATCGATTACAGACTAAGTGCCACAAGGATTTCCATACAAATACATCAATTATGGTTCATCTTATGTAAACATCGATTTCATTTAAACATAGATTTCAAATTAAACATCAAGTTCAACTTAAACATCGATTTCATTTAAACATCGGTTTTGTTCAAACATCGATTCATTTAAACATTGATTTCATTTAAACATCGATTTTGTTCTACATCGATTTCACTTAAACATCGATTCTGTTCTAACATCATTTCATTTAAACATCGATTTCACTTAAACATCTATTCTATTGAAAACATAGATTTCAACTTAAACATCGACTCTGTTGAAACATAGATTTCATTAGAACATGATTCTGTTCAAACATCGATTCCAACTAAACATCGATTTCCTTTATACTCATATATTTCAAAATGTTTTTGGCGCCTAATGAAAAGTCAAATATATTTCATTTGCGTCATCTTCTATCTTTCTGACAGAAGATCTTTTTGCTTATCTCATAGGATCTCTTCTTTCCTGTCAGACAAAAAGGGCTTACATACCACTTATGGATCTTGAAGACCACCAAGCGGCTGACAGTTAGAAGAAGAAGAATAGAAAAATCAGCAACGACTAGAAGAGTTCCAACGGATCTCTTCAACGGATCTATTCAAAGCTGCTCATATAAAAGATGAAGCAAGGCCGAAAAACAAAGTGAGCTTTCCGGAAGATCTTTAAAGAAGTGTGCATCCTGTGAGGAACCTCAACTCCACATACACTCAAAGAAAGAGAGAAGAGCTCAAGCCCAATCAAGAGAAGCTTTTCATAGTAGAAGTTTTCGAAGCTTTCAAGCCTTCTTCTCTTCACTCTCTCTGTGGTCATTGTAATTTCTGGGGAGAGTCCTTCGCTGAGAGTTTCTGCGTTAGAATCCATTCTTGTAAAACTCTCAGCTTTGTTCTTTCTTTTCTAAGAAAGATTTTTGTCCAGTTGTAGGACTGTATACAGTGAGTCTCTTCCTATGTTAAGACTTGGCCAGTGTAGTTGCTGGCATTTTCTGTCCAGCTGAGGACTGTACTCAGTGTAGAACCTAACTAGGGGTTTAAGTCTAGTAGAACCGCATTGGGGTTTGTACCAGGAGGTTGGCTTCTTGACCTGTAAGAGGAAGTGAACTGCCTTCTGTCCGGGATAGAGAAGAAGACCAGTTGTTGGGGTGCTGGGTGTTGTATTGTCCTTAAGGGGGACTGTACCCTTGGTTAGTTAAATCCCAAGAGATTGCTTAGGGACTGGACGTAGGACTTCCATGTGGGAAGGGCCGAACCAAGATAAATTCCTTGTGTTCTTTGTGTGATTGTTCATTTGCTTCCGCACGGCTACTCTCTATCACACTCAACTAATCAAACCTTCAAGTGATAATTTCATTGTTTAGTTTCTGTTTCAGATTTCAGAAAAGTTATTCACCCCCCTCTAGGTTAGCTTGCTGCCGCACCAAAAGGGCCAAGAGTTGCTTCAATTAAGTTGGGTGCAACCCATTGGTATTCTCCAACCTCCTCCCAACAAAGAGGTGATCTACAACTCCTGCCGTATAAAGCTTCGAACGGTGCCATTTTGATACTTGCCTGGTAGCTATTGTTGTATGCAAACTCCATAAGATAT
Source organism: Colocasia esculenta (assembly GCA_014218235.1). Lineage (NCBI taxonomy): Eukaryota > Viridiplantae > Streptophyta > Magnoliopsida > Alismatales > Araceae > Colocasia > Colocasia esculenta. The sequence continues at coordinate 119,121,296 of CM024761.1, forward strand.
AGCTGGTCATCCCATCGTCCTCTAAAATTAAGCACAAGGGAATGAAGCATGTCCTCCACATTGATTGGTCCTTTCGGTTTGTCCATCCATCTGAGGATGAAAGGCAGTGCTAAAGTTCAATTTGGTGCCCATTGCTGCTTGCAAACCCTTCTAGAAGTGTGAGGTGAATCTAGGGTCTTGATCCGATATTATATTAAATAGAACCCCATGCAGTCTAACTACTTCTTTAACATAAAGTGCGGCAAACACATCCACTGACCATGTGCTCTTAATCGGCAAGAAATGAGCCGACTTAGTCAATCAATCTACTATTACCCATATTGCATCCATACCCCCTCTAGTCTTGGGCAATCCCATGATAAAGTCCATCTCGATGCTATCACACTTCCTTTCCGAATTTCTAGTGGTAGCAATCCACCGGCCATTTGGAATCTCAACCTTACTTTCATGCATAGTAAACAATTGCCACATGGTCGGCCACATCCCTCTTCATGTTCGGCCACAATACGACCTTTTCAAGTCTTGGTACATCTTTGTCGAGCCAGGATGAATTGTGTACTTTGACTGATGAGCTTCATTTAACAACATCTTCTTGAGTTCCCCATGATCAGGGACACATGTTCTTCCTTGGAATAGTAATCTCTCATCTGCTGCCAAGGAGAAATCCGATCTTTGTTCTAGCTTTTCTCTAATGTCCACTAAGAATGGATCCTCTCCTTGCTTCTCCTTGATTTCATCTAGTTGCTCAGACTGTATTCGTTGGCCCTTTTGGTGCGACAGCAAGCTAACCTACTGGGGGGTGAATAGGTTTCTGAAATCTGAAATAGAAACTTAAAACAGAAAATTATCACTTAAAAGCTTGGTTAGTTGAGTGTGATAGAGAATAGCAGTGCGAAAACAAGAACAATCACACAAAGAACACAAGGGATTTATCCTGGTTCGGCCCTTCCCACGTGGAAGTCCTACGTCCAGTCCCCAAGCAATCGCTTGGGTATACTAACCAAAGGTATAGTCCCCCTCAAGGACAATACAACACCCAACACCCCAGCTAGTCTTCTTCTCTTTCCTGGGCAAGAAGGCAGCCTACTTCTCTTACAGGTCAAGAAGACAACCTCCTGGTACAAACCCCAATGCAGTTCTGCTAGACTTAAACCCTAGCTAGGTTCTACACTGAGTACAATCCCTCAGCTGGACAAAAAATGCCAACAACTACACTGGCCAACTCTTCACAAGGGAAGAGACTCACTGTATAAAATCCTACAGCTAGACTGAAATCTTTCTTAGAAAAGAAAGAACAAAGCTGAGAGTTTTACAAGAATGGACTCTAACCCAAAAACTCTCAGCAAAGGACTCTCCCCAGAGAATTACAATGACCACAGAGAGAGTGAAGAGAAGAAGGCTTGAAAGCTTCGAAAACTCTACCATGAAAAGCTTCTTTGATTGGGCTTGAGCTCTTCTCTCTTTCTTTGAGTGTATGTGGAGTTGAGGTTCCTCACAGGATGTACACTCTTTTAAAGATCTTCAGGAAAGCTCTCACTTTGTTCTACAGCCTTGCTTCATCTTTATATGAGCAGCTTTCAATAGATCCATTGAAGAGATCCGTTGGAACTCTTCTAGTCGTTGCTGACCTTTCTATTCTTCTTCTTCTGACTATCAGCCAGTTGGTGGTCTTCGAGATCTGCAAGCATAGAAGAAAGTGTTTAGATCAAAGAGTGTTTCTGTCAAAAGGCTCGTACTTCTGTGTTTCCTGCAGTCACCAGAAGTGGTAGGTAAGCCCTTTTTGTCTGACAGGAAAGAACAGATCCTGTGAGATAAGCAAAAAAGATCTTTTGTCAGAAAGATAGAAGATTACGCAAGTGAAATATATTTGACTTTTCATTAGGCGCCAAATTTTTGAAATATTTGAGTATAAAGGAAATCGATGTTTAAGTTGAAATCTATATTTGAATAGAATCCATGTTCTAATGAAATCCATGTTTCAACACAGTCGATGTTAAGTTGAAATCGATGTTTAAATGAAATCGATGTTTGAACATAATCGATATTTAAGTGAAATCGATGTTTTCAACAGAATCGATGTTTAAGTAAAATCGATGTTGTTTTCACAGAATTAATGTTTAAGTTCAAATCGATGTTTAAATGAAATCAATGTTTGATTTGAAATCGATGTTTAAATGAAATCGATGTTTGAATAGAATTTGATATTTAAGTGAAATCGATGTTTAAATGAAATCGATGTTAAGTTGAAAACGATGTTTAAATGAAATCGATGTTCATGAAATCGATGTTTACATGGAGTCGATGTTTAAATGAAATCGATGTTTACAAGAGATGAATCATAATTGATGTATTCATATGGAAATCGTTGTGGCACTTAGTTAACTGAAATCGATGTGTATTGAATAGACATCGATTTTGCTTATCAATGCAAGTCACACAGCGATAGTGTCATAAATTTATATTTATTAGGAAAACATGATATTAAATATAGTTATAATATTTAATTAATCATAGGTTTTGTTATCACCAAAATATAAGGGTAAAATATAAGAGTGGTCAACAATCTCCCCCTTTTTGGTGATGACAAAACTTATGAGAAGAGTGGTCAACAATCTCCCCCTTTTTGGTGATGACAAAACTTATGAGAATTTTCTGACAAAAAAAAAGCTTAGCGCATAGAAAATACAGAAAATTCATAGATAATGTATACTCTCCCCCTTTTTGTCCCTAACCAAAAAGGAAGGATTTTACCATTGCATTCTCTCCCCTTTTGTAAAAAACTTCTTACCAGAATATTGTGTGAGAGGGGTTCAATAATATTGACATTAATGAGTAGCTCCCCCTTAGCCTGTGCTCCCAATAAATGAGAGGCTCCACCTAAATGAGAGGCTCCACCTGAATGAGACTTGCAAACAGATGTTAGTAGTACTATAAATTAAAAAACAAAATGTGACTACTCCCTCCTCAGATATGAGTTGGATGAAGAGCTGGCAGCCACCAATGCCTTGAGCATCCTTTGTTCCTGATGCTCCAAGGCTATCCTGCAAATAACTTATTCAAAAGTAGGTACCCAAAGCTTTTTGGGTCCTCGTTGGTTAGATGCATAAAAATATCCTTTCGGAATCCATACTAGGTGTCTGATTGTGCAGGTGGTTACTGTGTGTCCTAGTTTATTGCCATAAGAACAACATTGAATATAGTTTGTTATGCAGTTCTTATTGTCTTTGTGATGCCTGTTTAGAACACAGTTTTTATAAACCTTGTTCTTTTGATAGAACTTGTTTATTTCATGTGCCTTTTCTGGGGCATTTTGGTTTCTTTTACAAATTTGGCAAAGGATATTTTCCAGGAATTATAGCTTGTTTCCTTTTTCTAGAGGTATGTATCCAAGCTCTTGTTTATTGTTTCCAGATTTGATCCTTTTAAGCATAGAGCTAGAGATGTTTTCCCTTTAGTTATATTCCTAACTGATTCTTTTAAATACAGATTTTCCTCAATTATAGTTTTTAATTTTTCTTCTAACTCTAATTTTTCATTGTTCTTGCTTTTTATGTTTCATTCAAAAGATGATTATTATCTTTACTTTCTTTCAATTGAGTTTCCAATTGTTCCATTTCTGATTTAAGATCAGAGTTAGTGTTTTCTAAGCAAGTAAGATTATTTTTCAAATTCTTTAATTCTTTTACGACACTTTTATTTTTCATAAAGTTCATTAAAGACTTCTTCTAGATCTTCAAACTCTGACCATGAATTAGTGCATGAATCAAAAGATGGGTCAGAATGTACCTCATCTAGTCCTACCATGAGGGCTAAACTTTCCTGCTCTTTCTCTGATTCAGAGCTGGAAGAATTTGAAGTGGTGACTTCCTCATTGTCCCAAGCAGCAGCCATGGCTTTTCTTTTGAATTTATTTGCTTCTTCTTGGACTTTTTGGGTTGACCAGTCTTCTTGAGTTCAGACAATCTGGTATTAGATGTCCAGGTTTTCTGCATTCATAGCAAACTAGTTCTTTCTCCTTTTTCTCTTTCTTTTGGATCCTTCTTGATCCATTCTTCTTCTCTATAGAATCTTCTGAAGCTTGGACAGTACGTCATCTACATCATTGTCTTCAGATCCTGTAATTTTTGAGCTAGAAGAAGAAGAGGTGGAAGGTGCAGCTACAACTTTAAGAGTGTTGTAAGTTTCTTCTTGGATGACCCTTCAGATAGTCGCTCCATATTGATTTCATGTGCCATAAGAGAACCAATTAATTTATCAATGGAAAAATTGGTTAGATCATGGGCTTCTTCAATATTAGTGACCTTAGGGGTCCATGAATGAGTTAAAGACCTAAGTATTTTTCTGATAGTTTCTTCTTTAGAAAGATTTTTACCAAGAGAACTTAGACCTACTACTATGCTTGAAAATCTATTATACATTTGAGTAATATTTTCGTTACGAATCATTTTAAACTGCTCATATTGCGAAACAAGAATATCTATCCTGTTTTTGTTTACTTTATCTGTTCCTTCATAAGTTACTTGCAGTTTATCCCATATTTCTTTAGCAGATTACAAGCAGATACTCTACTGAATTCTCTTTTAGATAAAGCACAACATAAATAGTTCTTTGCTATAATTTTAAAGATAATTTTCTTTTATCAGCTGTTTATAGCAGCAGTAGTACCTTCAGCAAGAACAATAACATAATCACCTATCTCTATTACCTACCATAGATCAAAGTCTGTGTCTCGAATGAAGCATTTCATTCTCATCCTTTAATATTGGATCCTCTCCATCGAAGAATGGAGGTCTGGTGACTGATTGGCCTTCAACAATCCCTTGAGCTGCCATGGATCTTCTCTAAGAACGTTTGATCTTCTTGATTGATTAGAGAACATCGCTCTGATACCACTTGTTGGCCCTTCTGGTACGACGGTAAGCTAACCTAGAGGGGGGGTGAATAGGTTTTCTAAAATCTGAAACAGAAACATAAACAAAGAAAATTATCACTTAAAAGTTTGGTTAGTTGAGTGTGAGAGAGTAGCAGTGCGATAGCAAGTAAACAATCACACAAAGAAACAAGGGATTTATCCTGGTTCGGCTCTTCCCACATGGAAGTCCTACGTCCAGTCCCCAAGCAATCTCTTGGGATTAAACTAACCAAGGGTATAGTTCCCCTCAAGGATAATACAATACCCAGCACCCCAGCTGGTCTTCTTCTCTTTCCCGAACAAGAAGGCAGCCCACTTCTCTTACAGGTCAAGAAACAACCTCCTGGTACAAACCCCAGTACGGTTCTGCTAGACTTAAACCCCAACTAGGTTCTACAATGAGTACAATCCCTCAGTTGGACAGAAAATGCCAGCAAACTACACTGGCCAACTCTTCACAAGGGAGGAGACTAACTGTATACAGTCCTACAGCTGGACTGAAATCTTTCTTAGAAAAGAAAGAAACAAAGCTGAGAGTTTTACAAGAATGGACTCTAACCCAAAAACTCTCAGCAAAGGACTCTCCCGGAAATACAATGACCACAGAGAGAGTGAAGAGAAGAAGGCTTGAAAGCTTCAAAAACTTCTGCTATGAAAAGCTTCTCTTGATTGGGCTTGAGATCTTCTCTCTTTCTTTGAGTGTATGTAGAGTTGAGGTTCCTCACAGGATGTACACTCCTTTAAAGATCTTCAGGAAAGCTCTCACTTTGTTCTACAGCCTTGCTTCATCTTTTATATGAGCAGCTTTCAATAGATCCGTTGAAGAGATCCGTTGGAACTCTTCTAGTCATTGCTGACCTTTCTATTCTTCTTCTTCTGACTATCAGCCAGTTGGTGGTCTTCGAGATCTGGAAGCATAGAAGAAAGTGTTTAGATCAAAGAGTGTTTCTGTCAAAAAGGCTCGTACTTTTGTGTTTCCTGCAGTCACCTAGAAGTGGTAGGTAAGCCCTTTATGTCTGACAGGAAAGAAGAGATCCTGTGAGATAAGAAAAAAGATCTTCTGCCAGAAAGATAGAAGATTATGCAATTGAAATATATTTGCCTTTTCATTAGGTGCCAAAAACATTTTGAAATATCTGAGTACAAAGAAAATCGATGTTTAAGTTGAAATCTATGTTTGAATAGAATCCACATCTAAGAAATCCATGTTTCAACAAAGTCGATGTTTAAGTTGAAATCGATGTTTAAATGAAATCGATGTTTAAGTGAAATCGATGTTTTCAACAGAATCGATGTTTAAGTTGAAATCAATGTTTAATTTGAAATCGATGTTTAAATGAAATCGATGTTTGAACAGAATCGATGTTTAAGTGAAATCGATGTTTAAATGAAATCGATGTTCATGAAATCGATGTTTACATGGAGTCGATGTTTAAATGAAATCGATGTTCATGAAATCGATGTTTACAAGAGATGAACCATAATCAATGTATTTATATGGAAATCCTTGTGGCACTTAGTGAACTGAAATCGATGTGTATGAATAGACATCGATTTTGCTTATCAGTGCAAGTCACACATCGATAGTGCCATAAATGTATATTTATTAGGAAAACATGATATTAAATATATTTATATATTAATTAATCATAAGTTTGTTATCACAAAAATCTATGGGTAAAAATATAAGAGGTTCAACAGTATTTGGATATTAGAAATTTCCGATGTCTAAGTTTCGGCTTACAAATTGTTCCAGTAACTTCCATTCGCCCAGCATCATACTAGCTAGCATAGCTCTTGGTTGTCTATTTAGAGCGTCTGCCACTATATTGGCTTTTCCTGGGTGATATTGAATGGGAAAGTCAAAGTCTTTGAGGTACTCTAACCACCTTCTTTGTGTCATGTTCAGCTCCTTCTATGAGAATAAATATTTCAAACTCTTGTGGTCAGAAAAGACTTAAATTGCTCCCATAAATGTAGTGCCTCAATTTTCAAGGCGAACACTACGACTGCTAACTCTAGGTCATGTACAGGATAATTTACCTGTGGGTCATCAATTGTCTTGAGGCCTAGCTATTACCTTTCCTTGTTGCATTAGGACACAGTCTAAACCGTTCCAGACGCATCTGAATAGATTTCAAATCCTCCCTCTTCAGTGGGTAGGGCAAGGATAGGAGCAACTTTGACTTGAAACCAGAAAGATTCAACAGTAAAATTCGATTTAAATTCACTCAGTTCTTGAAAACTCTAATGCAATTAGAACTCTACAATATCACATTCAATATGAACACTAACAAAACTAAATTCTCAATGCGTTAAAACTGAAGTAAGAACTCTTGATAGCAGGACAAATTAACATTCGTAGAACAATATGAACTATGAGAAATTCAAATCACTATACCCTCATAGCTCGAGGGATGAAGAACAATCAATTTAAGAAATATAACTGCACATCAAATTCTGCTCTGTAAGAGAAGATGAATAAGACGTCAACGAAGTAAAAATATCAAAACGAAACAGAGAGAGGAGCCAAGCTCTCTGATCTCTGGATTGATTTCTCCAAACAAACCAGTTCAATTTCACAAAAGAAAGAAGAATAAAAAACAACCATTCCCCTGGATCGGACTCTCCAACACAGAAGAAATGGAGAGTGTGATTCCCTTCCCAGTAGCACAGAAGAGATGGAAGGCAAATCCCCAAAAATAAAAATCGCAGTCCCCTCCACTATGTCGAACTAGCACAAACGCATAACAGAAGAAGAGAAATAGGAAAGAAATCCAAAAAAATTTGCAAATCCCTTCCCAGCAGCACAGAAGAACAGTAGAAAAACCTCAAATCGTCCACAGAGCAGTAGAAGTAGAAGGAATCGCCCCTGGAAAATCCCCACAACCTAACCAATCTATCTCGTCCAGAATAAAGCAAACAAGCCCTTTAGATCTCGAACAGCACAGATAAATGGAAGAAGACATCTCGATTCCTTCACAACAGCCAGACAGGAAATTGGAAGAAAACCTCAAATAAAAATCACCAACTCTTCAGATCAAACCAACCACAGAAGAAAGAACTCCATATCCAAAAATGTTGAATTAGATGCTTATAGAAGGAAGAAAAACATAAAATTCCAACAGTCGAACCCCCAATTGCTGATCAGAAGAAAGAACGAAGAAAAAGGAATAAAAATAATCGAACTCCCTCCCAACCCCTTCTGTAATCCCAAACCCTTACAGCAGCTGAACTGAAGAAGAAAAGAGAAACCAAAAAAAAAAAATTCTAATCGCCCTTCCCCAACAGATGTTGAAAGAAAATACAGAAAAAATGCCAGAGAAAACCCAAAAAACTGAACTGGTGAAGCCCCGGGACCTGAGGACCTTGGGTCCTTAAATAGGCTCTCAGACGCCTCTACTTCCAGATCGCCACGTTGCTCTGATCGCCTGAGCACCCCAGCTCCATCAGCACACGATACCACCTCAGCAGCCCTTGGTCCAGCCGGATCTTCTTCCCGCCCAAATCAGCCTCTGCACAGCTCGCGCCCAGATGCCATCCGCCGCGCACTGCACACCAGCTACCTCACGCCGCAGCGCCTTTGGCCTACTTCGCACAAGAAGCCCCGCAACTTTCATCTCGCCAGCAGATCACCACCCAGCCCGCCATCTCAGTTGGCCACACCCCAGCGCCTAGCCGCACACAGCAGCACCATCCCGCACCCAGGGACGCCCCAGCTCCACCCCATATCCGGCCGTCCGTCGCCAGCTCTTCCTGCCGCGCACAACCCTCTTGGCCGCACCAGCTCCACACCACATGGCCAGCTCACCAGCTCCATCTCCATCAGCTCCATCGCACAGAATGGCCCTGGCTGCATCCGCCTCAAACCGCCTTGCTTCACACGGGAGCCCCTCCCGCAGGCCAGCAGCACAAGCTGCTACTTCTAGTAGCTTCCAACTGCCGCCATCAACCTGATGGAAGAAGAAAAAGGTGAAAAGATGGTATACGTGGCCAATTAGGGTGAGATGAGAGGTATTATATTAAAATACTTTTATTGATTTAATGGGATTGGGGGGGTTATTTTATTAAATACTGTTATTTATTTATTGGGATGGGTGGGCTAAAAAGAAAAGTTTATTTATTTACAATCGTATACCTATCTACTATTAAAATATATTTACAAAATATTATTGCAGCAAGAATATTTGCAACATTTATTTACAAAAGATCTTTTATTTTTAAAATGAATCTAATTAGTCAATTTGTAAAAGATGACTTATTAAATAAAAATCTAACATGTATTCTAACCCCAACTAACATGTTTCAAAATCTTAAATATGAATAGAATGAAAATTAAAGTCAAACTGCACGTTATTTATGGACAACTGATGTCTAAAATTAACAAATGTATGAAATTGAACATGAAAAATTTTGCAGTTATCAACAAGCACACTTTGAGTATAGATCCTCTAGCACGATCTATCTCAGTATGGATAAAATGGTAAAGACAAAGAATTGGACGATCTGTGTAGAACACATACACAGATCCCCCAGGGAAATTGACACTCAAATCAAACACAGACTCGGCTCGATCTCCTTCTGGATCAGCACTGCTCTGCTGCTCTCCTTCGGACGCAGGACCTTTCCATCTCAAATGCTCTTTTTCTAGAATGCCTGAGCTTTCTTTGCGTGGGGTGCCTTAGAGTACAAGGATCATGGGTATATATAGCCCCATATGCAAAAGGTGCCTTGGGGGCATGGGCACGAAAATCTAGGTCAATTCCCTTGATCCCTAAACAGCCACGTGTCCAGAAAAATCCACGTTTTTGAACTTTAGTCGAAAGTGTGTCAACACACAGGCAGACGGTTGTCGACACCACTGCTTCAACTGTTTGACTACTTCTGGGACAGTCATCTAGTGTCGACACACAGGTGAACTGTGTGACACCACTGGTTTCTTCTCTCAGAACATGCTTCTGGGACAGTCAGCTAGTGTCGACACATAGGGGGACTGTGTCGACACACTAGGACAAATTTGTGTAAAACGGAAAATATAAAGTGTAAACATTAATACAATATATTATCATTTAAATATGAGATATTAAACATCAAAAACAGGTGTTTAAGCATTGTGTGATATGTATAAAATGTATAACATGTTCAATATGTCATCATCAAAATCAAGGTATGAGTGATGTTCATTGGTCATCATTAAAATACAACTTTAGGAAATTCCAAAACACACTCAACCCAACATTCTCCCCCTTTTGATGATGACAAAATATATGCACATTCCCAATAGCCTGACTCCTTGACTGCAATAACTCCCCTTGACCATATTCACCCTTAAGCAACTTTCTCCCATAGAAATTTCCTCCCCTTTTAACAGCATCAAAAAGATAGATAAGAGAGAGAAACAAAGAATGTAGGAGATCAAGAAATGAAATGTAGGAAATGAATTGTCAGAAATAATCAAAATAAGGAGGCAAAGTGATATTGTCAAATGAGAGAAATTATTGTGTTTTGTATGTGCAATCAAGTGTAATCACAAAGACCACTCAACACAAAGCAGAGCAAGAAATAATGGTCTGAATGTAGTTAAAATGATGATGCAAATGTGAATAATGTGACCTATATGAGTGAGCAGAATATTTAAGAGAGATGTTATGAGCTTGAAGTTTAACACATTGTAGAATAATAGGTCTCTAAACTCAATATACATAAACTTATTCAGGTCAAGAGCTTTTCTATCTGTCTTTTTGAATTTGCTTTCATTTTTAACTGTGAAAGAATACAAGAATAAATTAGTTAAATTTCACTTTTCAATGCAAGAGATCACATTTATCAGATGCAAGACCTCCTGATTACTCAGGGTTTAACTTTCATTATCTTGTACAGAGATGACAAACTGTTAAACACTTTTTGACGAGACAAATCACTTGGTTAGGTGAGATGGCCCGGTTACTCAGTAATAGACAAGTTTGCATTGCTCTGTCTGTATCCTTCCAGATTATATATTATTTTCTTTTGATATTTGAAGGAATGTTTGCTTTGACCATAAAGTCATGAATATGAGTGTAGAGAGATTATTCTTAACATGTGGTAAAAATGAAGCTTAAATACACATGTGAAATATTAAAGCCACTCATGTGCCTTATAGTGTTTTGCAAATCATTTTAAAAACATTCAGTATTAAGATTGCACAACTTTGAGATGAAAGTAAATCTTTGAAATTAAACTAAATGCACAATGAATTTAGTTTCAATGTTTTAAGTCTCTCACATGAAAATTGCACAAGGACTCAAAAATTTTGATAGTTGGGGCTCAGAATAGACAACAATTGTCAAGAGAAATGAGTGAAGAATAGACAATGACTCCCCCTATCAAGTAGCTCTCCAACACAAGGTTAAAAAAAATTGAATGAAATGAGAATAGAATCAACAAGTGAGTGTTGTGAAAAGACAAAATACCCCCCTTAACAATTGCATAAAGGGATCTTGATACTTGGCGGAGACATATACTCACGCATAGTGAAAGTGTCCAGACAAGCCTAACTTGCCTTTCTTCAAATCACTATTTGATATACCAAGAATTTCAATGCAACTGAGAAGTAGGAATTTATTTGCAAGAAAGAATGGCTTTTATTTGCACAAAGAAATGAGATGAAGATATCAGACATGTGAAAACTTGCATAAACCAAGTTCCCTTCTAAGAGAAGTGAATCTAGGTTCTGCAAGAGGCTTAGTGAAAATGTCTGCAATTTTTTTTGTCAATGAAGTGGAGTTCAAAAGAATTCTTTGACACTTCATCTCGAAGGAAATGATGTCGAATGTCAATGTGTTTTGTGCGAGAATGCTGAATAGGATTTTGGACAGATTTATAGCACTTGTGTTGTCACAAAGAATGGGAATGCAACCTAATGTGTGATTATAATCTAGAAGTTGATGTTTGACCCAAAGGACTTGGGTACCACAGCTACCAGCAGCAACATACTCAGCTTCTGCAGTTGAAAGAGCTACAGAATGTTGCTTTTGGAAGCCCAAGAAATAAGACACCCTCCTAGATATAAACACAACCCACTAGTGCTTTTTCTATCAAGTTTGCACCGGCATAATCAGCATCACTATATGCAATCAAGTCCAATTTACACCCAGCAGGATACCAAAGACCCAAATCACATGAAGAAAGAAGATATTTGAAAATTCTTTTAACAGCAGACATGTGACTGTCTTTAGGATTTGCTTGAAATCTTGCGCACATGCAGACACTGATTGAATATCTGGCCTAGAGGTAGTTAAATAAAGAAGAGATCCAATCATACCTCTATAAAGTTTAGCATTAACAGGCTTACCAGAAAGCATCACTTTCAAGTCTTACACTTGTGGCATTGGTGTGTTGGATGGCTTGATGTTTGGAAGTCAAACCTCTGAGCAACTCCTGACATATTTTGTTTGACTCAGAAAAATTCCTTCAGCAGTTTGATGCACTTGCAGACCTAAAAAGAATGTAAGTTCACCCATGAGACTCATTTCAAATTCAGATTGCATAAGATGGGCAAACTCATTGCACAAAGTATTATCTGTTGATCCAAAAATGATATCATCAACATAAACTGAACAACAATGAAATGATTTTTTGCAGTTTTGTAAACAAAGTTTGATCAATGTTTCCTCTTATGTAACCTTTATTTACAAGAAAGGAGCTCAACCGGTCATACCAGCTCTTGGAGCTTGTTTAAGACCATAAAGAGCCTTATAAGCTTAAAAAACATGATTGGAAATTTCTCATTTTCAAAACCAGGGGGTTGTTTGACAAAAACATTTTCTTTTATGTATCCATTTAAAAATACACTCTTGACATCCATTTGAAAGACTTTGAATTTCAAAGAAGCAGCAAATGCAAGGAATATCGAACAGCTTCAAGTCTTGCTACAGGGGCATAAGACTCTTCAAAATCAATACCAAGTTCTTGGTTATACCCTGAGCAACAAGTCTAGCTTTATTTCTAACAATTGACCAGATTCATTCAATTTATTTCTGAAAATCCATCTTGTTCCAATGACAGAAGTTAAATCTGAAGGTTTTGGTACTAAATCCAAACTTGATTTCTTTCAAATTGATGAAGCTCTTCATGCATAGCATTTATCCAGTTTTCACAAGATAAAGCTTCATCAACATTTTTGGGTTCAATTTGGGAAAGTAGTGCCAAAGAATCTTCATCTATGACAGAATGAAAAGATGATCTGGTTCTTATTCCATCTTGCAAATTACCAACAATGCTTTCAAGTGGATGGTCTCTTAAAAATCTGGGTTCAGAAATTACCTCAGGGTTTGCATGATTTTCAGAAACATGATTACCTGAATCACTTGAAGTTGGCAATTCAAGAACCTCATGTGCATTTGGTACTTCTTGCTCTTCAAGATTGTAGATGGATGTTCAAGAAAATCATCTCATCATCACATAATGGAGTTCTGCACAAAGTAGGAATGTCAATCTTTTGGAAGTTTTCATCAAAAATGACATGTGGAGATTCTTCCACAGTCTTATTTTCAAAATATAAACTCTGTAAGCTCTTGAAGTTTCAGAATAACCTAAGAAGATTGATTCAAAACTTTTTGCATCAAATTATCAAGATTTTCTTTGTTGTTATTGTGAACAAAACATTTGCAACCAAAAATTTGAAATATGACACACTTGGCTTTTTATTTTGAACAACTCATAAGGGGTTTTTCTGATCTTTGGTCTTACCAATGCTCTATTCAAAATGAAATTAGCTGTATTTACAGCTTCTGCCCAAAAAGATTTAGACAGTTTACTTTCAATGAGCATAGTTCTGGCCATTTCCACAAGAGTTCTATTTTTTCTTTCTACAACTCCATTTTGTTCTGGAGTTCTAGGGGAAGAAAACTTATGGAGAATGTTCAGTTCAGTACAGAGATCAGAAAATGATTTTTCAAATTCACCCCCATGATCTGTCAAAATGGAATTCAATTTGAAAGACAAACCCACTAAGGCAGAATTGTAAAATCTCCTGAATTCTGAACATGCATCACTTTTATGGGATAAGAATAAGACCAAGTGTATCTAGTAAAGTCATCAATGATCACAAAGCCATATCTATTACCACTTAGACTTTGAGTTCTGGTTGGACCAAAAAGATCCATATGAAGCAGCTCAAGTGGTTTAGATGTAAGTACTTCATTGAACACTTTAAAAGATTTTCTTGTTGTTTTCCTTGAGCACATATCCCACAAACAGGATTGTCAATGACTGGGAAAGATTCAGGAAGACCTTTTACAAGATTCATTCTTATGAGTTTGCTAATGGTGAGAAAACTTGCATGACCCAACCTTTTATGCCACAACCAAGCAGGTCATTTTTATTTGCAATCAAACAAACATTTGAAGAGGAATTATCACACAAATCAATCATGTAGACATTATTTTCTCTTTTTCCAATCAATTTAATTTTCTCAGAAGAGGAGTCAATTATTTTGCATGAATCATGTTCAAAAAGAATCTTGTGACCATTGTCACACAATGACTAATGCTAAGCAAGTTGTAATTCAAACCCTCAACTAAACAAACATCATCACTTAAGGTAATGCAAGACTTACCAATTTTTCCTTTGCCAATTATTTTCCTTTATTCTTACCTCCAAAGGTGACTGATCCACCTTCCTTTTCAATCAAGCATGAAAATTTATTTCTGTCTCTGTCATGTGCCGTGAGCATCCACTGTCAAGAATCAGATGTTGTTGGAATTGGATGCACGGCTTTCCTGCACATAACAAATTAGACAAGAAAAGTTTTGGTACCCACATGAGATTGGTACCAACATCCTGAGTGAGAAGAGAAAACAAATCCTTTCTGACCCAATTTGTGTATGTTTCTTCACAGTGTTCTTTGGACCAGAAGGTTCAACTTTTTATTTTTCAATTTTCTGAACATTATACCTCTTAGTTGGTTTGTTCCACTGTGAAAAAACTTGGCATGTATTGTTGTGATAAGCAGGAAAAGGTGAATGATAGAAATAAGGATTGAAACATTGGTTACCATTGTACCTTTGGTTCCAAGACTTATTCCATCTTGAATTGTAAGATGAGAAAACATTCCAATTTCCATGAGAAAGATTATTGATTGGTTTGAAGTTTTGGATTTTTATAAGAAGGGTAGGTCGACTATGCATGGTTGTGTCAACCTATGTTGTAGTGTGTCGACATGGGTAGGGTATGTGACCTCTGACTGGGATAGGTCGACCTGTGCAGAGTGTGTGTCGACCTCACAGGTTCTTTCTGTTTTTGTATTTTTCCTTTGTTTTCAGATGAACCTGCCTTGACAAATTTTATTAAAGGAATTTTTGATGGTTTTATTTTCTTTGGAGATGATTCAGTTTTCTTTGAATTTTGTGGTTCAAAACCTAAGCCATGCTTATTTGAATTCATCTTCATTCCCAGTAGAGCATTCAAATTATCTTTGCCTTGAGTGAAGTTCTTGATGATGTCTTCTTTTTCTTTAAGGCAAAGGTTTAGTTTTTCAACTTGATTCAAGTTTTCTTGATTTTCATTTTCTTTTTCTTCAAATTTCTTAACAGAATTGATAAGTTCTTTGTTCAATTTTTGAATTTTCAATTTCAGATCATCAACAAAAATCAACAGTTCATCATTTTCTTTGATTTGGTCTGAAATTTGAGCTTCCAATTCAGAAATCTTTACAGAGATGAAGTATCATGAAGAATGCTTTCAATTTTTCTTTTCAAATATTTATTTTCTTTTCTAACATCAGAAAGATTTTCAACTAAATTACCATATGCTTCTTGCCAATCTTCAATAGTAAATAGGTCGAAAGACATCTACTGTTCTTCACTGCTTCCAGCCATGAAGCAAACTTCATTTCATCTGAAGTGAGGATTCTTCATTGCAGTCTGAGCTTTCATCATCTGACCATGTAGCAACCATGGCCTTGTTCTTCTTTTTGTGAAACTCCTTCTTGTGGGTTTGTGCTTGTCCTTTTAGCTTCTGGACAATCAGCCTTCATATGTCCAGATTTATTGCACCTGTAACACAGAAATTTCATCAGTTTTCTATGATCAACATGGGAGAAGGTTTTTTTTTTACTAGACATGACATTTGCTTATTACCAAAATTCTTCTTGTTTGATTTTAGAAATGCTCTAAATGTCTAGTAATCAAAGCAAATTATCATTGTCAGATTCAGATTTTCAGATTCAAAAATTTCTTTAGATTTTCCTTTACTACTTGATGAAGCTTTAAGAGCAATGGGTTTGATTTCAGCATGTGTTCTTCAGATCTTTTAAGATTTAGCTCATAAGTCATTAATGATCCAATGAGTTCATCCAATGTTATTTTGGATAAATCCTTTGAATCCTCAATGACTGTGGCTTAGTGTGCCACACAGAAGATAAGGAACGCAAGATTTTTCTTACCAATTCTTCATTTGAGTATTCTTACCCAAAGATCGAAGACCATTGATGATAACCATAACCTAGCAAACATCTCAGATATAGTTTCATCAGTTTTCATGATAAACAATTCATAATCAGAAACTAACATGTTGCTTTAGTTTCTCTAACTTGAGATGTGCCCTCATATAGCAATTCTAATTTATCCCACATCTCCTTGGCAGACTTACACATAGAGATTCTGGAATACTCCTTCGGATGGATGGCACATTGCAGCATGTTCATGGCGCTGTAGTTCAGGGTGACCTTCTGATCTGCTCCCTAGTCCATGATCTTCATCTCCAGTGACTTCGATTGGTCCTTTTTCAACAATTCTCCATACTTCATAGTTCTGTGCTCTAAGAAAAACCATCATCCTATTCTTCCAGTAAGGATAGTCAGTACCATCAAAAAATGGTGGCCTATTAATTGAATGACCTTCAGCAACGAAACCTCTAGAGTCCATGATAAAGACAATCAAACAAAACACACAATTTGAGCAAGTAATTGAGTGAATCAAAATCTGAAATACAGAAAATTCACCAAAGCACCTCAGAGTATAGAATTGACTCTGACCTACTCTGATACCAGTTGTTGGATCGGATAGGTGACTTAATCAGATGAACTAAGAATGTGTGTGAATAGCAGCGGAATTAAATGAGTGAAACACACAATTCAATCAGATTCAAGTGTGGTGTGTGAGTATAGTGAATAAGAACAACAAACCACACATCAAACCACAGTGCACTGAAGATTTTTAAGGTGGTTCGGAGAACACAACTTGTGTCTCCTACGTCCACTCCTCACAACGGAGGAACCACTAGCACAAGTGCAGTACAATCTGAGCACGGGACTCCAACCTCTTTGAGTGCAATGGCTCAAAGAAACCCAGGAGATAGGCACGACAACTACCCCACAACCACTTGTGAATTCAGCAAATTCACAAGCCCTTGAGCACTACGGCTCAAGCACAGAGCACAACGGCTCCAACCCAGAGCACTATGGCTCCAAACCAGAGTACAAAGTACTCAAACCTCTGGATCACAATAGATCCAAGTTCTGCTAGAACAAGCACACTTAGAGAATAGATCTCTAGCACGATCTATCTCAGTACAAGATAAAATGGTAAAGACAAATAGAATTGGACGATTTGTGTAGAACACATACACAGATCCCCAGGGAAATTGACACTCAAATCAAACACAGACTCGGCTGGATCTCCTTCTGGATCAGCACTGCTGCAACCACGAGCTCCTTCCCTTCTTCTCCTCTTCTTCTCCTTTTCTTCCCTGGCGGCGCTCTGCTGCTCTCCTCTGGATGCAGGAGCCTTCCCGCTCAAATGCTCTTCTTCTGGAATGCTCTGAGCTTCTTGCGTGGGATGCCTTGGAGTACAAGGATCATGGGTATATATAGTCCCATATGTCCATAAGGTGCCTTGGGGTGCATGGGCACAAAATCTAGGTCAATTCCCTTGATCCCTAAACAGCCACGTGTCCAGAAAAATCCATGTTTTTGAACTTTAGTCGAACTGTGTCGACACACAGGCAGACTGTGTCGACACCACTGGCTTCAACTGTTCTGACTGCTTCCTGGGACAGTCATCTAGTGTCGACACACAGGTGGACTGTGTCGACACCACTGGTTGCTTCTCTCAGAACATGCTTCTGAGACAGTCAGCTAGTGTCGACACACAGGTGGACTGTGTCGACACACTGGTAAATTTGTGTAAACCTAAAAATATAAAGTGTAAACCATAATACAAGATATTATCATTAAAATATGAGATATTAAACATCAAAAAACATGTTGTTTAAGCATTGTTGTGATATGTATAAAATGTATAACATGTTCAATATGTCATCATCAAAATCAAGGTGCGAGTGATGTTCATGGTCATCATTAAAATACACTTTAGGAAATTCCAAACACACTCAACCCAACACAATGAATTCAAATAACTATAACAAGAAAAGTTCATACATTAATAAGGAAATTAACAACATGTCCCAAATAAAAGTACAGGTACAGAAAGAAAGGTGCAGTCCTTAAGGGGCATACCCGAGGACTTGCAAAAAGGCCACTCTAAACTCACGGTACAAGTGCTCACGCTCACAACTCACACTGCTGGCAACGCACGGCGAACAAAACCGCCACCACGACCGTCCGGCAACGAACTCCTGCGACAGCGAGTCCCTACCTGAAGAGAGTAGGGGGGTGAGCCTCACGAACAAGGATCAGTAGGGATAACCAGTCCCTTACCAGCCAGAGCAGCAGGAACTCCAATGAAGCGGAAGCAAAACTACTCTACAAAGCAGTAATGTGGGAAAACACCTACTGCAGAGAGCTACAAAGCAGCGGAACAGAGAAAAGCCACAACCCACAACCAGAGTCGGACCAACATGACTCCCGCAGAACCAGCGGAGTCAAACACAATGCGGAAGCAACCCTCGGCACACACCCGTCGAGACAAAGAAGCTCACGGAACCCCAGAGCAACCACGTGAGACCAGAGTCTCACGACATAAGCACCAACATCCCGGACCTCCACGAGGTCGGGAAGGAACAACCAGGTGTCACCACGAGAGACACCGAGCAACCACGTGAGAAGCACCGGTCTCACACAGGCACGGCCACCTCAAACCTCCCAAGGTGAGGGCCCCCAAGCAGAACCACTCTACACCTCGGACACGCCACGAGGTCAGGGAACTACACCCTACGGTGCCACCATGGACGGCACCAAGGAACGGGTTACAGAAATAGCAGTTGCTTTCCTGCACAAGGCACCCCGAGAGAACCCGCAGAGTGGAAACCACTAAACACAGCCTACGAGGCCAAACCAACCAAGCCTACGGAACTAGACACGGCTAGGCTACAACCACCGTGCAAGCTAGGGTGACGAGAAACCCAATCTCGGAAACAGCGTGAGAAACACCGTCACGCAAGAGCATATAAGCCACCGCCACATGCAGCTAAGAGGAGGACACACAGTCCTCTCCTATAGCTCGCCAGCCGTCGACTCCTACCTACTACCTCCCCGGTAGAGTGAGGCTAGCGAGTCATAGCAACGAACAACAACAAACTACCGCAGCCCGGCCGAGCTGCGGCCCCACGCCTAACCTCCCTACGTGGCTCCAGAACCAACATAGAGCGAGGCAGTGAGAAGGACTAGCTGGTCCGCACCAGAAGAGTGCCTCAACCACCTCGGAGACCCATACCAGCTAAGAGAGCTCTACAAACGACTCTACACTGTTGTCCTCACCGTTTTCCCCTTCTGCTCCAAGTCCGTGACTGAGCACGCCCGCCGCCCGGAGAACTCCCTCTAACAGATGTGCGGGGATGGGGGTCCTAGGTAAGGGTAACAACCTGTCTCACGGACAAGCCCTCAAGTGCCTAGCACTGGGCGAACAAAGAACTGGCGGGGTAACCACCACAGAAACGTCACAGCTGGCTTGTAACCAAGACAAGCCCAGCGGGCACAGGCTCGTATGGCACCCCTTCCAAAAACCCCAGAAGGGCCGTCGGCCAACGCCGGCATACACGGCACGGCCCGAGAAACCAAAACACCACCAGATAGAACAGAAACCAACGCTCTTCTAATAATCGATTGACAGTTAGACAATCGATTATTAGACAGACGCGAGCCTCCTAGCAACCTACCGCATTCCCACCAAAAGGGCTTAAGGGCAACCCTACCCTGGGGCACACGCCGACACGCCAACCATGGCCACGGAAAACACCTGAGGCAAGCCAGCCCTTGTCGCGCCCTCCTAGCCCGTCGTGATCCCATCGCGACGGGAAGGGCAACCGCGACAAGCACATAGTCGCGACAGGGAAGCGGGTCGCGACTACAGCCTTGTCACGACTGGAAACCGGGTCGCGACACGACCCTTATCGCGATGGCCAACTACGCCGCGATAAGGTCGCACCCATCTGGAGCGACGCCTTCTCTGATGTCGCGACGCACTCGGCGGTCACGACATCAGTTGGAAGGCAGACCGCCAGGTTGTTACATCTCAGGATCGCCCACGCAACACAAACATACATACAATAGGAGGGGAGAATGGGGAAAGCTGTAAAGCATGCAATGAACCCTGAGGGCTCCAATCCACACTAACAAGTAAGGGCACAAGAGATCCCTACAGATTTTATGAAGAACGAACCCACGAAGGGCCTTCACGACACCACGGCTGCCACCTCCTCGCTCCTCGCCGCTCCGCCGCTCCACCACGTGCCGTCGGCACCACCACCGAGCTCCAACGCCGGAGAAGGACGAGAGGGAGACCTCTCCACCTCAGAGAAGAGAGGAAAGGGAGAAAGGAGAGAAAGAGGAAAAGGGGGAAACTAGCCAAGGCTTTTAGCCTCCGGCCCCCAGAACGCGACGGGGCGGGGCAGGGCGGGGCGTCGCGTTACTAACCTTAACGCGACGGCCGCCCAAACCATGACCAGAACATGCCCCCAAGGGACGCCACAACAACCAGACAGCCGCTCTGACCCGCCTACCACTCTGACAAGTGTCAGATGACCAAAAAGCGGAAATGCTGTCACGACCCATTGACCGGGCACGACAGGAACGCAACGCACAAGGTGGTCGCAACCCGGATGACTGTCGCGACGGCTAGCTCCGTCATGACACTAACGCGTCACCAAGGCCGGACGCGTTAGTGGCCAGTCATCCCACACACAAACAGAAAGTCAGAAAGCCCGAGATGTTACAAAACTTGTCAAAAGCAATAGTCTAGAAAACAAAAATAAACAAGTGTCAAAGAAAACATTTGAAACAATCAAAAACCAAAATAAAAAGAAAGTGACCACTCAGAAGAAACAAAACAAGTCGGCACATGCTGCAGAAAGGTCGACACAGGTCAACCATAAGTTTAAAACTGTGGTTGCTGAGTCGACACTAGCTCAATATAGGTCGACCAATCCACTTTGAACAACACAGGATGTTTCACAAAAATTCAATTAAAAATCTAAAAAATTATAAAAACATAAAAATATACTTTCATGGTAATTATTGGAGATCCAGGACTTTATATCAATCCAATTGGATCAATTCTTAGAATCAATGGTATCGCAATCCTCATTGGCACCATTCACTGTCTTTCTATCCAAAATTTCCAAGACTTCAACAGAACTCTGGTCTGGATTTCCATACATGAACAATCACACCACAATGCATAATTTCCCTACTTATGAAAGGAAAAACACTGGTGTTTTCATTCCAAATCAAAATGTTAAAATACCAAAAAGGGAAATCATTTCAGAGATAAAATAAAAGCCAAAAACAACTCAAGTGTGGATCAGAAAAGACTTATTGTTTTGCTCAAACAAACTGATGGTCCCAACAATGTTTGGGTACCAAAATCTTTTTTTCTCTGATCTAATTTGTGCAGGAAGGTCGTGCACCTAGCTCCAATGTGTGGTTTCTTGACAGTGGGTGTTCATGACACATGACTGGAGACAAAACAAAGTTTTCATTTTTGATTGAAAAGGAAGAAGGATCTGCTACTTTGGAGGTAAAAACAAAGGAAAAATAATTGGATCTGGAAAGGTTGGTAAATCCTCCTCAAACTCAATTGAAAATGTTCTGTTAGTTGACGGTTTGGACTACAATCTTTTGAGTGTAAGTCAATTGTGTGACAAAGGTCACAAGGTTATTTTTTAATCAGATTTTTGCATAATAATTGATTTTTCATCTGAGAAAATAAAATTCTTTAGAAAAATAGAGAACAATGTGTATATGAAAATCTTGATAGCAATTTTGCTGAAAACATCTGTTTGGTTGCTAATAAAAATGAAATTACATGGACATGGCACAAAAGACTTGGTCATGCAAGTAGAAACACGATAAAATAAACTCTTAAGGCTAAATATAGTTAAAGAATTTCCTGAATTCTTTCCAAATGTTGAAAATCAACTTTGTGTGATATGTGCTCAAGGAAAACAAACTAAAAAATCTTTTATAACTTTCAATGATGTACTTACTTCTAAGCCACTAGAATTACTTCATATGGACCCTTTTGGCCTAACAAGAATTCTCAGTCTTAGTGGCAAATTATATGGATTTGTCACCATTGATGATTTTACTACATATACTTGGGATATATTTCTATCCCACAAAAGTGATACTTGTCAAGAATTCAGAAAATTCTGTAACACTGCCTTAATGGGTTTTCACATAAAATTAAGTCCATTTGACTTATCATGGGGGAGAATTTGAGAACAAATCTTTTTCTAATTTATGTGCTGAACTGAACATTTTCCACAGATTCTCTTCTCTAAAAACTCCAGAACAAAATGGAGTTGTGGAAAGGAAGAATAGAACTCTTGTGAAAATGGCTAGCTCCATGCTCTTGGAAAGTAAATTGTCCAAATCCTTCTGGGTTGAAACGGTGAACACAGCGAACAGAGCATTGGTCAGACCAAAAATCAGAAAAACCCTCTATGAACTTTTAAAAAATAAAAAGTCAACTTTGTCTTACTTTAAAGTTTTTAGTTGCAAGTGCTTTGTACATAACAACAATAAAG
Source organism: Colocasia esculenta (assembly GCA_014218235.1). NCBI lineage: Eukaryota > Viridiplantae > Streptophyta > Magnoliopsida > Alismatales > Araceae > Colocasia > Colocasia esculenta. The sequence continues at coordinate 119,144,175 of CM024761.1, forward strand.
AATATCTTGATAAATTTGATGTTAAAGTCTTAAAGCCATTTTCCTTGGTTATTCTAAAAATTACATAGCATATAGAGTTTACATTCTCAAGAATAAAATTGTGGAAGAATCTCCACATGTAGTCTTTGATGAAAATTCCTATCAAACTGATGACTCTACTTCTTGTAGGGTTCCACAAAGTAATGAAGAAGATGACTTCATTGTCGAATCTTCACCAACTGTTAAAGAGTATGAAGATCCATTTGAAAATCTGGACAATCAATTACCTACCACAAATGGATCAGGTAATATTGTTCCAGAACTGAATGAACCTCAAGAGGTAATTCCTGAAACCAGACTTTTAAGAGATCATCCAAATGAGAATGTGGTTGGCAATTTGCATGACAGAGTTAGGACTAGGTCATCTTTTCTGAATGTAATAAATGAAGACCAATTGGCATTAATCTCTCCAATTGAACCTAAGTCTATTGATAAAGCTCTTACCAATGAAGATTGGATTAATGCAATGTATGATGAACTTCATCAATTTGACAGAAATCAAGTATGGGACTTAATACCTAGACCTAGTGACCAATCTATAATTGGCACTAGATGGGTATTCAGAAATAAATTGAATGAAAATGGACAGGTTGTCAGAAATAAAGCTAGACTAGTTGCCAAGGGGTACAATCAAGAGTTTGGCATTGGCTTTGAAGAATCATATGCCTATGTAGCTAGACTATAAGCTGTGAGAATTTTTCTTGCTTTTGCATCATCTTTGAAATTTAAAGTTTATCAAATGGATGTGAAAAGTGCATTTTTGAATAGTTACATCAAAGAAAATATTTTTGTAGAACAACCTCCTGGTTTTGAAAATGAAAAATATCTTGATCATGTTTTCAAACTTAATAAGGCTCTTTATGGTTTTAAGCAAGCTCCAAGAGCTTGGTATGACTGCTTGAGCTCATTTTTGTTGAATAAAGGATACACAAGAGGTAATGTAGACCAAACCTTATTTACAAGAATTGTCAATAATCAGATCATTGTTGTTCAAATCTATGTTGTTGACATAATTTTTTGGTCTACAAATAAAGAACTGTGTACTGAATTTTCTAATCATATGAAAACGGAATTTGAAATGAGTTTGATGGGAGACTTAAAAAAATTTGGGATTGCAGGTACATCAAACCAGTGAAGAGATATTCATAAGTCAATCAAAGTATGTGAAAGAACTTTTGAAGAGATTTGACTTTCAGCACCTCAAGCACACAAGCACACCAATGGCAATAAATGTAAGATTAGAAGAAGATTCATTTGGTAAGTCAGTAGATCCAAAGACCTACAGAGGTATGATTGGCTCTCTACTTTATCTCACAACCTCTAGACCTGACATTCAATTTAGTGTGTGCATGTGTGCTAGATTTCAAGCCAATCTTAAAGAAAGTCACATGTTAGCTGTCAAAATTTTTTTAAAATATCTTGTTGGAACATGTGAACTTGGAATATGGTATCCTGTTGGTTGCAAATTGGATTTAATTGATTATTGTGATGCTGATTATGCTGGTTGCAAGCTTGATAGAAAAAGTATTAGTGGCTTGTGTTTATATCTAGGTGGATGCCTAATTTCTTGGGCTTCCAAAAAGTAACATTCAGTAGCTATATCCACTGCAGAGGCTGAATATGTTGCAACTGGTTGGTGGCAATCAAGTTCTTTGGGTGAAACACCAGCCCCTAGACTATAATCACAAATTGAATTGTATTCATATTTTATGTGATAACACTAGTGCAATAAATTTGTCTAAAAACTCAATTCAGCATTCACGAACAAAACATATTGAAATAAGGCACCACTTTTTGAGAGATGAGGTTGCTAAGAAATCGTTTGAGCTTCATTTTAGTGAAACTGAAAAACAAATTGCAGATATTTTCACTTAGCCTCTTTCAGAAAATATATTTTCATCTTTAAGGAGGGAGCTTGATTTGTGCAAACTTCCACATCCTTGATATCTTTCATCCCTATTTGCAAATAAAATCTGTGTCCTCTTGCAAATAAATTTCTACTTCTCACATTGCATTGGCATTCTTGGTATATCAAATAGTGATTTGAAGAAAGACAAGTCAGGCTTGTCTGGACACTTTCACTATGCGTGAGTATATATCTCCGCCAAGTATCAAGAGCCTTTTTATGCAATTGTTGAGGGGGAGCTTTGTCATTCCATAAAACATTCTTGATGATTCTACCTTCACTTCACTGAATTGTTCCTTCTTCAAAAATCTTCATGTTCACCTTGTAAGGGGGAGCTACATGAAAGGGGGAGCCATTTAGTATCAGAATTTGTGCTCATTGTCAATTCTTCACTCACTTCTCGACATTGGTTGTCTATTTTGAGCCCCAAGTTTTCAGAATTTTGAGTCTTGGTGCTATCTTCATATGAGAGACTTAAAACATTGAAAATAAATTAATTGTGCATTTAGTTTAATTTCAACGATTCATTTTCATATCAAAGTTGTGCCATCTTAATATTGAATGTCTTTAAAATGGTTTGCAAAACACATGTAGGCACATGAGTGACATTAATGTTTGACATGTACAAGTTTAAGCTTCATTTTTACCACATCTTAAGAATAATATCTCTATATTCGTTTCCATAACTTCTCTATTCTAAGCAAAAAATAATAATCCTGCAGCACATTAAACGCAAATGAACAACAATCTGAAAAGATACAAACAGAGCATTGCAAGTTCTTGAACCACTGAGTAACCGGGCCATTTCACCTGAAAAGTGATTTGTCTCGCGTCAAAAAGTTGAAAACAAAATTTTCAACTCTATATAAAATAATGAAAGTTAAACCACTGAGTAATCAGGAGATCTTGCATCTAATAAATGTGATCTCTTGCACTGAAAAGTGAGATTTAACTAATTTATTCTTGTATGCTTTCTCAATTAAAACTAAAAGAAAATTCAAATAGGTAGGATAGAAGAGCTTCAAACCTGAATACAGTTCATGTATACTGAGTTTAGACCTGTTATTCTACATTATGTTACATCTAAAGCTTCTAACTTGCTTGTTAAATACTTCTGCTTACTCATATAGGTCACCTCAAAACACATTTGTATTATTATTTTAACTACATTCAGCTCATTATCTTTTGCTATACTTTGTGTTGAGTGTGTCTTTTTATTAAACTTTGATGCACAATCACAAAACACTATCATCTCTCTCATATGTCAATATCACTTTGTCTCATTTATCTTTGATCATTCCTACACATTCCTTTTCACCACTTCATTTCCTGCACTCCTACCTTCTATATTTTTCATGTTTATCTTTTTGATGCTGTCAAAAAGGGGGGAAAATTGATTGTAGAGGGAGAAATTACAGACAAGGGGAGAATGAGTTCTTATGAGCTTTCAGGAGAATTCGTATGAAAAGACCAAGGTTGAGTATTTGTTTTGTCATCATCAAAAAGGGGGAGAATGTTGTGTTGAGTGTGTATTGGAATTTCTTAAAGATGATTTTTTTAATAATGACCAATGAACATCACTCCTACTTTAATATTGATGATGACATATTGAACATATTTTACATATTGAATATATTACAATAATGTTCAAACAATATGTTCTTGATACTTAATATCTCATATCTTACTGTGAATGACATGTTTTGATGGTCTTCTCTTCATTCATACAGGTTTACAAAGTTTTTGTCAAAGTAGTGTCGACTCTAGTTGATGTTGAGCAACTACCCCTAAGGAATTTAAGAATCTTCTTAAATTAATATATCTATTGTTTTTGCTATGACAAAACTCTTTAAAATAAACTTTCTACGAAGCAAATATATTAATTACATATCACAAAAAAAATATCGGTATATTACATAATAATACCTCCATCCAAAAATTTCTAAGTCCACAGACTCTCTCTTTGTCCTACTGAATTCGACTGCTAAGTTCGAATGTCAAATCCGACTCCTTCAGAATCAAAGTTAAACAATCTTCAAATTTTTCTAAGGTCACAACTTTATACTTGATTCGACTTATATCTCCGACTGGTACAGTCGAATGCTTCATATAATCTTTATATTTGATTCGACTTATGTCTCCGACTGGTACAGTCGAATGCTTCATATAATCTTCTACTTGATTCGACTTATGTCTCCGACTGTTACAGTCGAATGCCTTTCTTTATCCGTCTGTCTTCTTCGATTGCCACAGTCAAATGCTTCAGTAAACAATCTATATGGTATTCGACTACTGAAGTCGAATCACTCTTATTTGTCCAGTCTAATTACATGTTCTTTTGGATTCGACTTCACTGATTAACTCTGCACTTAAACTCTCTTCTAATCCTTTTAGTCTTAATTTCTAATGCAAATTTATCTCCAAATCTTTTCTATACATCTTTTTAATAATCTTTCAATTTCTTATTGATTCATCAAAATTGTCATTATCCTATTATTCTATTATTTTATTCTCTATCAGAACAAGTTATATCAGTCTTAATTTATTCATTTAAATCCTGCGCATGACATCTCTAATATATTTTAAGAAATAATCCTTGAGTTGTTCAATGCCTTTGCTCCGGATTTTACTGGATTCATTAGACACTATGCATTTATGAATTCTCAGGCGCATGGCATCTGATAGGACTCACCTACCACTGACAGACCCATGCTTTACCTTTTTAGCCTAACTGTCTGTCTACTTTTTCTTCTGCATCTGAGGTTTCCATACCCTCCTATGTACTTGTCTAATCCACCTACCTCAAAGGTATGGAGATACTCTTCTCTTTTGTCTTGTCCCTGTGCAGGCATTTATTGAAGCACGTTTTTAGCATGTCTCCCTCACAGTTCACTCCGAAAGAAAAAGAGTTTATCCTCTAGCTGTGAAAAACTGCACCTCCTTCTGAAGATCTTGGAAAGAAGCAAAACTGAAAGACTTCTGGATAACAAACACTTCAAGACCAAAAGGATCCTAGAGATCTCTTTAAACGGACATATTGCAAACGGCCACAAACTCCAATGGTTACATTTCAAACGGCTATATTCTAAAGTGTATAAAAGGAGCTCAAGTTTGAAGAAGGCAGACACAACAACACCACAACACAAGAAGCGCATACAAGCCTTTACACCTTCCTGTGAACTTCATTCGAATTCTTCCAAGTCCACACAAACTCTTCTGAAAGCTAAAGTCTGAGAGCTTTTCTTTCTTAGAAGACTTTCTCTGAAGCTCTCCTAAGTAGTGTTGGGTGGCAATTGTAATTGCTTACTTTCTTTAGTCCACCCTTAGATTTCAGATAGGATTTGTATCTCATCTCTGATCTTTGAATCCTCCTAAAGTCTGTATTTGTGTTTTGACAAACACACAAGTCTTTTTATTTCTCTTGTGAAATTTCTGCAGAAGTCTGTTTCTGCATTGCCCCTCCTGTGTAGGGAAGGCCTTGTGAAAGGCAGTTGTTGTTCCCCTAGTTAGGGAAGGCTTGCTTGGGAGCAAGTGGGTTTGTAATTCCTCTCAAAGGTGAGAGAAGGCCAATTTATTGGCAGTTAGTAGAAATCTCAAGTGGTTGGCTTGAGGACTGGATGTAGGACTTCTATGTGGGAAGGGCCGAACCAAGATAAATCCCTGTGCATTCATTGTGTGATTGTTTCCGCCTTGTCCACACTTGAATCACACACACCACACTAAGCTCTAACAATTTACTTAGTGTTCTGCAATTTCAGAAGCAAATTTTAAAAAGGGAAGAAGTCCTATTCACCCCCCTCTAGGACATTCTTTGTGCCATTTCGATCCAACAAGTGGTATCAGAGCAAGGTCTTCTCAAAAGAATCCAAGAGATTTGAGAAGAAATGGCATCCGAAGCTCACAACTATGAAGGCCAATCTATCACAAGGCCACCATTCTTTGATGGTGAAGATTACTAATACTGGAAGATGCGAATGGAGTGCTTCATCAGAGGTACTGACTTCGACTTATGGCAGGTAATAGAACAAGGTGACTATCAAATCATTGGTGAAGCTTCTTCCTCTGGTATTTCCATTGCAGATAAAAGAAATATGTCTTTAAACTACAAAGCAAAAAATTATCTTTGCTGTGCTTTGTCTAAAAGAGAATTTAACAGACTTTCAGCATGTAAAACAGCTAAGGTAATGTGGGATAAACTTCAAGTAACCTATGAAGGTATAGATAGGGTTAAACAAACAAGAATAGATATACTTGTATCCCAATATGAACAATTCAAAATGCTTCCTAATGAAAATATAACTCAAATGTATAACAGATTTTCAAACATAATTGTCGGATTAAGTTTTTTAGGAAAAGTCCTAACTAATGAAGAAACAGTTAGAAAAATCCTAAGATCTCTAACTAATGTATGGACCCCTAAAGTTACAGCCATAGAGGAAGCTCATGACTTAACACAATTATCTGTTGATAAATTAATAGGATCCCTTATGGCTCATGAAATTAATATGGAAAGGTTTTCCAAAAATTCCTCGAAAAAGAAAATTTCAAATGCCTTGAAGATTGCAGATTCCTCCTCATCTGAAGACTCAAAAAAAAATCAGATGACAGTGATGATGAGGCTATGCTTTAGGAAAACTGCAGAGAATTCTTGCAAAGAAGAAGAAGTTTGGCTCAAAAAGATTTTTCAAGAAAGATAAGAAGAAAGAGCCAACTTGCTATGAGTGTAATAGCCAGGACATTACAAATCTGAATGTCCAAAGCTTAAGAAGAAGGATCAAGCAGGAAAATTCGACAAGAAGAAAGGCAAGGAAAAGAAGTTCAGAAAGTTCAAAAAGAAGGCAATGGCAGCAACATGGGACAATGAAGAAGGAACCAGTTCAGAATCCTCCAGCTCAGAATCCGAAGAAGAAGAGAAGGCAAATCTAGCCCTCATGGCAGGACTAGAGCAGGTAAACTCAGAAACCTCCTTTACTTCATGTTCTGAATCCGATTCTGATAGCCTTGAAGATGCCTTCAATGAACTTTATGAAAAATATAAGACAGTAGTAAAACAAATAAAAATAGTTAAACTAAATCTACTGAACCAAGAAAAAGCTAACACCTTTCTTAAAAATGAAACAGAAAGGTTAAACAAAAGTTTAAGTGAAATAAAAAGAACTAATGAATTGTTGTGCGAAAACTTAAAAATAAAAATAGCAAAATCTTGGAAATTGAATCAAACCTTAAGGAACTTAAAGATGAAGAAAAATTGCAAAAGAAAATAATTATCTAAAAGCTACTATAGAAAAGATTTCTAATTGCAAAACTTCTTTATTTGTTAATTTAAAAGGTTCTAGAATAGGAAAGAAGAAATATGGATTAGGATACACACCTCCACAAAATGAAGAAAACATTATTCATCCTCAAGTGTATCCAACCCCTAAATTCGTAGCAGAAAAGAAAGTCAAAAATACCAAAAAGGTAAATCAGCATGTGTACAAACAAAAACAGAAATCTAACAATTTTGTATATATGAAGAATGTGTTTGATTTATGTTGTAGTCACTGTAATCAATTAGGACACACAGTAAGCACATGCACCACTAGACATTTAAGATGGATTCCTAAAACTAACCTTCAAGGACCCAAGAAAATTTGGGTACCAAAAGTTACAACCTGATTTTGTTTGCAGGGTCGGCTGAGGGCATCCAAATGGTATTTGGACAGTGGATGCTCAAGGCACATGACAGGGGATAGGAAGTTATTCACAAGTTTTAGAGAAGAAAGTGGTCAAGTCACTTATGGTGATAATGGGAAAGGAAAAGTACTAGGATGTGGAACAGTTGGTACTAAAGAAAAGAACCTAATTGAAGATGTCATGTATGTAGAAGGTCTGAAGCATAATCTGATAAGTATTAGTCAGTTATGTGATAAAGGGCATTCAGTAAATTTTCAGAATGATAAGTGTATTATTCAGAAAGATAACAAGATTGTGTTCGAAGCTCAAAGAGTGAAGAATTTATACACATTGCAACTAGCAGAATTAAAGGAAGTGAACTTATGTCTTGCAGCCACCAAAAGTGAAGAGTCTGATTTGTGGCATAGAAGACTTGGTCATGCAAGCACCTCAGTGATCAAGAAGTTAATAAAGCATGATCTGGTTGAAGGTCTTCCAAAGATGAAACTTAAGAAATCTGGAATTTGTTCAGCTTGTGCTAAAGGAAAACAAACCAAGACTTCATTTCAGTCTAAAACAATTGTTACAACTTCCAAGCCTTTGGAGTTAATTCACATGGATCTATTTGGACCTATGAGGACAGTTAGTCTTGGAGGAAAAATATATGGCTATGTATTAGTTGATGACTACTCAAGGTACACTTGGGTATCTTTTCTAGAAGCCAAATCAGAAGCATTTCAAGCATTTCTGAAGTTCAGCAAAATAGTTCAGAAAAATCAGAAATTTCAGATTACAAGCATTAGATCTGATCATGGAGGCGAATTCAAAAATGAAGAATTCATGAAGTTCTGTGAAGAAAATGGGATTGAGCATAACTTCTCAGCACCAAGAACACCTCAGCAGAATGGAGTAGCAGAAAGAAAGAACAGAACACTGCTGGATATGACCAGAACAATGCTGAATGAGTATAACTTGCCAAAATATTTCTGGGCAGAGGCAGTCAATACAGCCTGCTACATCATCAACAGGTGCATGATCAGACCCATTCTAAAGAAGACTCCTTATGAACTCTACAAGGAAAAGAAGCCCAACATCAGTCATCTTCGACCTTTTGGCTGTAAGTGCTTTATCTTAAATAATGGTAAGGATAATCTGGGGAAATTAGATGCTAAAAGTGATGAAGGTTTTCTATTAGGATATATTTCAAAACCTAGAGGTTATAAAGTATTCAATAGAAGGACATTAACCATAGAACAATCTGTGCATGTACTATTTGATGAAACTAACCCTTCTATCAAAAGGATAGAAGAAGAAGAAGAATGTGTTGATGATCTTTGCAGGGATTTAGAAAAGACTTCTCTTGAAGAAGAAGGTAAAGATGAAGAAATGGAAGATCCCCATGAAGATCTTCAACAATTAGAAGAACCACAAGAAGGGCTACCTAGAGACTTAAGGTATCACTGGGATCATCCTAGAGAAAACATCATAGGTAATCCTCAAGATAGAGTAAGAACAAGAGGTATGCAAGTTCCTTGTGACTTTTCTGCTTTAGTTTCTCAAATAGAGCCTAAGACAATCAATGATGCTCTGGGAGATGAATCTTGGATCCTTGCTATGCAAGAGGAACTTAATCAGTTCCAACGCAGTGAGGTTTGGACTCTTGTACCTAGACCTACTGACCATCCAGTTATTGGAACCAGATGGGTTTTCAGAAACAAGATGGATGAATCAGGGGTGATTACTAGAAACAAGGCCAGACTTGTTGCTCAAGGATATTCCCAAGAGGAAGGCATAGACTTTGATGAAACCTATGCTCCAGTAGCTAGATTAGAGGCAATCAGAATTTTATTAGCATATGCTTGTTCTCTTAATATTAATTTGTTCCAAATGGATGTTAAAAGTGCATTTCTGAATGTTTTATTAAAGAAGAAGTATATGTTGAGCAACCACCTGGTTTTGAAGATACTACTATCCTAATCATGTTTTCGTTTAAAAAAGCACTGTATGGTCTGAAACAAGCTCCAAGAGCTTGGTATGAAAGATTAAGTGCTTATCTTATATCACATGATTTTATAAGAGGTAGAGTAGATAGCACACTATTTATAAAGAAATTTTCAGATGGAATCTTAATTGTGCAGATCTATGTTGATGACATTATCTTTGGCTCTACTAATGAATCACTTTGTAAGTTCTTTGAAAATTTGATGCAAAGTGAGTTTGAAATGAGCATGATGGGTGAACTAAATTATTTTCTTGGGTTGCAAATAAAGCAGACCAAGGAAGGAACTCACATTTGTCAAACCAAATATATTTCAGATTTACTTTCTAAATATGGTTTTGACAAGTGTAAGCCTTTAGGAACACCCATGAGCTCAGGCATTAAGTTAGATAGTGATCCTCTTGGTAAAAAGGTAGATCAAAAGATCTATAGAGGAATGATTGGATCACTGCTCTATCTTACTGCCAGTAGACCAGATATAATGTTTAGTGTTTGTTTGTGTGCAAGATTCCAAGCTGATCCAAAAGAATCTCATGTTCATGCTGTTAAAAGAATATTTAGATATCTTATAAATACCAGTAAGTTAGGCTTATGGTATCCCAGATGTTCAGATTTCAAGCTTATTGGATATAGTGATGCTGACTATGCTGGATGCAAAATAGATAGGAAAAGCACCAGTGGCACTTGTCAAATTCTTGCAGGGTGTTTGATATCTTGGTCCTCCAGAAAGCAGAACTCAGTGGCTTTATCCACCACAGAAGCTGAATACATTGCAGCTGGAAGTTGCTGTACTCAACTCTTGTGGGTCAAGCACCAACTGGAAGACTATGGTCATCAACTCCAAGAAATCCCAATGCTATGTGACAACACAAGCGCAATAAATTTGACCAAGAATCCTATCCAGCACTCAAGAACCAAACATATTGAGGTTAGACATCACTTCATCAGGGATCATGTAAGTAATGGCAATATTTTACTTGAATTTGTTTCTACAGAAAACCAACTTGCTGATATTTTTACAAAACCTCTTCCTGAGGATAGATTCACATCAATTAGAAGAGAAATAGGTATGTGTAATCCTGATTAAATTACCAAAGTAAAATGACATTTGAATTGTATGTTAAGATTGTGTTGAATGAACTCTGTGAAAACCATCCTGAAAATTCTAAGTCCCAGACATTCGACTTATGCATTCGAATTATGTTATAATTCTTGCATTCGACTGATGCAGTCGAATACATGATTCGACTTATCATGAAATCATGAAAAGGCGCTTATAATTTAAAATTATGTAACTGACACTCCTTTAAGATGCATCCTTTCATGTCTTAAACGGTCAAATCATTAATCTCGTCCGTTCATCCTGAAATCTAGGGGCAGTTATCTTGTCTTTCCTTATAAAAGAAAACCCGACTTTTTTGAAGACACCCTTTCGAAATCTGTCTTCAACTTTCTTGTCTTCTTCTGCTTCTTCGCGCCCTTACTGTTCTCCGGCGAAGGACTTCTGAAGAACCCTGAAATCTCCATCCTCCTCGAAGAAAGGTAGGATCTTAGAACTCTCCTTTGCATTTCTATCACTCCTCTACTAGTTCCCTGAGTCCTGTTCATCTCCTTTTCTAGATGGCTTCGTCTAGGGCTCCGGAATCCACCCAGATGACCCCTGATCAACTAGTGAGACTGGCTAAGATTCCCATTTGCCCAGGGAAGGTTGTAGATTTCTCCCGTCTTACTGGAAGTCTTGCATGGGTAGAGGACACCCTCAATGCCATGGGTTGGACCAAGTTGTGCCAGATTTCAGAACCCATTGTAGAGAATGCCGTTAGAACATTTTATGTAACCATGGAAATCTCATCTGGAAGTACAGTGTTCGGTTATGTCAAAGGAACCAAGATATCTATTTCTGAGGAACTGTTGGTTGAGATATTGGAATGTCCAAACTCTAGGCATAAGCTTAATAAAGTAATACCCTTTGAAAAGTAAAAACTAGGCATCATTGGGAGTTTGACCTCTATAAGTAAGAAAGGTCTTTCAGTAAATGAGCTGTCAGCCGAAAAAAGATTGATTCATTTGTAATATCCAACATTGTGACCCCTAGAGCAGGAACCCACTCATCTATCACCTCTAGAGATGGGAACTTGCTATTTTGGGCTATTCAGAGGCACAAAGTAAATTTGGCTGGAATTATCTTGGATAGAATGATTGCTGCTAAGAATCTCCAAGAATCTTTTCCCTATGGTCCTTTGCTCTCCTGATATTCAAGAGATTCTCAGTAGATCTGTCAGGGGAAATATCTGTTGGAATAAAAGAGAAGATAGGGATCACTACTTTGAGAAGGAGTCACTACTCCTTGGTTAATAAGAAGCAAAATCTTTGGGTAAAAGACTCAGTGCCTAGAATGTGATCATGAAGTGTTTTCTGATGAACCTCTTGTTCCTCCAGTTCCTCAAATAGTTCAACAAGAGATAGAGCCTCTAGATCAAGTTAGATCTGAAGTACCAATTCAGACCCAAGAGCAAGAAGATCATGTTCCTGTTTCCTCCTCTTTTCCTGAACCAGATGGTCCTGAGGAAACTATCAATGAAGTATTAAAAGACATCAGAGGCAAAGGTATTGCATCAGATGACATTCCTGCTGAAGTAGAGTTTGAAGAGAGAGAGAGCATCTCTTCTCCCCTTCTCAGTTTGAGACCCGGCCAAGGTCTCAGGGGGAGAGTAGCAACAGTCTTAACTCCATTTTGGATTTATTGAGCAAGCAACAGGAAAGTCTTTCAGTTCTTCAAATGCAGATAGAGTTTATTGATGTCAAGTTTGATAGTCTGTCTGATGAGGTTAAGCAAATGAAAGATTTACTGCTTAGTTAGTGTGCCAGCAAGGCACTTCTCGGCCATCAGGGCCCTCATCCTCTCAGCAGCAAAAAGTACATGTTCAGTCTCAAGAGCCTCCAGAACCTGAAAAGCCAGCTCAAGAACAGCAGTCCACAGAAGATCTATACCAGCAGGTTGAGCAGCAACCTGAGCAGCAGCTGGACCAGGAGCCAGAATCCCAAGTTCAAGAACATGATGAACCAATTCCTGATCAGCACAAGGAGCCTGAGCCACAGGATAAGCAGCAGAGTGTGGAGGAACAGCCTCCTAAGCAGCAGAAAGATTTAGAGCATGAGGCTCAATTAGCTATGGTAGTGTTTCAACCTCAAGTGGACAACAGCAACAGCCTGTGTTGGAAAAGGAGTCAGTGGCAGTGGCAGTGGCAGCAGCAGAAGCTTCCCACCCAGGCAGGTTTCTCAGATGGAATCTAAGAGAGCCCTGGAGTCCTCTCCTAATTTGCAAACCTTCAAGAGGAAAGTGAAGCGCAGATTGGTCAAAAATGGTGACCCAGTCTTTCCTCATCCTCCTTCTAGACCAATTCATCCTACTCCAGCTCCATCTGTTAAGCCTCCTCCAGAGCCTAAAAAGCAAACTCCAACTGAGCCTCAACCCACTGCACCCTCTGCACCACTCCTCTCACCACTGAAATTCCCTCACAATCCACTTCTTCGGATCCTCCTCCACTTGCAACTATTCCTTTGGATCCATTCCACCAGGATATCAAATTCAAAATCTACCCAAGAAATACCGGTTCAAACCTCCCAAACCTCTCACTCTCACTCTTTCCACTCAACCTCCTCAGTATTTTTCTTGTCTTCCCACTGCCTCAAGAACAGACTCCAAGAAAACACTTCTCCATCTAGCTGAAATACTCCCCAGTATTAGCTTTCCTCATCAAGTGGACCAAAACTTGGAGACAATCCTTCTAAACTCCTTCCACCCTTTTGGTATGCCTTCATCTACCACTCTGAACATCACATGAATTGTTCAGAGAATATCTATCTATTCGTGCTTTCCTTGAAGTTCATGAGATGCCAGGGTTCACCTTCGAACATTGGCTTCCTATTCTTCTCATAACATCACATATTTCAGTTGAGGATCTTCAATTCATCTCTCAGAAAAGTCATAGCTTGACTCCTAAGGAGTTCCTTGATCTCTATCTAGGAGAAGCAGCCAAATATCAGCAAACCCAATCTAGAAACCAATTTTTAACTGTCCAACATCACCTATCCTTGAGGTTTCATGATATGTTTGGACATTTTATCCAGGACTCTCAGGCCAAGTACACCAGAATGAGGACTTCAATTTCGACAGATTCAAATTAGGATTGCCTGATGTTTCTAAAGGCCAATGGGACAATCTGCTAAGAGGTCAAAGAGAAATCATTCCCCCATGACTGTGGCCTTACCCTCTAAACTGCATCCATCCTTTATAGGAGCAGTTTCCTTCAGAAGAGATTTTGCTGAAGTAGTATTCAACAGATTCATCCGCATTGCCACTAGGTTCAAAATTAAATACAAGCTCAAATTGTCTTTCCAAAGATTTGTGTTCCTTCAAATCTCCAAGAACCCCCATCATCTGTTGGATTTCATTTATGTTTTGCTGAATCTGAAAGACTCAATGAAGTTCAGTGGGCAGCTGCCTATCCCTCTTACCACTCTGACTGTGAAAAGATGAAGCTCTCTCTTAATGAATTCCATTCCAAGAGTCTTAAGGTCTAAGGAAGAACATTGGTCATAAATGGGCTCAAAGGTACTTAGTATATTATCAAGCAAAGATGCAGTTGTGGACCGAGGCCTACACTGGAACATCACTGTCCATGAGTTTCTCTTTCTTGCAGCCTCTAAGAAGTTTGTTTCCATCAAGTATCGTCTGAGCAGGGAAAAATTCCACTCCAAGATAGGCTGGTTCCATAGGCGCCACATCAAATCTCATAGGAAACTGCCTACTACTAATCCCTTCTACAACATTGACCTCTCCTTGTTTGAAAATTTCTTTTGTGAAAATGAGACAAAGCTCTAGGACCTTCTCAAACATATTTTGCTCAAATTCCCAGATCTTTGTACTTGCCTAGCTCCTTGTCTAGGTCCTGATCATTTTTGTTATATTTTGAGAACTGTGTAATTTATAAACAATTTCTGCTATGTTTCTGATCCCTTTGTCACTTCTGAATGCAACATTGTGTATCTTTGTGATGATTTCTTTTATGTTAATGCCACAAAGGGGGAGAGCAACATATTCACACTTCACTTATGCTTTTTACTGTCAATTTAAAGATTTTTGTCATTAACAAAAAGGGGGAGAATTATTGAGCAACTACCCCTAAGGCATTTAAGAATCTTCTTAAATTAATATATCTATTGTTTTTGCTATGACAAAACTCTTTAAAATAAACTTTCTACAAGAAAATATATTAATTACATATTACAAAAATCATATCGATATATTGCATAATAATACCTCCATCCAAAAATTTCTAAGTCCACAGACTCTCTCTTTGTCCTACTGAATTCGAAGTTAACTTCGAATGTCAAATCCGACTCCTTCAGAATCGAAGTTAAACAATCTTCAAATTTTCTAAGGTCACAACTTTATACTTGATTCGACTTATGTCTCTGACTGGTACAGTCGAATGCTTCATATAATCTTTATATTTGATTGACTTATGTCTCCGACTGGTACAGTCGAATGCTTCATATAATCTTCTACTTGATTCGACTTATGTCTCCGACTGTTACAGTCAAATACCTTTCTTTATTCGTCTGTCTTCTTCGACTGCCACAATCAAATGCTTCAGTAAACAATCTATATGGTATTTGACTACTGAAGTCGAATCACTCTTATTTGTTCAGTCTAATTGCATGTTCTTTTAGATTCGGCTTCACTAATTAACTCTACACTTAAACTCTCTTCTGATCCTTTTAGTCTTAATTTCTAATGCAAATTTATCTCCAAATCTTTTCTATACATCTTTTTAATAATCTTTCAATATCTTATTGATTCATCAAAATTGTCATTATCCTATTATTCTATTATTTTATTCTCTGTCGGAACAAGTTATATCAATCTTAATTTATTCATTTAAATCCTGCGCATGACACCTCTGATATATTTTAAGAAATAATCCTTGAGTCGGTCAATGCCTTTGCTCCGGATTTTGCTGGATTCATTAGACATTATGCATTTATGAATTCTCAGACGCATGGCATCTGACAGGACTCACCTACCACTGACAAACCCATGCTTTACCTTTTTAGCCTAACTGTTTGTCTACTTTTTCTTTTGCATCCGAGGTTCCATACCCTCCTATGTACTTGTCTAATCCACCTACCTCAAAGGTATGGAGATACTCTTCTCTTTTGTCTTGTCCCTGTGCAGGCATTTATTGAAGCACGTTTTCAGCATGTCTCCCTCACAGTTCACTCCGAAAGAAAAAGAGCTTATCCTCTAGCTGTGAAAAACTACACCTCCTTCTGAAGATCTTGGAAAGAAGCAAAACTGAAAGACTTCTGGATAACAAACACTTCAAGACCCAAAGGATCCTAGAGATCTCTTCAAATGGACATATTGCAAAATGGCCACAAACTCCAACGGCTATATTCTAAAGTGTATAAAAGGAGCTCAAGTTTGAAGAAGGCAGACACAACAACACCACAACACAAGAAGCGCATACAAGCCTTTACACCTTCCTGTGAACTTCATTCGAATTCTTCCAAGTCCACACAAGCTCTTCTGAAAGCTAAAGTCTGAGAACTTTTCTTCCTTAGAAGACTTTCTCTGAAGCTCTCCTAAGTAGTGTTGGGTGGCAATTGTAATTGCTTACTTTCTTTAGTCCACCCTTAGATTTCAGATAGGATTTGTATCTCATCTCTGATCTTTGAATCTTCCTGAAGTCTGTATTTGTGTTTTGACAAACACACAAGCCTTTTTATTTCTCTTGTGAAATTTCTGCAGAAGTTTGTTTCTGCATTGCCCCTCCTATGTAGGGAAGGCCTTGTGAAAGGCAGTTGTTGTTCCCCTAGTTAGGGAAGACTTGCTTGGGAGCAAGTGGGTTTGTAATTCCTCTCAAGGGTGAGAGAAGGCCAATTTATTGGCAGTTAGTGGAAATCTCAAGTGGTTGGCTTGAGGACTGGATGTAGGACTTCCATGTGGGAAGGGCCGAACCAGGATAAATCCCTGTGCATTCATTGTGTGATTGTTTCTGCCTTGTCCACACTTGAATCACACACACCACAATAAGCTCTAACAATTTACCTAGTGTTGTGTAATTTCATAAGCAAATTTTAAAAAGGGAAGAAGTCCTATTCACCCCCCTCTAGGACATTCTTAGTGCCATTTCGATCCAACAGTTGACAGACAGGTCGACTCTAACAGTCTGCCTAGTAATCTCCTGAAGAAAAAGTCACAGTAGTGTCGACTCCAGTTGACAGACAGGTCGACTCTTAAGGGCTACCCATCAAGTTTCTGAAGAGCAAATGTCAGTAGTGTCGACTCTAGCTGAAAGCGAGGTCGACACTAGCATCCATCTAGTGAACCTGATTTGGTGGAATACATAGGAGGTCGACTCTATCTGTTGATCAGGTCGACTCTACCTGGTGATCAGGTCGACACTGGTGGTCTGTCAGGTCGACACTAGTGTTTTGTCAGTAAGAAGAAATTGGTTTTTAGTCAGTAGTGTCGACTCTATTGAAAACATGAGTCGACTCTCTTTCTATGTAAACCCAGAACCGTGTAGAGGATAATATCCAATGGTTGTGATTTCGTTTTGAGATCTTTATGGGGAGATGTTATAATTACCAAATTGCCCTTTCATCCAAGTGGCAATGAGGTAAAAGCCTTTTGGACACGTGGCAGCCCAGGGTGCATTCTAGGTTTCTGTGCACATCTTCTTCATGTAAAAGGGACTGCACATAGGCTATAAAAGCTCTTATCTCTGTTCTGAAGAAAGTGAGAGCCTAGAGAGAGACCAGAGAGAGCCCCAAGAGAGCCCGTGAGCCTCCAGCCTTCCAGAAGTTTCATCCAAAGGGACGTGGTGATCAAGGCCAAGCTATGATGTGCTGAAAAAGGGAGCAGATCGAGTAGGAGAGCAGCAGAAGAAGAAGAAGTTCTGGCAATTTAGATGCCACTGGAGCAGAGCATCGTGAATTGAAGAGGATCTCCATCAAATTCCTTCAAGGGTCTTCAATTCAAGCTTCTGCAAGACTTCTTCATCGATGAACATCCAATTCACATCTCTTTCACTTAATTCTTGGAGTGTTCATCTCATTTCTGTTTGTGAGATCTGTACATGAAGTTCTATGTAGATTTCTGTGTGTGTTTGAGTCTGTGAATCAGATCATTACTAGAGGATCTGATCTCTTGTGGTTTTGATCTAGCATGTGTGATTGAGCCATCGTGCTCAGTTTATGAGTCGTCGCACTCACTGTGTGTTTGAGTCGTCGTGCTCTTTTGTGTGTGGTTTGAGCCGTTGTGCTCAGGTTGTGAGTCGTCATACTCACTGTGTGTTTTGAGCTGTCAAGCTCAAGGGTGTTTTGCAGTCGTCGTGCTCCAGTGTGTGTTGTACTCAAGTTTGAGTAGTGTGGCATCACTGTGTGAGGGGTGGATGTAGGAATCACTAGTGTGATTTTCGAACCACCTAAAATCCTCTGTGCAATGGTTTGATCTGTTCTTCTACGCTAGATGCTTGCATAGGATTTCGCTTTCACTCTATCTGTCTAATTGCTTCACACATCTTATACACACATCCACATGTTCACACATCAGATCAGCTAGATGGTCTGTTTGAATGGATCTCTAATTCGAAGTAATTTTAAATTACTTAAGCTTTCGCATTAATTGGTGATAGATCTATTCAACCCCCCCTTCTATATCTATTCTCTATCCGATCCTACAGACTATGCTGGATGCAAAATAGATAGAAAAAGCACCAATGGTACTTGTCAAATTCTTGCAGGATGCGTAATCTCCTGGTCTTCCAGAAAGTAAAATTCAGTAGCCTTGTCCACAATAGAAGAAGAGTACATTGCAGCTGGAAGTTGCTGCACTCAACTACTGAGGATCAAACATCAACTGGAAGACTATGGTCATATACTTCATGAAATTCCAATGTTGTCTGACAACACAAGCGCAATTAACCTGACCAAGAATCCAATTCAACATTCAAGAACCAAGCACATTGAGGTCAGACATCATTTCATCAGTAACCATATAAGTAATAGAGATATTTTACTTGAATTTGTCTCTACATATAATCAATTAGCTGATATATTTACTAAACCTCTCCCTGAACATAGATTTACTTCAATAAGAAGAGAAATATGTATGTACAATCCTGATTAGAAATGTACTCTTTGTTGTATTGTATGCTTATTTCATCGCAAAATTTTTTCTAAGTCCTGAGACTATGACTCTTATGAAGTCGGAGTTTCAAAACTGCGACTCTCCTAAAGTCGAAGTTCGATACTGCGACTCTCCTAAAGTCGGAGTTGTCCACTGCGACTCTTATGAAGTCGGAGTCTATGTTTATTTAAAAAAAAGGTTTTATTTAAGGTCAATTAATTGTAGCTGCTCACTCATTTAATCATAGCCTTTCATCTCCTCATACATGGCCCGTTACATATCCCTTTCTTTATTAAGACCTTTCCTCTCCCATTCCAAATCACCCTTTTAAAATGTCTCCGACTCTCCTATCGTCTTCCTCCTGGTTCCCGCGCATGTTCTTCACTCCAATGGAACCGTCTTCGAAGCCTCTATAGAATCTCTCCATTTCTTTGAAGAAAGGTAAGATCTTTACCCTCTGTGAACCTTTTCGACATCTCCTCTATCATACTTCTTAGTTTCTTTCTTCGCTTTTGTCTAGATGGCATCATGTAAGGCCCTCGAACTTTGTTCTTTATTTAGACTTTGTTATATGGTGTTTAGTTACTTGTGTATAGAGCTATGTATATGATTGATAGCTATGTATATATTGTTTTACTTACATTTTACATATGGTGCTTAAGTTATACATTACATGTTGTGTATATATATAAATGTAAATGTTTAATTCTGTACATATTGTATTCAAATGATGTTGTATATATGTATGTATGTGTTTATTTATGTACATATTGTTTATTTACATTGAGCATATTGTATTTAAATAATATGATGTATAGAGTATGTAAATTATAAGGTGAATGCATGTTTATCTGTTTTCTGTGTTCTGGCCGAAATGCCATTGACGTTAACATGTGTGGACGTTTATGGGAGAGTCGACGTCCAGATCGATGGATGCTGACTCCCAGTAAATGGCAGCAATGTGGCCGTCTATTTCCCCAAAAATTGTGCAATTTTAGATCTGGAAACGGCAGCATTTCCTTCGGTTCTGATTTTGGAAACCCACCTCCAATGGTAGGAAATCTTATCTAATGCGTACCCAACCCCCCTGGCCTTATAAAAACACCTTGATCCGGCCAAGTTAGGTCTTTTCACCCAAAGGAGAACCTAGGGTTTTCTATGGTGAAAAACTGATCTTTGTGCACTTTGATCTGGCGATCGAGAGTTCCTACTGGCGATCTACATTGACTGGGAGGTGCTCCTAGCATTTGTGGATCTTCCCCGACTCCGGAGATAGACCTGCATTAACTCAATGACTGGATTCGGGAGGCGTTTTGTGTGTCTTCTTGGCTTGGCCGAGGAGAGCTTCTCCGAAAAAATAGTCCAATCTAGCAATTTTACTGAGGCAAGTGATCTAGGGGTTACATCCCTACCCATGTCCCTTAGGTCCTAGGAATTTATGAGATTTTTTCCTCGTGTCCTGGAACCCCCATTCATCAAGATTTATGCATTCAATCTGCATTTCTGTAGACAGGAACTTAACGGCTAGCTTGCTGTCGTTAAGATCTTGAGTTAGCGGCAACATCGTGTGTCGTTTACCCTGTTGGTTGCAGAATGGTTGTTTTGATCTATGTGGTGAGTTTTTTTTTTTTGGATTTTCGGGTATATGTGCATGCAGGAAAATTTATATATGGTCACGTACAGTCAGTAGGTCATGCCATGAAGATGGGTTGAATTTTTTAAAATTGTATTAATTGTTAGAATTTTTGTAATAGGATAATGAGCATGATTTGATCTTGGTAATTCTTGATTAATTAGATTCATGATGTATTAATGTTTCATAAATTTTCTACGATCATATGACGATTGTCTTCAGGTATTGGCACTATGGGGTATGATTGTTTTATTGTGAAACCTACTTAAGTGAATTTAGTGATAAATATGTCTGAAATTTGGTTAAATTATTATAATCGTGTTGCAGATCTGAAAAATCTGAAAAATTGAGTATATGACATGTTGTCTGTTTAGAACCTGTGATAAAATTTTTGCACTATTTTGATAACAGTAGGTACTATTATAAATTTAATAGGAGAGAATGACCATATTGAGCATGTTAAGTTTGATTATGTATAATTCAGTGGTTAGCAGCATGATTAGGATGGTATTATGATCTGATTAACACTGTGAAACAGTAACATTCTGTGGATAAACTGAAGCACGTGTAGTTACTTAAAGGTGTATGTAAATATGTTAAAAGTGCATAATATTACAATGTGTAAATTGTGCCGTTAGTGACACTGCTACCATAGAGGGCTGTGGAACCATACTTTAGTAAAGTCACTACGGGAAGGTTCAATGTGTGTGATATCCTATGGGCATTAGGATGAAATCCTAGAGGTGGACAAGTACCACTGGTTAGGGTGGAGAGTGTTTCTCCTGGTTCTGCGCAGTTAACCAAGATCTGTCACTGTGTTGCCTAGGTGATGGGTTTGTGTAAGTGATGTGTGTCCTTCTAGTGGTGGTTTGGACTATGTGTCACGGCAACTAAGTGTAAAAATGTGAATATGTGTACGTGAACATATGAAATGTGCAATGTGAAAGATGAGCATGTGGAATTGTTAAATGAATGAGATAGCATGTGAATAAATGTAAATCCATGTGATTGTGTTTAATTCATATCAAAATAGCAAGCAAAATATGTGTATAAGCATGAAAATGCATGAGAAAAAGATTAGATTTCATGCTAGGAATGCTATTTACTTTGTACATAATTCCATGCTTTAATTGTGTATAGTTGTGAAATGATTTGAATAAGATTTGAATCTTTGAATCATGATGAATAGAATGTGTAGACAGCATACTATAGGGTTTATATTTAGTTGTTTAAGTAACATGAGGCATGTACCATGTTTATTCTTAAATGCTTAAAAGACTAGCATGCGTATATGATGTGTGTAAGGGCGTTATTCTTAGATTGCTTGATGGTCTCTTTAGACTCATTCTTACATTGGCGTACAAGTGTGACAAGTTTCTCCACTCCTGAGGAGGACTTAGTAAGGAGTGACTCCGAGCGGGAGGAGTAACTACTTTTGTGGAGACTTCTACGTTGTTTCTTTTCTTTCATAGTATGTAATCAATAAAAGCGTGTAATTCATTTGAACAATGTACTTTATTTTGAAGTTGTAATAATGTGGACACTTGCATTTCTTTTATTGCTATCTAGACTGTGGATATTGGATGATGATGATGGAATGAGAATGAGATTATTTATTTATTCCGCTGTAATCTTGTGATATTTGTGTACACCTCAATCTAGTGTTAAGTGTTGGGTACATGTCCCACTGTGACGGCATTCTTTGTACCGACGTGGATTGGTATAATCGTACGGTATAAGGAAGGTCGTTACACATCATCTAGGGCTCGGAAGGAACCTTGTTCACCCCCAAACAGTTCCAACGGTTGTCTTTGGCAAAGGCCTCCATTTGCCCCTAGAAGATTGTAGATTTCAATCAACTAACTGGTAGGCTTGAGTGGGTAGCCGAAACCCTAGAGTCTATGGGCTGGTCAAAGCTATGCCAGATCAATGAACTAACCTATGAGAGTGCTCTGAAAGCCTTCTACCGTTCCTTCCAAGTATGTGCAGATGGGTCAGTTTCAGGTTCAGTAAAAGGGACAAGTATTACAGTTTCTGAGGATCTGTTGGTAGAAATCTTAGATTTCCCCAATTCCGGACATAGGATTAGTGAGGCAGTATCTTTTGAGAAGCAGAGAGTAGGGCTTATTGGCAGTTTAGGATCTCTCTCTAAGAAAGGGCTCCTAGTCAACGAGCTCCCAGTAGAAAAGAGGATCCTTCACTCTATCATAACCACCATTATCACCCCTAGGGCTGGCACTCATTCTTCCATCACTGTCAGAGATGGTAGTTTGTTGTTTTGGGCAGTTCAGAAACACCGGGTCAACTTGCCTTCCATAATTTGGAAAGGATGGCATGTTCCAAGAATCTGCAGGAGTCTCTTCCCTATGGACCCCTACTGACCCTCATTTTTAGAAGATTTGAAGTTGATTTGAGTGATGAAATTTTAGTTGCTATAAAGGAGAAGATCGGGCTCTCAACTCTAAGGAGAAGCCACTACATCTTGGAAAATAAGGCACAAAACTTTTGGACTAATGACTCTGTACCTATGTGCTCACATGAAATATTTCCTGATGAAGCACAGAGTTCCTCCTCCATTTCTTTAGTGCAGTCACCAGTAATCAGAACTGAAGAAATCAAAGTAGAAGCACCAGTAGTTGAACAAGAACCAGTTAACGCTCCTGTCCCATCCCCAGAATAAGAAGTTCATGAAGAAACCATCAATCAAGTTCTAAGGCATCGAAGGGGAAAGGGAGTGGCTCAGGAAGAGGATATCCCTAGCACCGCTCCAGTAGAGCCCTCCTTTGAAGAAATCCACCATGTCCCTCCACCTCAAGTTGAGACCCAGCCTAGGTCTCAGGAGGAGACTAGCAGGAATGTGGATGATATAATGAATTTGATCTTGAAGCAACAAGAGATATTGACAATTCTGCAAATGCAAATCCAGCAGATAGATGTAAAGTTTGATTTTATGTCTGAGGAGGTCCAACAGATGAAGGACCTATTATTACAGTTGGTGTGCCAATAGGGCACAAGTGCTTCTCATGCTCCCCCAACTATTCACACTAAAGAGCAACAACCTGAGCAACAGCAGCAACAACAGCCTGAGGAAGTGGTTCCATAATAGGAGAAAAGTTCAGATCAAATTAGTGTGAACCCAATAGCAGTGTCAGAACAGTAGCAACAGCTAGCACAAGATAAGCAAGCTTCTGAGCAGCAGTTGGAGCAAAATGATCAATCCATGGAGGTAGATCCTAAGGTCAAGATCTTTAAGAGGAGGGTTAGAAGGAAACTTATGAAATCTAGTAACCCAGTCTTTCCTTCCCAACCCTTAACTATTTCTTCTCCTCCTACTGATCCAATCCCTCCTCATGCTACTGACCCTACACCTCCAACCATTATTGAACAACCACCTCCACCTCCATCTCAACCTATCCCTTTTGTCTCCACTGATCCTCCTCCTTTCACCTCTCAGTAGAAATACAGTCTCCAATCAATACTTTAATTCCTCATTTCCTTTGAAGTATACATTCAAAACACACCCTGCGAATACTCCAACTCTTCACACCCAACCTCCACATTTCTTTTCTTCTCCTCCTCTATCATCACTTTCTTCTACAATTAGCTCTACTCCTACACTTGGTCAGATAGTACCTAGTATGGCACTACCATCTACAGCTAGCTCTCAAAGTCATAGCTCCCTTCTCCCACCTTTTTGGTATGCTTTCATCTACCATTCTGAACAACACATGAATCTTTTCAGAGAATTTTTTTCCATAAAAGCTTTTCTTGAAGTCCATGGGATGTCAGGGTACATGTTCGAAGACTGGCTCCCTCTTATACTTAAAACTTCTGAAGTTCTAGTGGCTGATGTAAATCTCATTACACAAAAAGAGCCACAGTCTCTCCCCTTCAGAATTTGTCAATCTTTATCCTGCTGAAGCCGAAAAAATCGTTGCAGCCAAATCTAGAAACCCTCTTCTCACAGTTCACCTTCACCTGAATCTAAGGTTCTTTGACCTTTTTGGCAACCTCCTTAGAGAGCTCCAGGGCAATTATACTAGAATGAAGGTCTTCAATGAAGAGAGGTTCAAGTTAGGCTTGCCAAATGTCAACAAAGGGCAGTGGCGCATGATCACTTAGGGTCAAAGACCAATCACCCCATCCATGACAATTGGTTTGTCCTCTGGACTGCATCCTAGTTTAGTTGGTCCTATTTCATCTAGGAAGCAGTTTGCTCAGATAGTGTTTAATAGGCATATCAGGGTAGCAGCCAGATTCAAAGTCAAATACAATATTAAGCTGTCCTTCCATAGATTTGCCATGATGCAAGCTCCCAAGAATTCTCACACATGAAGGACTTTGAGCATAGCTTTGCAGAGTCTGAAAGGTTGAATGAAGAAAAATGGGCAGCAGCATATCCAGAAGAGAATGCAGAGTGTCAAAGGCTCAAGCTTTCACCATCTATCTATCTACTTAAGGCTTATGACACTCTTTGGAAATCTGTGTTTCAGAAATGGACTCAGAGGTACATTGTATACTACCAAGATAAGGAAGCAACTCACTCCCAGGGGCTACACTGGAACATCACTGTTCATGATTTTCTACATCAGGCAGCCAAGAAGAAATTTGTGTCCCTTATGAGTACCTTATCAGATGATAACTACCATAAGAAACTCAATTGGTATCATTGCCGACATGTCAAATCCTATAGGAAAATCCCCACTGTAGGATCTTCATACAACATAGATGGAGAGAAATTTTCTCATTTCTTTGCAAAAAAATGAGCACAAGTTATGGGACTTTCTTCAACCATACTATGCTCAAATCACTCCTTCACTCTATCTTCCTAGTTCTACTTTCACTCCCTGAATGTAAATTGTTCTTTACAGACATCAATACAGATCTGTTTCTACTCATCTTTGTGTATCTTTCTATATCTCTCTTTGTATCTTGTCCTTTTTGTTAATGCCACAAAGGGGGAGAAAAAAAGTAAGAAACAAATATATAGGATAGAAAACACTTGTTTTGTAAAATCAAATTTGTTTTCACTGTTCATTTAAAAGTTTTTGTCATTAACAAAAAGGGGGAGAATTGTTGAACAACTATCCCTAAAAAATATTGCTAATATAATTGCTAGACATTTATCATAATATTTTTGCTATGACAAAACCTTTTAATATATCTTTTACTACCATACAAAGGCTTTCATATATATTTACTGTAATATATCCTAGCCAAAATTTATGCTTACACAGAATCTAAGTATCAACACAAACAAAATTTCTCTAAGTCCACAGCGTATACTGTATATCATACTAACTCCGACTCTAGAAAAGTCAAAGTTTAGCAGGACTCTGACTCCTCAAAAGTCAAAGTCAGACTTACTCCGACTTCAGAAAATTCGAAGTCATATTATCTATTTGCTAGACTCCGACTTCTTAAAAGTCGAAGTCTGCCATGACTCTGACTCCTGGAAAGTCGAAGTATGACTTGTTTTGCTCTCGACTTCTGAAATAGTCGAATTATGTTGTACCTTACTCCGACTTCTCAGAAGTTGAAGTCTCTGTCTCTTACTCCAACTCCTATAAATTCGAAGTTTGATTCTATGTGACTTCCGTATAGTCGAAGTTCTATTGACTCCGACTCCATAAAAGTCGAAGTATCATATATCAACTTCTGTGTACTGATAAGTAATTTTGTATGATTTGTCATTCCACAGAATCCATGAAATCTTAATCTTGTTTATCTCAAGTTATTTGTTATCCCTATGGGATCCTTTACAGAATGAATAACACTTACATATCTTACAGAATAATATTTTTTCTTGCTACCACCACTTAAATATTCTGTTAGAATTATATTCAAAATGACCATATCATTGTTAAGATCTGTAGCAATAATATGACATGATCTCTTGTTTGTTGTCAGAAGTTCAGTTCTTCTCCATTTAACAGTTGTTATACAATAAATGCGATGGTAGGTATAAGCAGCATGGGCTATCTGTCAAAGCTCACCTACCACTGTCAGAACTCCATGACTTTTAGGAAAGACTTTGTATTCCCCATACAACTGTCTATTTGATCCTTAAATGCTCTAAACTTCTATTTGTATGAGCTCAGTCTTGCTTTATATTTCTTTATCTTACCTACCTCTGAAAGTATGGACGTATCCCTGTCTGTCGTGTCCTTTCAGGTTTTCAGAGAGTTAATGCAGCATGCTTAGCTTTTGGCCTTGAGCATGGAGTTTACATAACATTAATGATGTTGTCTATCAAGCCATAAAGCTATCTACATAGCCTGAAGACGTTGGACTCTAAAGAGCTGAAAATCTGATGGACACCTAGGAAGCTCATAGTCTCTTTTCAAACGGATATCCTTCAACGGCTAGCTTCCAATGGTTACTTTCAAATGGGAAGATATCTGAAGCTCATATATAGAAGCTGGAGTGTGAACAAGAATACCAACTCACATACCAACCAGAAACACACTCAACTCCAATCTGCATTTGCAAGCAAGAGCTCTTCACAAGCCTTCTACTGAGAAGAAAGAAAGAGAGAGAGTTGTTTCTTCAGTCCATGACTTCCAAGCTCTCTAGTTCTTTAGAAGTCTTTCTCTACTGGGTGGCTTTTTGTAACTGTAGATCTCTCTCAGTCCACCCATTTTAGATTCAGAAAGAGTTAGAGCTTTAATCCTCATTTTTGTATCTCTTTCTGACTCTGTGTCTGCTGATTCTATTGAGCAGACACTCAAGTGTTCTTTATTTCTGTAGTAGATAACCCGCAGGAGGTTTGTTTCCTGCAGTGCCCCTCTTGTGAAGGGAAGACCTACTGGTGTAGGTAGTCTTGTACCCTTGGTAAAGGGAAGACTTGCTTGGGAGCAAGTGGATTTGTAATACCTCTCAGGTTGAGAGAAGGCCAAATGTTCTTGGCAGTTTAGTGAAATCCCAAGAGGTTACTTGGGGACTGGACGTACGACTTCCATGTGGGAAGGGCCGAATTAGGATAAAATCTCTTGTGCATTTGTGTGATTGTTTCCGCCAAGCTTTCACTTGTTTCACACACACCACACTAAATACTAACAACTCTATTTAGTGTTATCTATTTTCAGATAAATTCTAAAAGCGCAAGAAGTCCTACTCACCCCCCTCTAGGACATCTCTAGTGCCATCTTGATCCAACATTCCACACTATAATGTGTTGTTCTATCCTGTGACGGAGGCTTTGTATTTATAAGATTACACCTTAGTTACAACAGGTAGCAGCACTCTTGTACGTCAGAGTTAGCGACGTGACTCTTCATGAAGAGGCGTAACTGTACGTGAAGGGGCATGACCCAATGCCAACTCTTATCCTCTAACTAACAGAGAAGAGTCCTACACTTCTTTACATTGCGTGGAGTCTCCACTTCTGTTAACACCTACCAATCTACATTGCCTCTTCTACTAACATTCCTAAAAAATCTGCGCTATGGTGGACAGGCTTTGTGCCAATTTCTTCTGGCAAGGTTTAGATGGTCAAAGGAAGCGTCACTGGATTTCCTGGAAGGAGCTGCAAAAATCGATTGATGAGGGGGACTTGGCTTTAGGAGTATGGAGCATATCTAAATTTCTCTCACTGCAAAACAACTTTGGAACATTGTTCATGGGAATTCACTTTGGTCCAGGTTTGCTAAGCAACGTTTCTTGAAAAAACACCTCTCTGAAATCAATAGGCCTTTTCCCGCTGGTGTAACTCTTTCAACCTTTAAGTTGGCAAAAGAAGCTGTGTATCTCACTTCAGGTGGATTGTTGGGAATGGTTCTGGTATTGATTTCTTATGTGATGTATGGATAGGTGATAGACCTCTCTTGCATTACATAAATACTAGCCATAGTACCATCATCCCGTCGTCCGCTCCTGTGCAAGAAGTGATGAATAATGTTGATCATGATTTGTGGAATTCTTTAAACATTAATACGCGACTGTTGAGGATTAACCTAACTGAAGGTTGTGATACTTGTGTTTGGACTCCTAGCCCTAAGGGTGAGTTTACTATGGCTTCTACTTACTCCACTATTTATCCTAAAGGTATTCATCGTTGTGAGTGGAGTAAACTTTGGCATCATGCTATTTCTCCAAAGGTTTCCATTTTTATATGGAAGTTAATTCACAGAGATGTGCCAGTTGATAGTAGGATTGTGGACTATGGTGTTAAATGTGCCTGCTACAATAACCACCATCAGGAGGATCTTAACCACTTGTTTGTGGAAAGTGATATGGCCAAGGACGGAGATGGATCTCTCCCCTAATTACCAACAAAGTTAACCTCAGAGATCATATTACTATAAGATGTTGGAGTATCTTGTCTGTCAACTCCTTGAAATCAGCCTTCCATTTTGTTGGTTTATATGCATTAATTCTGATGATGTGGGAAATATGGAGGGCAAGATGCGGTATGTACTTTGATGGTGTTTCTTATAACAAGCAATGTTTGATCAGCAATATAATCTCATCTCTCAATATAGCCCTTAGGAAAATTGAGTTCAAGCAGCCTATACCTCAAGCTCATGCTCAGATTTTATTCTCTCATAATATTAAGCCCAATGTTAAGCTAAATAAGCCTATCTTGGTACGTTGGTCCCCGCCTCAAAGACATTTCTATCTCAATGTCGATGGCGCCTCTAGAGGCAACCCGGGTCCATGCGGTGGTGGCAGTAGCATTAGAGATGAAAGGGGTGACTTCAGAATGAGGTTTGTTGTTTATTATGGCATGTGAAATAGTATTATTGTCCTCTCAGATTCAACAGCCTGGTGGTTTCTCTCAAGAGCATGGCCCCTCCTTCCTAGTTTGTCTTACCTTGGTGGCGTGACATTATGAAGTTGATTGATGAAATGAACTGTCAAGTGTCTCACATATACAGAGAGGGAAATCAGGTTGCGGACTCACTAGCCTCCCATGCTTGTCAATTTCGCTGGAGTCAAGTGTTCCTCAATGTCTTAGATTTATCGGCAGCAACTAGAGGAGCTATTGTGATGGATAAGTCTGGCCTTCCTAATTTTAGAAATTTTTGTTAACTTCTTCTTTGGTGTTGGGTATGGTTTGGTTCGATTTTTGTAACGAGATGTCAAGGTATGCCCTGATGATCTTGTATGACTCTATCTTTTTAAATATATCAGGCACAGGTGCTCGCACCAGGGGAGTGATAACATTATCTCCCTCTGGGAGATAGTGCACTTAGCTGGTTCGTCGACCCTTTTTTCTGTGAAAAAAAAAATAGCATAAACCTTGTCTATTAGTGTTGACTTTAACACTAAGCACTTCATCTAGTTTTTGTTTCCCCTTCATGAGTCTAGATATAGTGGACTTCAGATCATTAATTGTTTCATGTAACTTTTTGATTGAATTCTCAGAACATTTAGCATTTTCTTCAAGCACATTCACTTGATTTTTCAATTCTTCATTTTCTGATTTCAAAGAAATACTTACCTTTTCAAGCTTGCTGAACTTTTCTAAAAAACCATTATCATGTGCTATGCAATCCATTTCCTATTTATACAATACAATTTTACTTTACATGATATCATTTTCATCTTGAAGAACACTACATTGTACATTCAACAAGTCACATGATTCACATGGATGTTCATTATGAAAGATATCATTTATTTTATTTTTTCAGGATCTTGTTTCCTTTTTGACTTTTCTATATTTTCATGCAAGGTAGCATACATTTTTTGTATCTCCTTAACAGTAAAAGATTCCCGGTCAGAATTTACCTCGGGAGATTCATCCTCAAGTGCCATAAGACCTCATTGGACATCCTTCTTATCCTAGACATCTTCTGCTGCAGAGCTTAACTCATCAGAGTCACTCCATGTGGCAGCCATGGGTTTGTGCTTACTTTGAATTTGTTCTACTTTTTCATGAACATTGGGCATTCTGATCTCATGTGCCCAATTACTCGGCATTAATAGCAGATTATCTCTGTCTTGGTGCTATGTTCTCCTTTCTTACCATTGCCCTTCAAGTCTTTAGAGGAAGTGGTAGACACTGACTTTTTTTTTTTTCAGAAACTTTCTGAACCTTCGGGCTAGCCTTGCCACTTCTTCTTCATCTTCGCTTGAAGTGCCTTCTTATGAGCTGAGTGCCTTGGACTTATTGGCTTTGAGAGCCACATAGTTTTTCTGAAGAAGGGGTTACTTGACTTCCTCCCTTTTCACGTTTATCTCATATATCATGAGACTCCCAATTAATTCTTCCACAGTTAAGATTGAAATATTCTTGAAGTCTTCAATGACTGTGACTTTTGTGTGCCACACTGGTGGGAGGGATCTTAGAATCTTCCTTACAAGTTCCGAGTCCGTGTAATTCTTCCCAAGTGCCTTCAAATTGTTGGTGATCTATGAGAACCGTGTGAACATTTTTTAAATTGACTCAACTGGGTTCATCTTGAACATTTCGTACTCGTGCACAAGAAGATTGTCTCGGGTCTCTTTGACTTCAGAAGTGCCTTCATAAATCAACTTCAGTTTGTCCCACATTTCTTTAGCTGAACTGCACATAGAAACACAGGAGTGCTCATTAGGGTGTATGGCACATTGTATAATACTTAAAGCACTAAAATTAATCTTAGATTTTTAATATTATCCTCTGTCCACTTTCCCCCATCCTCTGGTAGTGTATATGAACCATTACTCACAACTTTCTAAATCTCATAATCTTGAGCCCTAAGAAAGATGTGCATAAGGTTTTTCCAATATGAATAATTGTAGCCATCAAAGAACGGTGGACGTTGGATAGAATGACCCTCAGGGATAAATCCTTTCTGAGCCATCGCACACAGGATCAGGATCACTCTTTAGAACAAGAGCCTTGCTCTGATACCAATTAATGTAGAAATATGTATGTATGATGGTCAACTTAACCAAGAGGGGAGGGGTAAATTAGTTATCACATATTTAAAACTTCTTTCATACAAGAAAAATTAAACTTAACCAAGTAAATCTACTATGTGAGATGCACAATGGATATAACAATTATAACAGCGAAACCAACTGTCCTAACATGTGTAGAATGAAGATAGAAGAGAAGAAAGCAAACCACACATGCACGCAAGATTTAGAGTGGTTCGGCTAACACATCACAAGTGTGCCTACGTCCACTACCCCACACCCCGTGAGGATTTCCACTAACTTGTATAACCAGGGTATAGCCTCAAACCCGCCACACACGATTGTTTCAGGGGACAACACAAACCCCACCTTGTTTTTGGGGACTAGATAAACCAATGTTTAGTGTGCTACACACACCACACACCAACCACGTGCTCACAACCAGAGCACACACACAATATGTCTTTGGTTCAGATAAAAACAAAATGAAAAACTTAGACATAAGAATAACAACTAAACACAGAAGTAAAGATTCACCCTGTCATAGAAAGTCAGCCTTCGTAATCGTCATTGTCTGACGATGTCACAATATAGAACTGGCCAATGTAGAACGCTTTAGAACGAAATCTTGCAACACACAGCACCAAGTCTACGCCTTTCAGATCAACAACAACTTATTGGACCGTCTAGACGATTGTTGGACGATGAAGACTCGTTCTTCAGGCTTCTACAGGTTCAGAGCATTTGTTGGCTCTCTTTAGGGCAGCACAACCTCTCTTGAACTCTAGGGCACAAGAGCAAACTCTTGGAGGTGTGTAGAACTCTTCCAAATCACAAGAAGATGTTGTATTTATAATCTCAAGAGGTCTCTTAAAGTTTGGAAGGAGTCCGACCCTCGTAGGATTCATTTTAAGAAAGTTCATGTTGGAATCACCGGAATCGGTCGACCATTTTCGCTGGATCGGTCATCCGATTTTTGCATTGTCCCCAGATCTAAAGATACTGGGAAACCAAGTTGTCCTATTTTTCCCAATCAGTTGTCTAATTTTCTGCTTGGTCATCAATCGGAACCTTCTTCTCTTCACCAGTCGGAAGGATCTTCACTGAAAGATATGCGGAACTATCTTAAATAGTAATCTAGAAGGGGGGTTGAATAGATTACTACCAATTAAAAATACTATGGCCTTCTTTTTTATCCAACACTGACTTGTCAAAAACTTAAACAAATTTGCGCGAAATTCGAACTACGATGTGTGTGCTGATTGTGAGATGAACGAACAACAATCTACCTAACGTGTGAGAAGTCAACGTGCCTACCAAACATCTACCGTGAAACGTTCAAACCACAGGACACGAAGATTTAAGGTGGTTCGGAGTACACAACTTGTGTATCCTACGTCCACCGTCCACACACACACACAGAAACAATTGCTTATGAGCGAGTTCAACTCTACAACTCACATGCACACGTTGTCTGATGCAAACACGCAATCAGAACAACAAAGCACAAGGAATGCTTGAATCACTCCCACACACACAGATATAGGAAAAGTTTTGAAAGAGAAGAGTTCTGAGATGTAGAAGTAAATCTTGATGTAGAACTCTTCTTTCTGGTCGTCCAAAAGATCTCCAAGCTTCAACTTGATGAATATCAGATGACGTAGAAGCTTGAACCATGGACGAACCGACTTCAACTATGTTCAGAAGATGGATCTTCTTTTCTCTGGACGGAGGGTTGAAGCAGAGCAGCAGGGAAAAGCTTTTCTCTTGGGTTTTGCTTAGGGTTTGGTATGGTGGCTTCTCTCTGTGAAATACCTTCATATGATCTTTATATGGGTGTCCAAGTATGGAGAGTCGTGCTCAAAAGGATCTCCCAAATATAGATCATATCTTGACCATCAGATCTTACTTAAACTTCGGCTGTCGACAGGCACTCCATAGCTGTCGACAGCTACTGCTCAATTCTGGTTTCCAGAACCATGGTTGTGCTGGAAAACTGGATCTGTTGACAGACGATTTGTTGTTGTCGACAGGCCATCTATATCTATCGACAGGTGAACTTCAGCTGTCGACAGCTACTGTCCCAATTGAGCTTCCAGTAACTTGTTTGTTCTGGATGGTCTATCTGTCGACTGGCGATTTCTTGGTTGTCGACAGGTGTGTACTTGAAGTCTTTTTCAAGGTCTTTTGCACTTTACGTTCAGTGCTTGTCTTGCATACATTCACACCTACATAAAAAGACATTCTAAGTGAGATACAATGAATATATAGGTGATCATTTTTGCACTTGCTTATGCCATTCATGTCTTTATCAAATTTGTCATTTTACAAACATCAATTGCAACAACCATTGAGTTCACATCATCAAAAACATTTAAACACATGAGAACCCAACATTCTCCCCCTTTTTGATGATGACAAAATTTTACAATTGATGTTTCTCCCCCTTTTGGCAATATCCAAAAAGATAAATTATGCACTCATGGATATAAATGAAAGGAAGAACTGTGATGTCATTGATTGAATGTGAAGTGCACAGTTACAAAAGATGTCCAGTACATGATGGAAGTAGAAGCAAAAGGGAAAGGACAGGACCAACATAGCAAACGAATAGACTCAAAGCCAAACCTAGTGAATATAAAAACAACATATCCCAAACTGAATCCTAGACGCTCTAGACATCGTCATTCTCAGGTGCAGTGGGATGACGGAACTCATGAAACTCCGTAGAGAGCCTGGTAAGCCGATTCTAAATTTGCACATGAGTGTCGGCCAGTGAATCCATCCGTGTATCAACATGATCAAGACGAGCATTGAGATGGTCAAAGCCCATAGTGAGTTGATTCTGTAGTTGGGCCATCTGACCAGCGATAAAATCTCGAAGGGATGGTGCTAGATCCTGTGGTGCTTGGTCTTGAGCAACAGCATCATCATCTCCCTGAGAAACCATTGGCTCTGCTTGGGAGTCTTTATCATCACCATCATCTTCATCATCCGAATCGGACTCTTGTTCAACATCCGGCGCCTGGCCCTTGAGAGTCCTTGTGACTCTCCCATCTACAAGCTTGTAGCCCATTCTATGTACCGCAGTGAGATCAAAGGAACTGTGGAACGATAGAGTTTTACACTCAGAATCAGAGATTGGAATGCCAATGAAGGATAGGAGGGATGTGATAGCGCAAGCATATGGCATAGACCTCTTGGAATTGGTAAAGCATTGTTTGATGAGGTCAACCATAAGGAGAGGGAGGTTGATTTGCTCAGTCCTAAGGAAATAGTAGAAGAGGGACTTATGGACGGTAGTGACGAGTTCCCTGCTTCTGTCATTAGGAACGACAAGAGTGGTGAAGAGGTGATGAATGAGACAATTCAGTGGAGGGAAGGAATTAGCATTTAGCTTCAAGTGATCCATACTGAGATTATAGATCTGGTGGGTAATCAGGGTATAGTAGTCAGAGGCAGAAGGAGGATTGACAAGGAATAGTAGTCAGAGGCAGAAGGAGGATTGACAAGGATATTTGCCCTGGAGTTTGGAATTTGAAATGCACGGCAAAGGAGATTTGGGGATATTTGAAAAGTGGTGCCCTTTACCATGGTGTAAAGCTCATCACCTTGAACAGACAACTCCAGGTTGTTGTAAAACTCCGTCACAGTGACTGGGGAGTACCGCTTGTGGGAGTACAGAAAGACCGTCCAACACTGGGTTGTCAAACAGGGGCTGGAGACCAAAGAACATGTCCTCCAGGGATGCGAAATCCACGAACCGTGGCTGGACAAACTTGGTGAAGGAGCCCCGGACCTTAGAAGTTTGGCGGTTGGGAGGGACAATGAGCTCCGACAGCCAGTCGTCCCGGTGCTTGCTTCGGCGCTCGGTAGGAGCCCTGGAACCGTCGCCGGCTTCTGGCGAGATGGGACGCCGACGGGAAGCAAGGCGTTTGCTTTGGGGAGCCATGGAGAAGGTGAGGTCGGAGTGGTGAGGAGCACTGAGGAGAGGAAGAAGACAGGAGAAGGAAGAAAAACCAGAAGGGGCAGAATCTGGGGTGGTCGCCCTGGATAGAGGAGAGTTAGGGTTGAGAGAGGGAAGGGTTGAGGAGACGTGGGTTTTCTTTTAAAGAGGTTGGGAAGGAATTTAAATAGGAAGGGACCCAAAAATCCGGCCAAAAAGCGTGCCGATTGAGCTTCTGAACCGCCCAAGCCGCCGGCTGTCGACAGGCGCCCAGATAGCTGTCGACAGCTACAGTGCAGGTGTCCCAGAACTGAGTTTTGTGAATTTTTGTGGGATATGTGTAAGGCCCTTGATTTTCATCTTGCTTGCTTAAGTATATGTATATGCGTATAAGTGTATACTATTGATGTATAGATTATTGTGTATAAGTATTTATTTATACAAATTGTATGAATTAGTA
The DNA here is from genome assembly GCA_014218235.1 of Colocasia esculenta. Classification (NCBI taxonomy): domain Eukaryota; kingdom Viridiplantae; phylum Streptophyta; class Magnoliopsida; order Alismatales; family Araceae; genus Colocasia; species Colocasia esculenta. The sequence continues at coordinate 119,179,866 of CM024761.1, forward strand.
TTATTGAAATGTACATATTGTATTCAAGTATATATATATATATATATATATATATGTGTGTGTGTGTAGTATTATAAATTCTGCATTTTAAAGTGAATTTTGTCGGCCAGTCGGCGTCAACATCGGCTGACGTTGACTAGGAGGGGCGGCAATATCGATGGACGCCCATTTTGGATAGGCGACCATAGATATGGACGCCAATATCCCAGACCAGTTACGTTTCCAGATCCGAAACGCCTCCGGAAATTTAGCCTCTTGTTTTAGAAACCCTTCCCAACGGCTCTGAGACTTACCCCTTTAGCATATCCGACCCCCAACCCTTTATAATACCCAGTTTTCGGCCAGATCCATCCCTTTTGACTCTTGGGTCAAAAACCTAGCTCTTCTATGCAAAAACCCTAACTTGAACCTGAGAGATCTGACTTCGGGAGGCTTCATCCGGTGATCTGCATCGACTGGTGTCAACTCTGAACATCCGGGAACGATTCCCCACGCTGGTGTGCAGTGAAGATCAACAAAGAACCCGAAGAAGGAGGGATTTGAAGACTCTTTGGCACAGGCCGAGGAGGGCTTCTCCGGCTTGAATCGTCGTTTGTGGATTTTACAAGAGGCAAGTACCCCACTCACATCAACCCTACATGTGTCTAGTATGTCCCAGGAATTTTCGGATTTTTCTCGTGTCCTGGAACCCCCCATTCAAGTGATTTGTTGGCTTTCAGTCTGTGTTTGTGCAGACAGGATATTAACGGCAGGATCCCTTGCCGCTAATATCATGTGTTGGCGGCATCATATATGCCGTTAACCTATAGACGGCTACCCCATGCCGTCAAGTTCTTCAGACTGCAACAGTGTGCAAGTCTGCCCTTCTATAAGCTAATTTTCGAGTTTTTCCGCATGAGGATATACAGTAAAATTTCATATAATATGTAAATATACATGCTGGGTGTACTGTGAGTTATTGTGCATTTTTGGAAATTTTCCCTGATTATTAGAATTCTTGAATGTGCTACCGACAGAAATTTAATCTTGAAAAATATCGTTTATGAAATATGTATAGAATTTGACTGCCATGAAATTTCTGTACACTGGTTATGAGATCTGATGCATGATATAAAAATTTGAGAAATTTATAATATCTGTATAGTTTATTAAATTTTCTGAACCGGAAAATAGTTAATATGTCTACTCAATGTAGAAAAGTTAAGAATTCATGCGAAACTAGTTAATTTCCTATAAATTGAGATAAAATTTGTACTATCAGTATTCATGTATGTAATAAATTGTGAATCCGAATAATGAAAATTTATGTCAGTTTGGCTATTTTTACATTTGATAACATCACTGTTAGAATTTTCAGAAATTATGTGTAATTCAGAAAAATGTAAATTTTGGTATGCATGATGGTTAAACTGTGATGAATTTCTGGTTAAATTTTGTACTGAACTGATGACAATAGCTATATAAAATTGTTTTATGTTAGATATTATTAATTAATGCATGCTAATATGATTAGTTTAATTCTGCAAAAATTTCAGCATGATTAGAATTGTTGTAAAACTTGATTAATACTGAAAACAGTAGTACCATGCTAGGTAATACTGAAGAATGTAAATGTGCGAACATGAGATGAATGCGTAAATATTTTGTATTTAGAAGTGTGTTGAAATTGAGAAAATGTATTAATGTGCCAATGGGTGACACTGCTACCTTAGAGGGCTGTGGAACTGTACTGTGGTAAAGTCCCCACGGGAAAGTTCAAAGTGTGTGATGTCCCATGGGCATTGGGATTAAATCCTGGAGGCGAACAAGTATCGCTGGTTAGGGTGGAGAGTGCTTCTCCCGGTTCTGCGCAGTAACTAAGATTAATCACTGGAATGCCTAGGTGATTGATATGTGATGTGATTAGTGTGTGTCCTTCTAAAGTGGTTTGGGCTATGTGTCACGGCATTAAGGAAAAGTGAAAATGTGTTTAAGTGAAAGAAAATGTGTAAATTGTGAACCTGTGTAAGTGAATATGTGTTCATGAAATTCTTATGAAAACATGCAAAAATGATAAGTTTCTTGTGAATGTGACATGATAGTAGTAAAACAGCGAGCTTTTCACTAATATAAATGTGTTAACTATGTGAAAATTATCTTAGAATTCATGTTAAATTAGTTGTTATGAAATGTGTAAATTTATGTGTAAAATGACCAACATGTGGCATATGAATGATTGAGTGAAATCTGTTTAGCATATTGAAAAGTGTAGAAAGCATGTGATAGGATTAGTTTATTGTGTATAAAACTAAATCCCATGTGTAAAATGTGTAGAAATCATGAATAGGCTTCTATTTGAAAAATTGTCACTTCCATGCATTATGTGTAAATGATATAGCATAAGGATATGGAGAGTACTTGATGCATGTATGTTTAGTGTGCTTGGTGTTACTTGTTGAGTTCTTTTGAACTCATTCTTGCTTCGGCGTACAGGTGCAGACGTTTCTACTTCTTCCGAGGAGATCGTTAGGAGCGACTCGGAGCGAGAGTAGGAGAGATTGTTGTGGATTTAGCATTGTACTTTTCATTACTTCATAGTATGTAATAAAGACTCTGCGTAGTCTCATGTGGACAATGTATTTATTTTATTTCAGTTATGAACAGTTAGCTCTCTTTTCTACTATACGGACTGTGAATAGAATGTGGATGATGGAATAAGATTTCTTTTCAGTTCTTTAAATTCCGCTGTCATGAGATATATTATATTTGTGTATGTTTCAGCCTATTGTACTAGTGTTGGGTAAATGTCCCACTGTGGCGATGCTTTCTATATCGACGTGGGTTGGTGGAACCGTACCGATATAAAGAGGGTCGTTACAGAGATTGGTATCAGAGCGTCAGGCTGAAATTGTACATAAATATGCATATACCATCATCTTCATTGTATACTAAGTCTGTGTAGATTGTCCACATAGATAAGTAATTAGTTAGAAATTAGATAGTTTAGTTCTAAATGGTGATTAATTTTTCAGGATATGGCTTCGCGTGGTAGGCGTGGTGTTCCTGCTCGTGATGGCGAGCAGAGGAGAGATGAGCCTCGGCGTGAGGATCAGGGTGAGCAGCAGGCCCCTGCACCCCAGGGTCCTGTACTTCCTCCACCGCCACCAGTAGACTATGGAGTGTTCATGCAGGGTTTGGTGCAGGCCATGCAAACACAGGCCCACACTCAGGCTGCACTCCAGGCTCAGTTGGAGGCTCAGGTTAGAATAATAAGATAAAGTAGTCTGTATTATTAAATGCATGATTGTTATGTTATATGTGTTAATTATGTTGCTTGTTGTAGCAGGCTCAGGTACCAGTTCCCCAGGCTGACCATGGTGGACCCTCCATCATGGAAAGGTTCAAGAGGATGTCGCCACCCTCTTTTAAGGGGGAGAGCGATCCATTATTAGCTGAGAACTGGATGAGGGAGATTGAGAAGATCTTCCGGGCCATTAGGTGCGCTGAGGACGACAAGGTCACTTTAGCCACCTATATGCTACAGGTATGTGTAATCTAATCTATTGGTTATTACTTTAAGTACAAATTATGTTGGTTAGTTCTCATGGATGGTTTTGGCAGGAGCGAGCCGATGTATGGTGGTCCTCGTTGTTACGTACTCGGTTCGAGGATGGTGCCGTGGAAGTTGGATGGGATGAGTTCGTGAGGCTTTTCCGAGCCAAGTTTGTTCCGGAGCACATCCAGGACAAGATGGAGCAGGAGTTCCTCTCGTTAACTCAGGGCTCCATGACCGTGCTGGAGTACGAGGCCAGGTTTGCCGAGCTATCAAAGTACGCCCCTCATATTGTAGCTGATGAGCGCAGGAAGGCGAAGAAATTCGTGATGGGTCTGAAACCATCGCTGAGGACGAGGTTGGTGGCTTTCGACCATCGTACTCTCGAGCAGGCGCTCAGCGCGGCGTGTCGGCAGGAGGGGGAGATGGAGCAGTATCTGGAGGAGAAGAAGGCTTCTCAAAAGAGGCCAGCAGCTCCTTTCCAGAGACAGGAGAGGAAGAAGGCGACTTTCCAGTCACCGCAGCGTCCTGTGGCATCAGGCAGTGGTCAGGTATCTTCTCAACGTTCCCCTAGTGGTAAGAAGGAGTGTCCTCATTGCGGGAGGGCACATGGCGGTACGGAGTGTTGGCTGGTAGCAGGGAAGTGCTTGAAGTGTGGGAGCAGTGACCATAAGATCAAGGATTGTCCGAGGCTTCAGCAGGGAGCCCAGCGTGGGCCAGCCCCAGTAGCAGCAGCAGCAGCGCCAGCGACAGGACGACCAGGGAGACCTCGAGCCCCAGCTCGAGTGTTTGCTTTAGCTCGTGAGGACGCCGAGCAGGCGGATCATGTCACCGAAGGTACGGTTTTGTTCTTAGGTGTGCATGCTCGGGTTTTGTTCGATACGGGTGCTACTCACTCGTTCATTTCCGAGCGTTTTGCTAGGCAGTTAGCTTTAGAGTCAGGATTAGAGTCTGAGGATTTAGAAGTCCCTTTGTCTGTGCATACACCTGCGGGTACGGTATCGACTAGGAAGTGTATTCCGTCTTTACCGGTGTGCATTGAGGATAGAGTCCTAGAAGGGTGTTTCTTCTTGCTTAAGATGAAGGACTATGATGCTATTCTTGGTCTGGATTGGCTAGAGGAGCACTATGCATTGGTAGATTGTCGTGGGAAGAAGATTGTTTTCCGCATTCCTGGTGAGGATGAATTTTCTCATCCTTTGCCGAGGAACTTAGCAGGAAAGTTTGTCATCTCGGCCATGAGGGCAATGAGAATGGTGAACAAGGGTTGTGACGCTTTTCTTGCCAGTGTGGTTTTAATACCCAAGGCTGATGAGTCACTTACTCTTGCCGAGATAGATGTAGTGCAGGATTTTCCAGATGTCTTTCCTGATGATTTATCTGGATTGCCACCGGCTAGAGAGATAGAGTTCACTCTAGAGTTGCTTCCAGGCATCTCTCCTATCTCGAAGGCACCTTATCGGATGGCACCTGCGGAATTAGCTGAGTTAAGGAAGCAGTTGCAGGATTTGTTAGATAAGGGATTTATTCGCCCTAGCGTTTCCCCTTGGGGCGCGCCTGTCTTATTCGTGAAGAAGAAGGATGGGTCACTTCGGTTATGCATTGATTATAGAAAGCTAAACCAGGTGACGGTGAAGAACAGGTATCCCTTACCTCGGATTGATGATTTGTTTGACCAGCTACAGAATGCATCGGTCTTTTCTAAGATTGATTTGCGTTCTGGCTATCATCAGTTGAGGATTAGGAGTGAGGATGTGTCCAAGACGGCATTTAGAACCCGTTATGGACATTATGAGTTTTTGGTCCTTCCGTTTGGTCTAACCAACGCCCCTGCAGCGTTCATGGATCTCATGAACAGGGTGTTTAGACCCTATCTAGATAGTTTTGTTGTAGTCTTCATTGATGACGTGCTGGTCTACTCTCCAGATGAGGCCACACATCGTCAGCATTTGAGGATAGCGTTAGAGGTTCTCCGTGAGCACAAGCTGTATGCAAAATTCAGCAAGTGCGATTTTTGGATGCGCGAGGTTCATTTCCTTGGGCATGTTATCTCCGGTGCTGGTGTAGCAGTGGATCCAGCGAAAGTCCAAGCTGTTATGGATTGGGAGAGTCCCAAGACTCCTTCGGAGATTCGGAGTTTTCTTGGTTTGGCGGGTTATTATCGGCGTTTTATTGAGGGATTTTCATCCATCGCCGCTCCATTGACTCAGCTGACCAGGAAGGGAGTGAAGTTTGTCTGGTCCGAGGAGTGTGAGAGTAGTTTTCAATTATTGAAGACTAAACTCACATCGGCCCTGTGTTAGTTCTACCGAGCGGTGTAGAGGATTTTGCTATCTACACGGATGCATCTCGGATTGGCCTTGGCTGTGTGTTGATGCAGCAAGGAAGGGTAGTAGCATATGCTTCGAGGCAATTGAAGGAGCATGAGCGAAACTATCCGACTCATGATCTTGAGCTTGCGGCAGTGGTTCATGCACTGAAAATCTGGAGGCACTATCTTTATGGTGTCAGATTTGAGGTGTTCACTGATCACAAGAGCCTAAAGTATCTTTTCTCCCAAAAAGAATTAAACTTAGGCAGAGAAGATGGATTGAGTTCCTGAAGGACTATGACTTCGACCTCCAGTATCATCCTGGAAAGGCGAATGTCGTAGCAGATGCCCTTAGTAGAAAGAGGTCGTCTCTCCAGCAGGACTGGAAGATGTTGGAGGATGCAGCGTGTTCGATGACCGAGTTGGAGCCATCATTGTGCCGAGCTTTTGTGGCTCAGCTGTCCATTAGGTCATCGGTGTTGGATGAGGTGATCGAGCATCAGAAAGCCGACCCTAGACTCCAAGAGTTAGTGGGCAAAGCGGGTATTGCTCGTGATGAGGATGGTGTGATTAGATTCCATCATCGTGTCTGTGTTCCAGACATTGTAGATATTCGTGAGCATGTTTTAGCAGAAGCTCATAGATCTAGGTTCTCTATTCATCCAGGTAACACTAAGATGTACCAGGATTTAAAGAGATCGTTTTGGTGGTCTGGCATGAAGAAGGATGTAGCTGAGTTTGTGTCTAGATGTCTAGTATGCCAGCAAGTGAAGGCCGAGCGGCAGCGACCATCTGGTCTTATGCAGAAGATGGAGATCCCAGTTTGGAAGTGGGAAGCTGTCACTATGGATTTTGTTACGGGTTTGCCTCGATCTAGACGAGGTAATGACTCGATTTGGGTAGTGGTAGATCGATTCTCGAAGACTGCGCATTTCTTGCCTATGAAGAAGAAGCAGTCAGTAGAGAGTTTAGCTAGACTGTATGTTAGTAGTATTATTAGATTGCATGGAGTACCGAAGTCTATTATTTCGGATCGAGATCCGAGATTTACTTCGAGGCTATGGAAGGGTCTTCAGGATGCGTTAGGTTCGGAGCTGAAGCTCAGTTCGGCATTTCATCCCCAGACAGATGGACAGTCCGAGAGGACTATCCAGACGCTTGAGGATATGTTGAGGGCTTGTGTGCTGGATTGGAAGGATGATTGGGAGCGCCATTTACCTCTAGTGGAGTTTGCATATAACAACAGTTTTCATGCGAGCATTGGCATGGCTCCATTTGAGGCTTTATATGGTAGGCCTTGCAGATCTCCTTTGTGTTGGGAGGAGACCGGTGATAGGCAGTTGATCGGTCCGGAGTTAGTTCAGGAGACTTCGGATAAGGTCCAGCTTATTAGGAAGAGACTTGTTGCGGCACAGGATAGGCAGAAGAGTTATGCCGACAACAGGAGAAGGATCTAGAGTTCGAGGTAGGTGAGCATGTCTTTTTAAGATTTCGCCTACGCGGGGTGTAGTTAGATTTGGCAGGCATAGTAAGTTGAGCCCTAGATTCATTGGCCCGTATGAGATTCTCCGACGATTGGGCAACGTGGCATATGAGCTAGCTTTACCTCCAGCATTGGCTAGCGTTCATCCTGTTTTTCACGTATCTATGCTCAGGAAGTATGTCAGAGATCCGTCTCATGTTATTAGCCATGAGCCAGTGGAGATCCAGCCAGATCTTTCTTATGTAGAGCAACCAGTAGCTATTCTTGATCGGAAGGTTCAACATCTCCGAAACAAGAGCATTGCGTCAGTAAAGATCTTATGGCGTAACTTCTCGCGAGAGGAGGCTACTTGGGAGCTTGAGGATGCAATGAAAAAGAAATATCCTCAGTTGTTTGAGTAGTGTCAGTCTAACTTCGAGGACGAAGTTTCTTTAAGGGGAGAGGGTGTAAGGCCCTTGATTTTCATCTTGCTTGCTTAAGTATATGTATATGCGTATAAGTGTATACTATTGATGTATAGATTATTGTGTATAAGTATTTATTTATACAAATTGTATGAATTAGTATTATTGAAATGTACATATTGTATTCAAGTATATATATATATATATATATATATATATTTATGTGTGTAGTATTATAAATTCTGCATTTAAAGTGAATTTTGTCGGCCAGTCGGCGTCAACATCGGCTGACGTTGACTAGGAGTGGGCGGCAATATCGATGGACGCCCATTTTGGATAGGCGACCATAGATATGGACGCCAATATCCCAGACCAGTTACGTTTCCAGATCCGGAAACGCCTCCGGAAATTTAGCCTCTTGTTTTAGAAACCCTTCCCAACGGCTCTGAGACTTACCCCTTTAGCATATCCGACCCCAACCCTTTATAATACCCAGTTTTCGGCCAGATCCATCCCTTTTGACTCTTGGGTCAAAAACCTAGCTCTTCTATGCAAAAACCCTAACTTGAACCTGAGAGATCTGACTTCGGGAGGCTTCATCCGGTGATCTGCATCGACTGGTGTCAACTCTGAACATCCGGGAACGATTCCCCACGCTGGTGTGCAGTGAAGATCATCAAAGAACCCGAAGAAGGAGGGATTTGAAGACTCTTTGGCACAGGCCGAGGAGGGCTTCTCCGGATTAAATCGTCATTTGTGGATTTTACAAGAGGCAAGTACCCCACTCACATCAACCCTACATGTGTCTAGTATGTCCCAGGAATTTTTTGGATTTTTCTCGTGTCCTGGAACCCCCCATTCAAGTGATTTGTTGGCTTTCAGTCCGTGTTTGTGCAGACAGGATATTAACGGCAGGATCCCTTGCCGCTAATATCATGTGTTGGCGGCATCATATAATGCCGTTAACCTATAGACGGCTACCCCATGCCGTCAAGTTCTTCAGACTGCAACAGTGTGCAAGTCTGCCCTTCTATAAGCTAATTTTCGAGTTTTTCCGCATGAGGATATACAGTAAAATTTCATATAATATGTAAATATACATGTTGGGTGTACTGTGAGTTATTGTGCATTTTTGGAAATTTTCCCTGATTATTAGAATTCCTTGAATGTGCTACCGACAGAAATTTAATCTTGAAAAATATCGTTTATGAAATATGTATAGAATTTGACTGCCATGAAATTTCTGTACACTGGTTATGAGATCTGATGCATGATATAAAAATTTGAGAAATTTATAATATCTGTATAGTTTATTAAATTTTCTGAACCGGAAAATAGTTAATATGTCTACTCAATGTAGAAAAGTTAAGAATTCATGCGAAACTAGTTAATTTCCTATAAATTGAGATAAAATTTGTACTGTCAGTATTCATGTATGTAATAAATTGTGAATCCGAATAATGAAAATTTATGTCAGTTTGGCTATTTTTACATTTGATAACATCACTGTTAGAATTTTCAGAAATTATGTGTAATTCAGAAAAATGTAAATTTTGGTATGCATGATGGTTAAACTGTGATGAATTTCTGGTTAAATTTCTGTACTGAACTGATGACAATAGCTATATAAAATTGTTTTATGTTAGATATTATTAATTAATGCATGCTAATATGATTAGTGTTTAATTCTGCAAAATTTCAGCATGATTAGAATTGTTGTAAAACTTGATTAATACTGAAAACAGTAGTACCATGCTAGGTAATACTGAAGAATGTAAATGTGCGAACATGAGATGAATGCGTAAATATTTTGTATTTAGAAGTGTGTTGAAATTGAGAAAATGTATTAATGTGCCAATGGGTGACACTGCTACCTTAGAGGGCTGTGGAACTGTACTGTGGTAAAGTCCCCACGGGAAAGTTCAAAGTGTGTGATGTCCCATGGGCATTGGGATTAAATCCTGGAGGCGAACAAGTATCGCTGGTTAGGGTGGAGAGTGCTTCTCCCGGTTCTGCGCAGTAACTAAGATTAATCACTGGAATGCCTAGGTGATTGATATGTGATGTGATTAGTGTGTGTCCTTCTAAAGTGGTTTGGGCTATGTGTCACGGCATTAAGGAAAAGTGAAAATGTGTTTAAGTGAAAAAAATGTGTAAATTGTGAACCTGTGTAAGTGAATATGTGTTCATGAAATTCTTATGAAAACATGCAAAAATGATAAGTTTCTTGTGAATGTGACATGATAGTAGTAAAACAGCGAGCTTTTCACTAATATAAATGTGTTAACTATGTGAAAAATTATCTTAGAATTCATGTTAAATTAGTTGTTATGAAATGTGTAAATTTATGTGTAAAATGATCAACATGTGGCATATGAATGATTGAATGAAATCAGTTTAGCATATTGAAAAGTGTAGAAAGCATGTGATAGGATTAGTTTATTGTGTATAAAACTAAATCCCATGTGTAAAATATGTAGAAATCATGAATAGGCTTCTATTTGAAAAACTGTCACTTCCATGCATTATGTGTAAATGATGTAGCATAAGGATATGGAGATTACTTGATGCATGTATGTTTAGTGTGCTTGGTGTTACTTGTTGAGTTCTTTTGAACTCATTCTTGCTTCGGCGTACAGGTGCAGACGTTTCTACTTCTTCCGAGGAGATCGTTAGGAGCGACTCGGAGCGAGAGTAGGAGAGATTGTTGTGGATTTAGCATTGTACTTTTCATTACTTCATAGTATGTAATAAAGACTCTGCGTAGTCTCATGTGGACAATGTATTTATTTTATTTCAGTTATGAACAGTTAGCTCTCTTTTCTACTATACGGACTGTGAATAGAATGTGGATGATGGAATAAGACTTCTTTTCAGTTCTTTAAATTCTGCTGTCATGAGATATATTATATTTGTGTATGTTTCAGCCTATTGTACTAGTGTTGGGCAAATGTCCCACTGTGGCGATGCTTTCTATATCGACGTGGGTTGGTGGAACCGTACCGATATAAAGAGGGTCGTTACAATATGAGTATGCACATGGGATTTTAAGGTTGAGAATAGGTTTATACCTTTTACAAAGTGTCATAAAGACTAGTATCAAGACACATCAAAATTCTACAATGGTTAAGAGATAATACTGAGGGAATCTTAAGTTTTAGCATTTAGAAAACACCGTTCAAAAACATATGAACCTAAGATAACCCTTTTGAATAGAACCATTGAAGATAAACATATTCTTGAGTGGGTGAATTTTCAGTTGATAAATGAAGGTAATGTCTACATGAACAATTGACAATAAACACCCCTTCCCCTTAATATAAATGTTTTGGAGGCTTCACTCTATTTCTGCAATGGAACAAGTTTTTTTTTTAAGTTAGTGTGGGTAAAGTGATAATTAGGATCACGTACACCTTTGAAGGTGAAGGTAGACATTTGTGATGCCCGTACCCCCAGTTACTCAGTGTGTGTGACCATCATACCATTATGCAGAGATAATGAAAGAACCTTTTTGATGCGAAGATAGACATTTGTGATGCCCATGTCCCCGGTTACTCAGTGATGTTCATCATTGCTCTGCCTTCGGCCATTGCATATAAACTTTATTTGATCTTTTTTTTTAGTTTAGAAATAGGTAGCTTTTCTCCTTTTTTTTGAAAATCAAGGTCAAAGGTTATGTAAAGTCAAAGGTCACGTAAAATTATTAAGTTCAACAACCATCTTACTTATCAATCCACTTTAGAAACATGATCATCCACAAGGGAGTTATTCAAGTGGGTTAGGTTAAAATCATTAGATTTGTTCAATGTTTCCTAGATGATATAACCTAGACTCAAGCACAAAATATTATTTCAAAATCATTAGAATTAAGGACATGTCTTTGATACTTTGTAATTATGAAAGATTGTAATGAATATTTATACCCAATTCACCCCTTGCATAAATAATAGAAACATACTCATGAAGAATGGAGGAGAAAAGATGAAGAATTAACAGAAGATGTGTAGCTGTCGACAGTAAGATTGTGTCTGTCGACAGGCACTAAATTCCAGAAGAATGGAGGTTCTGAGAGAGGTCATATGTCGATAGGTAGAGTGGGCCTGTCGACAGGGACTTGAATAACTCAGTTTAAAGGCTTGTGATTGAGAGAAATTTGACTTGATTAAATGAGGGATTAGGACACATTGAGTATGAAGGGTTACCCATAAGAATTTCACTCACTTAGCCCAAACTTACTCCCCCATAGTGTGTGCATGTGATGACTCACTTCAAGCAAATCAATCAAGGATATATACATTCATATCAAGTATTTGCACATAAGAGAACAACTACAAGCATGTGAGCACCAAGAATTCATTCTTGCATGTGTCAAAATTAAAAGAAACCAAATACCTTATTATGAAGTTAATGACCTTTATGTATATGTAGACTATGGATACTTGGCAGAGTATGTTTACTCACGCATAATGATAGTTTCCAAACAAGCCGAACTTGTTCTTCCACATCTCACCATTTGATATACCTCATAGTCACTACACACAAGAATCATTTACTCCTCAATTTGGCATTGGATTCATTGAATTTTGCACAATCCCAATTCTCTTCTCAAAGTTGTGAATCTATCCTCAGACAGTGGTTTTGTAAAGATATCAGCCAGTTGTTTTTCAGTGGAAATGAAGTCAAGTATAAGGTTCTTATTGGCTACCTCATCTCTCAAAAAGTGATGTCTTATCTCTATATGTTTTGTCCTTGAGTGTTGAATTGGGTTTTTGGAAAGGTGGATAGCACTAGTATTGTCACATAGGATAGGTGTGCATCTAATGTCAATGTTGTAGTCACACAGTTGACTTTTAATCCACAATACTTGAGCCACACAACTCCCTGCAGTAACATATTCTGCCTCTGCAGTGGAGAGTGTAACCGAGTGTTGCTTATTGGATGCCCACGAAACCATGCAACCACCAAGGAATTGACAATACCCACTAGTGCTTTTTCTATCAATTTTACACCTAGCATAATCAGCATCAGAATATGATATCAATTCAAAGTTGCTACTTGCTGGATACCAGAGACCCAAATCATACGTACCTGAGAGATATCTGAAAATCTTTTTCACTGCAACCAAATGGCTTTCCTTTGGACTAGATTGATATCTAGCACAAAGGCAAACGCTAAATTGAATATCTGGTCTACTTGTACTAAGGTAGAGGAGTGAGCCAATCATACCTCTGAATTGCTTGACATCTACCATTTTACCTTTCTCATCATTTTCCAGTTTAATGCTGGTGCTCATTGGTGTTGAAGCTGGCTTAGCTTGTTCGAATTGAAATCTTTTCAGTAGCTCCTTGACATACTTTTCCTGATTTATGAAGAAGTCATCTTCATGTTGTTTTACCTGCAAGTCAAGAAAAAACTAAAGCTCCCCCATTAAACTCATCTCAAATTCACTGTGCATGTGTTTTGAAAATTCTTCACACAGTGAAGGGTTAGTGGAACCAAATATAATGTCGTCCACATAAACTTGAACAACTATTATATGATTGTGAACACATTTAGTAAATAGAGTTTGGTCCACTTTACCTCTGGTGTAGTGTTTACTCACCAAAAAGTTGCTTAGCCTGTCGTACCAAGCTCGGGGTGCCTGTTTCAAACCATAAAGAGCTTTGTGCAACTTATAAACATGATTAGGCTTGTCATGATCCTCAAATCCAGGTGGTTGAGAAACATAGACTTCTTCTTTGATGTAGTCATTCAAGAAGGCAGTTTTAACATCCATTTGAAAGAGTTTGAATTTATTTGAGCATGCATACGCCAACAAGATTCTAACTGCCTCAAACCTAGCTACAGATGCAAAAGATTCTTCAAAATCTATCCCAAATTCTTGATTATGTCATTTTGCTACCAGTCTAGTTTTGTTTCTCACCACTTTACCCTCTTCATTTAGCTTATTCCTAAATACCCACATTGTTCCAATTACTGAAATTTCAGGGGTCCTAGGAACTAAACTCCACACTTTATTTCTTTCAAATTGCCCAAGTTCCTCATGCATAGCATTTATCCAAGAATTTTCTTTTAGTGCCTCTTCAACATTTTTAGGTTCCACTTGAGAGACAAAAGCTAAATGATCTTGTTCAACAATGTGTCTAACCTGAGACCTAGTTTGAACTTTATCATTTACATTTCCAATTACATTATCAAGTGGGTGATCTTTTGAGTACCTAACATTCCTTATTGTTGAAGGACCTGGTTGGTCTTGATCTTGAGGATGTTGCTCTTGAGGAATTTGTTCTTGGGGAGGTTGATCTTGAGGAATTTGATCTTGTGGCTTATCGACAGCCTCTTCTTGGTCTGTCAACGGTAGCTTTTTCAGTATTTTTCCTTCATCATCATCATCATACCTGCGAAGAATTGCGTTGTTAGTTTTTGCATGGTACTCATCAAAGACAACATGGGGAGTCTCTTCCACTGTTTTGTATTTATAGTTGTAAACTCTATAAGCTCTAGAGTGTTCTGAGTATCCTAGAAAAATATCTGGATCGCTTTTGGCATCAAACTTGTCTAAATCAACTTTATCATTGTTATGTATAAAGACTTTGGAGCCAAAAACTCTGAAATACCCAATACTGGGTTTCTTACCTTTTAAGAGTTCATAGGGGGCTTTCTTTATCACAGGTCTTACCATGGCTCTATTAATGATGTAGCATGAGGTATTCACTGCTTCTGCCCAAAAACTTCATGTGAGTTGGCTTTCAACTAGAAGAGTGCGAGCCATTTCCACCAAGGTCATGTTCTTTCTCTCCACTACTCCATTTTGTTCCGGTGTCCTTGGGGAGGAAAACATGTGATTTATACATCTAGTCCTGCAAAATTCAGAGAATGCGTTATTATCAAATTCTCCCCCATGATCAGTGCGGATTGAGCATATTTTATTTGTGCTTCCGTGCTCAATCTTATTAAAGAACTCTTCAAAAACTTTAAGTGCTTCATTTTTGTTAGCCAAGAATTTAACCCAAGTGAACCTAGAAAAATCATCTACAATGACAAACCCAAAATGTTTGCCATTGAGACTAAGTGTTCTCGTAGGTCCAAAAAGGTCCATGTGCAGCAGTTCATAGGGTTTTGAAGTGATTACCAGTGCTTTTGATTTGAAGGACTTTCTGGTTTGTTTACCCTGTGCACAAGCATCACAAAAACTAACATTTGTATTGAAAGGGATTTCAGGAAGTCCACTTACCAGCTTCAACCTCATGATCTTGTGCAAGACATTGTAGCTTGCATGTCCTAGCCTACGATGCCACAGAGTCAGTTCATCCTGTTTATTTGCAACAAGACACAAATTTTTGTTTTCTAGTTCATCTAAGTCAACTAAATAGATGTTATTCACTCTTTTTCCAGAAAACTTAAGACTTCATGTTTCTTCATCAACAATTTGGCATGCATTTGATTCAAAGATGACTTTATGGCCTTTATCACACAGTTGGCTTATGCTTAGAAGATTGTGATTCAGACCATCAACTAGCAACACATTGTCTATTGAGTTAGAGGCATACTTACCAACCTTACATGTGCCAATGATTTGGCCCTTATTGTTACCTCCAAAGACAACTTGTCCTCCGTCTTTTTCCACCAGCAAACAGAATTTTTCTTTATCGCCCGTCATGTGCCTCGAGCAGCCACTATCCAAGTACCATTTGTTTTGATTTTGGGCTGCTAGGCATTCCTGCATAGATGGATCAGACAAGAGGTTTTGGTACCCAAGTTACTTTGGGTCCAAATTTTTCATTCATGCCAAAAAGTAAATCCTTTGGAATCTAAATTTGTTTGCATTTCAATTTGTTTGATTTATTCCAGCATTGATTTTCTACATAGCCAAGCTTTTTACAGAAATTGCATGATGAAGTTTTTCTTAAAACATTTGTTTTGTTGTTTTGTTGAATATTTATTTGCTTTTTACCCTTTTGTTGCCTGGATGGCTGTCCCTTGACAGCATACTTCCAGGCCTGTCGACAGCTCTCATTGGGTCTGTCGGTAGACTTCTTATGTTGCTGAGCAGATGAAGTCTTTTGAGTAGGTTGTTGTTGCTTACCCTTGGCTTGAGCTTTCTTGCTCTTGGGTGGACTTTGTTTACTTGTACTTGGACTAGAATCAACAAAAGATGCAATCAATGTCTCTCCAAGTTAGGGCTGTAAACGGAGCGGATACGGAGCGGATATGGGTTTTTCGTGTCCGCTCCGAATATTTAATCGGATAATCTGTATCCGCTCCGAATAAAATTTGGATACGAAGTGGATATCTTAGTCGAATAATGATCGGATTCGGAGCGGATCCGAATATTATCCGGTTCGAAAATATGAGACCAGCGAGGACTGAGGGGAGGGGTGCCGTCGGAGGGGGGGGGACAGATGGGGGGGTGCCACCGGAGGGGGGGACAGATGGGGGGGTGCCGCTGGAAGGGGGAATAGAGAGGTACAGAGGGAGGGAGGACTGAGGGGGAGGGGTACTGCTGCCGTGTCAAAAAGAGAGAGAGAGAGAGAGAGAGAGAGAGAGAGAGAGAGAGAGAGAGAGAGAGAGAGAGAGAGAGAGAGAGAGAGAGAGAGAGAGGGTAGCCCAGGTGGGGGGAGGGGTGCCGCAGGAGGTGACGGGGGAGGCGGCGGGGGGAGGCGGCGGAGGAGAGGGCTTCAGATCTGCGGCGGAAGGGGCCAAGGACAGGACGCCGAGGGTGCCGACAAGGGAGGTGACGTTGAAGGTGGCGTTGGCGTTGGGGGAGATCGCGACGGCCGGGGAGGAGACGCTGGTTTCAGCGGGGCGACCGGCATCATTGCCGCGGAAGAAGACGAGCCGCTGCGACTGCTGGTCGGACCAGTGCTTGCCGAGGTAGAAGAAGGCGAGGCAGGCGAAGGCGAGCGCCGCGGGCCGGATCGCGAGGGGTGGGAAGCGTGGGGCGAGGGCGACGACGATGGGATCATGGGAGAACAGGGCGGCTAGCAGCCTAGTAGGGGAGAGGGATGGGGCGGCGCCGGTGGGAGGGCAGGGAAGGGGCCGCGGGGGGCGCCGGTGGGAGGGCAGGGAGGGGGCCGCGGGGGGCGCCAGTGGGAGGGCAGGGAAGGGCAGGGGGGCGCCGGTGGGAGGGCAGGGAGGGGGCCGCGGGGCATCGCCGGTGGGAGGGCGGGGAGGCCTGCCATGGCCAGGGACAGAGCCGCCGAGAGGCTAAAGGGCAATCGCGGGAGATAGGGTTTTTACTTTAGGTTATTTATATATATTATATATAAACCATTAGATCTCAGATCCAATGGTCAAAATTAATTCAGTTTCAGATTGGATCTTAAACGGAGCGGATCTCCTATTTCCGCGTCCGCTCCGTTTATTATTCAGATAATATCCGTATCCGAATTCGCTCCGCCGGATATCTGTTAAACGAATACGGATATGCTTAATCAGATACGAATCCGAATCGGATCCGGATATTATTCTGATCTATTTACAGCCCTACTCCAAGTTTCTTTTATTTTTCAGGTTGAAATCCAAGTCCATGTCTTGGTACATTTACTTTAGCACCCAAAACAATATCAAGATTTTGCTTTCCTTTTACAAATCTCATAAGATCTTCAGTTTTTCTTTTAATTCCTTTTCAGCTTGTTCCAGCCTTTTTTGAATCTCTTGTTTTTCATGTTGAAGATTTTCATGGGAATTGATTAGTCTTTATTTTTCTTTTTCTTTTTCTTGCAACCTTTCTTTCATGCAATCCATTTCTTCATAGTGACTTTCCTGTTCCATTTTCAGTGAATCAATTTCTTTAGACATGATTGCAAGTTGTTCATCATTGGATGTGCTATGCACAAGTGAGCTGATTTTCTTTTTCAATGTTTTATTTTTAGACTTGAAATCACAAAATTTTTCAAAAAGCAAGGTGTATGCCTCTTCCCATTCATCAATAGTATAATTTTCAAAGGAAGAGTTTACCTCATTTGAGTCTTCACTCCTTGCCATAAAGCACTGAATTTCTTCATCTCCAGAGCTTCCTTGATCATTGTCTTCCTCATCTTCATCACTCTAAGTTGTCATCATTGTCTTGGCTTTCTTGAAAGTGAGTTTGTTCTTCTTCAATTTCTTCTTGAGCTCTGGGCATTCTCCTCTCATGTGCCCTGGTTTCTTACACTCATAGCACACAATCATGTCAGATTTTTTGTTAGAATCAAATTTATTTGAAGAATCTTTCTTTGGAAAAGATTTGAAATTACCTAAGCCTTTCTTTTTAAACCTTAAGAATTTTTTGAACTGTCTAGTGAGCATGGCCATATCATCATTCTCACTGTCACTAGACGTTCCATTCTCATCACCTTCCTGTTGGATCTCTTTCTTGGAGCTTGAGGAATTTTTGTTGAGGGCTTTTAGAGCAATTGATTTCCTAGGATTTTCTTCAGTTTCTTTTCTTCTTATGTTTATTTCATAGGTTATCAAGGATCCAATTAACTCATCTAATTTCATTGTTGAAAGGTTTTTAGAGTCCTCAATAACAGTGGCCTTAGTATGCCAGGAAGATGGAAGAGACCGAAGTATCTTCCTAACTAAGTCACTTTCTGAGTACTCTTTCTTAAGGCCTTTCAACCCATTGATTATTAGCATGAATCTATCAACATATCTGAAATTGTTTCTTCATTGTTCATCTTAAACATTTCGTATTCAGATATAAGCATGCTAGCCTTAGTTTCTCTTACCTCATACGTACCTTCGTATATGAGCTCCAATTTGTCCCACATCTCTTTTGCTGACTTATATGTGGAGACTCTTGAGAATTCCTTTGGATGGACGGCGCACTGCATTATGTTCAACACGCTCCAATTGAGGGTTCCTTTGTGGATTTGTTCCTTTGTCCAAGTGTCCTCGTCAGCGGGCAGCTCATAAGGCCCTTTGCTGACGATTTCCCACAGCTCAAAGTCTTGAGCTCTCAGAAAGACCTGCATATAGTTTTTCCAATAAGTATAATCAGTGCCATCAAAAAAAGGAGGCCTGGACACTTAGTTCCCTTCAGCCATAAATCCCCTATTGATTTCCATGAGACTGAAAATCTCTTGATCGTGAGATCAAAGCTTTAAAGCAGTAAATCGGAGAAACCGAGCTCTGATACTAATTGAAAGATATGCGGAACTATCTTAAATAGTATCTAGAATGGGGGTTGAATAGATTACTACCAATTAGAAACACTATGGCCTTCTTTTTGATCCAACATTGACTTGTCGAAAACTTAAACAGATTTGCGCAAAATTCGAACTACGATGTGTGTGCTGATTGTGAGATGAACGAACAACAATCTACCTAACGTGTGAGAAGTCAACATTCACCAATAGGAAGGCCTGTCATTTTCAATCAATCGATTCTTAGAATTCGGTCATCCGATTTCAGAATCATCTTCATCATCCGAAGTGCCACTTTGACTGACGCATCAAGCCTTCTTCAATAATTGAAGTATCGCTTCAAGTGGGACGATCAGTCGATCAATTTGCTAAAGTCGGTCGTCCGATTCCACTTAAATTGGCACTTTGTACAACTTCGACTGACCCTTTGTACAACTTCAACTAGCCCTTTGTACAACTTCAACTGGGATTGTATAACTTCGACTGGCACTATATAACTTCGACTAGACCTTTGTGAAGTCTACTTCAAGTGTGACTTTTGGACCATTTTCCACCATACTTAACAAATTATTTTCCTGCATACTTAACACACATATTAGACCCTCAAATTAAATATATATATAAACCAAATACTTGGGTCATCAACATGAATGAGAATTGGTCTTTTGTGATTTTATCATCATGAATTAGAATTAGTGTTTTTGTGATCATCAAAATCTACAGAGTACAATATGTATATCAAGTTTGTGTACCGTGACGATGAACATTTCTTGTCTTCCTCTTGAACATCAAATGACTGACATGCATGTCTATATGGCATATCTTTGCACCATCTTTACAAAAAGTACTTGTTTGGTGTAAGGACAATCTCGGCATATTGCAATGCTAGTAAGGCATGTCAATATAAGTATCCCTTGAATTCAAAGCATCTACAAGAGCAATCCACTTCTTTTCCTATTTTTAGTACTTCACAGTGTATTGCTTTTGCATCTCCTTACATATTCCTTTGAATTTGACGCGTTCAAAAGAGTTTACTCTCAATGTCAAGTTACTTTCATCTTTACAAATCCATTGTGAGTGAGAAGCAGCTACCTCTATCAATTCTTGTTGGAATTTCTAAAATATGGGCCTAGTATATATTGTCATGACTTGTTTCTCAAATAGGGAACAAGTCTTTAAGTATGCTTCTGCATCTAAGGACTTTAAGTTTGCTTGATTTTCTGCATCAAATCTAATTTCAAGTGCCACAATGTATTTTAGAATGAGCTCAGACAAAGTAGTTTTAGCTGTCACATATCCATCAAAAATAATGTAAATATAACAAATAAAGTAAAAATGAGTAACAAATTAAATGTAAGTCAATAATTAACTACCAGCAAATAATGTGTCCTTCAAGAAAATAAGTGCCCAGTTTCTACAACATTCGTACAATCTTTTCAACCACTTATTCATCTTTAGCAATTTCATACTTGGTTATCAATTCATCCCACTTTTCTTCAAATCCATAGGTGGAGATTGCATCATAGATGCAACTATGAAACTCATACATGAAATGTGGATTGGAGATGCATATGTGATCAATTTTTTCAGATAAAGGCAAAAGCAATGTCATGTCGTTGGAAATACCTGGGCTACTACAACCTCCATAGCCTTGTCCTGATCTGTGATGATTGTCTTGGGGTGAACGCCACCATTGGCCTTTGGCCAACAATTTAAAAGTCATATGAAGTGTCATATGAAGCTATCAATTTTTTCATTGCTCATCCTAAAAGAATAGACTGGCCATATAACTTACTTCCACAAACGGTGCAAATGACATTTGATATATGTTTATCAATTATGTTGTATCGAAAGAAATCACATATGCAAAATATGTGCAAGATGCCCTAGACCTACCATTAATCCAAAACACATTTCTTAAAGTACCGTTGTCATTAACTGCTATACTGCAAAAGAATGTCAAATCCTAGCTTGCATTGTTTGAAAATGGTTTATCATTGTCTTTGCATCACCCTCCTTCAATTGTGTTTGTCTTTCTTTATCAAGAAAGTTTATATAGTCTTTCTCTGTCCCTTCCAACTGTCGGATGCCCCTCTTCCTTTTTGCCATAGCCGACACAATGTTTGATGTGGAAATGCCAACACTACGGATGTTTAGAATCTCAGCTTTCTCCGAGGTGTAAATTTTACGATAGGATCTAAAATACATAATAGTTATTGGATGAAAAATATGATTATGCTCCAAAATTACATCGTACATTATATAGGTGTTTGTGTCTTTGTCAAGTCCAACCCTCACTGATGTCTTACATCCAATCTTAGATGAATCTTTGTGGCTCATCGCATCTTTGCCCCTTCTAGATTGACCACATGATGACAATTGAACCTCTTGTAGACGTACATGTCATTCTTTCTTCTATTGTCAGTAACTATGATGTCAAATCTTACTCATTTAGCATAACTATTGTATAATTTCTGTGTGTCTGAAACACTTTTAAAAATCATGCCATCGAAAGGTTCTAAACCTTCAGATTCTCTCTTATCATGGTTCAAATCATCCCCTATCTCAGGTGTTGCCAAATTTAAATGGCTAAGTTCAGTGACAAATACCAAAGGTACAATGACAAATAGGAAATTTAAGTGACAAATGGTTAAGGTTCAGTGACAAATAGTTGACATTCAGAGAACAATAGAAAAAATTTAGAGACAAATAAAAAATTCCAGTGACAAATTGCTAAGTTCGGTGAATAAATAGGAAATATTAAGAGAAAAATAGACAAAAATTATAGGCGAATGGCTAAAATTTAGTGACAAATGACTAGAAAAATATGAAAAAAGTTTAGTGAAAAATGCCTAACGTTTAGAGACAAATGACTAAGGTTTAGTAACAAATAAGAAATTTCAGTGGCAAATGACTAAGGTTGAGTCACTAATATGAAAAGTTGATCAACGTAGAAAATTTCAGTGAAAAATGCCTAACGTTTAGAGACATATGACTAAAGTTTAGTGACAAATAAGAAATTTTAATGGCAAATAGCTAAGGTTGAGTCATTAATATGAAAGTTTGGTCAACATAGGAAAATTTCAATGACAAATAGGTCAACGGCGACAAATAGGACACCCTTGGTGACATATAGGTCACCATTTGTGACAAATATGTTAGTCATAGATAATAACAGAGATAAACTGAGAGGATCGGCTACAACAAGTGGCAAATGGACTACAAATAACAGTGACAAACAACTATATGTCCACTTACAATTGTAGATAGGTACAACATCCTTGGTCTCGAAATCAGGGTTGTGCAACACAAATCTTATTTCGTTAACGTCATCATTACTCTCATGTACAAAAAATCTGATTGCATCTTCAGAAGGTACTCTAGGGGTTTGTTGTGCTTCTAAATTTTCTTCGGGAAATACTTCTAGGCATTAATGTTTTACTCTCTTCTCATCATTATTTACATGCGCCTGAACATATGTCGTCCATATGTAAGGCATGAACGATATTGTGCATAGCCTCATGAAGGGGTACAAGAATGACCTACTTATATGATAAGGTGGCAAAAATGGTGGTGTATGTTTGAGTGGCGGCATCTGAAACATCACTCCCACGGACATCGTACCTGAAGACCCACACTACATCGCCACACTCTCCATGTCACCAAACTTAGATGTAGACTTTTACATGGTGTTCAACTTCCACTATAGAGAGCACAAGCAAGCCAACGAGCAATGCAGTCCAAGTGTTTTTTGTAGGAGCGTATGTGAGAAGAGAAAAGAAATACTCGCTACCGAGTACATGGTGAGAATGCAAAAAATTGATTTAGATTAGATGTTTTTCAGAAAAAACAAAGCCTTTTACGTCACTATAGAGGGAAGGGTAAAGTTGGAATATAGAAAGTAACATATCCATGACCGAGATGGTTTCATGATGGCAAACCTCGGAAACCGCGCATGCAAACAGCTACGTCCACTGGACTTCTGATGTGGCCGCTTATCACACGGGTCCAATCTCGCATGTCCCAACGATTCCTGCGTGGTATTTATACCCGGCCACCCAAGTACCTAGCATTTCTCTCCACATAATTCCCTTCAGAAATAACTCAAACTAGTTTGCCATTATATGTATGGATCATGCTTGAGATCATATAATTAACGCAATCCCTGCTACCCTCAGGGCCCGCGAAACATCTATACCATATGGCTACAACATGGTCGATATTACAGTTGTGTAATCGGAAGAAACGCACAGCCCAGTTCGATTTCCAGGATCCTCAGTTATTGCTGAGGTCCCCAAATCGACGGCGATCTTGGTCTCTTTCCATTTACATACATACAGAGCTACGAGGCATTCCACACGAACGTTGGAAACTTCTGCTCTTCGAGTTTAATCGTACATGCCCTCCTGCTCCCAGATATCCACGAGGAAGTCACCATTCCTTCGTAGCACAAACAGATTGCTAATTTAGCAAAAGAATAGAAGCCACTTCCGAGGCTAATAAGTACTAGATAACATCAATAGTTTACAGGCTCAGTGTGGACATACGGAAAGTGCGATGGGCTGTGGAAATGGCTTGTTGCTCCCAAGTAAACTGTCATAGCTCGCATTCCAGCTATAAAAAATGATTCAGTAACAACAGTGAGAATAAACTATCAATCATTAGTTCAAGTTGTACCGAAGAGTTAATAAGATCCATCTCTGGAGAATCAGAAGAATAATCTCAAGTCTGTTTTGATACATACCCTCCAACTAAGGAAAACAAATAAATGGACGGAAGGCCACAAACTATAGGATAAGAAGCACCCTCAGCTAGAAAGTGGCCGACATAAACAGATAAAATGGACCTCAAGCTTCATTGGTGTTTCAGGGACATGAAACACTAACATTGCCATGCTAAACCGCCCAGGCAGCAAAAAGGCTTCTGAAAAGGTAAAACTCTAAGTTCTACTGTTCTCTGTGTTTGCATCTACTTTGTTTTCTGTTAGTGGTGGAAACACTTTTCTTCATGCAAAACCAAAAAGCTTCCCGTACGACTTCAAACTTTGGCAAAGGCACACAACAGAAAAATGCAGAAACCAAAAAGCTTCCCGTACGACTTCAAACTTTGGCAAATGGCACACAACAGAAAATAACTTCAAATGCAGTGGGAACTGTATCCAATCAGAAGACTATCCCATTCAAAGAGGCACAGACTGAACTATTAATTGTCTCCAAACATAAAGCTGTCCTATTCAAAGATGACAATGGGATGGAACCATGTGGGGACATGCATACCCCACAGTCACCATCTGCTGGCAGTCATGAGTCATCAGCTGGTGGGTGGCCTTTGTAGCAGGCATTGGTAATGGTTTATTTTTCTTCTGACATTTTTTGTCAAGATGCAACCATTTCCTGGGTTACCAAGATGACAACAGAAAACAAGTTTATGCGGGAAGGACTAATTAATCTCTCTTCATCTTGCTCAGAGACAAGAAGAAGAGGCTTCAAAATTTTAATGGGCAGGGAAAAATAATGGTTTTAAAATCATGTCTAATAGGAACAAGAAAGAAATAATGGAAGACAGTTGAAATCTACACTTTTGTATGAAAAGGAAGACAGATTGGTACTTTGTAAAGAGCAATGATAAAGTCTATTTTCTGTATTTCCTTTTCGACAAGAATTAACCTTAGATTTATAGCAGTCGTCTATTAATGTGCACTTGAAAAAGGGATGCTGAAGAAGAAAGTGGTTCTGTAAGAAACCATATATCTGATCCCCACAAAAAATGCCAAAAAATGCCCCCACATTATGATCCCTTAAGATGGGAATCTAAACAAGCAGTGACATAATTGGATCAAGTTGATGAGGGCAAAAGTTGGAAGTTTACAGGAAAGTTGCAAAGCAGGATGATCAATTGAACATAAAAGGATTGAAGAAATAAGAACACATGCAAGCTGGATCTAATCACCTGATAAAGAAGAACTGGACTCTAACAAAACTCATGGAATTTTTTCTCTGGCATGGGAAGCAAGTAACATACATCCACACTAGCACCTATATTGTGGCAAAGGAACACAACTGAGGTTCGAGGAATCAGGATCACGCATGGGACTGGTGGTCCTAGGCCAATGTGTTTCAGACAATACTGACCTAATCCAGCCAGATCCAAGTCCGTTCAAGCAGATCCTAGGTACAGCTGTTGTTAGTGAAGGGCAGTAGAGGAGGTAGAAAACTACCATGGAAAGGTGAAGGACTGTGCTATTGCCTGGAGGAACGTGGAATACTGGGGAATAAGATGGAAAGAGGTAGAGGGGTGGAACCATGGAGATAACAAGTTAAGGACAGGTTAGGAGAATATGCAAATACGCAACAGCAGCTCAGAGGCATATGTTTATCTAGTTTTGCCTTTCTTCTTCCTTCGATGGCTCCAGTTGCATCAGCAACAGCTGGCATGAAGCCCTCTTTTTTCATGCTTTGGGGGTGGGGGAGGAGGGAAGGGCTTTTCAGGTCAGCCCATTTGATCCTATTCTTGTATCCTTGCATAAGAATGGCACCTGCAGCACTGTGCTATTCATGTCAATAGAAAATAGGACTTCTCTTTGGGATTATGGAAAGTAAGAATCTATAACCAGGCTAAAAGAACTCTCCATACTCAACAAGTAGGTAAAAGGAAATTAATGTATGATTTTGAAACCCAAAAACAAGATGCTCCAGTGACCATCTATCAGATCATACAGTATTGTCACATGTGTATCCTACATGGATGAATTTTATAGTCAAGAGTGACCATGGAAATGGTATCCTTGCCTTTGCTAATGGTTCGAACATTGTTTGCTCTGCTCAACCATAAACGAGGTTATGTTAAATATCACTTTTTGCATAAGATTCTGAATCAGATACCTGACCATATCAAATTGCACAAAAGAACTACGCCTCTATGAGATTTGGACTGCAGATAAGACATCAAAGCTTACACATACAGACCACAAGAATTGCTAATCCTCCAATGGATATTTGGCAATCACCAATATGGTAAAAGTTTTTCTACAATCATGTTCCACAGCATGTTTTTAACTTGAAACCTATTACCTTACAGACTTTCACATGATCGCCAAAATGTCGACACATTCCTCAATGTTTCAGTAACAACAAACAAGCAAGCAAGAAGAAGCTTAATGTCAAAAAGATTGAGGGGGAGAGAAGAAAGAGGATTTGATGGAGAAGACGTTAACTAATATATACCCAAGCTATGTTATCAAAGGTGACTGAGGCAGTCACCTAGGCGATTTGGAAGGTAAAAATGTGACACGTTTAAATTACAAAATCCATCAGATGATGGTCCGGCGACTAGCCTAGTTGAAGCCTTTTTGGCGGGCGACGGTTCGAGTCGCGGACATGATGAAAAGGGCCGTTGGGCCACGAAGATAAAATGTTGGTTATCACAGGCCTGGTTACGATACATTATCAGCAGCCTGCTCAGAGGCCAAAAAGTTGTGATTTAAAATGACCCCAAGTTATTTTAGTTACAAACTTATTAGCGGGATCCTTCCCAAAATTCAGCAGGGGGTTCCGGCCCTTAAAATGGTGCCCGGAGTCCCGTTAAAATGAAAGTACAAGGAGAACATGTCTCCGTCCAAGTACGAAGCACGAAAAATCCGGCAGCACAAGGTCTATAGACCGAGTACGAAGGACAAGTACAAAGAACAAGCTCGAGGAAGAACTCCGAGGCTTGCAAAGGCACCCTCTGATCGGGCAGAACTCCGAGAAGTCAGGGCGAAGCACCAAGGAAACGGAGCCGGACTCCAGCAGCACCTCCGGCAGCACAAGGTCTATAGACCGATACAAAGAACAAGCACAAAGAACAAGCTCGAGGAAGAACTCCGAGGCTTGCAAGGGCACCCTCCGATCGGGCAGAACTCCGAGAAGACGGGCGAAACTCCAAAGAAACAAGCAGGACTTCAGCAGCACCTCCGGGCTCCAACAGTCCTGGAAATGAGGGTGTAGGGGGTATTTATAGACAAAATCCCCCCCTCTCCCCTCTCCCCCTCTCTTTCCATCGGTTAGGACCCCCTAACCGATGGTGACCTCACAATGAGGTCACCATCGGTTAAGGGGTCCCCCCCTAACCGATGGTGACCTCAACATGAGGTCACCATCGGTTAAGGGGCTAACCGATGGTGACCTAAGCATGAGGTCACCATCGGTTGCCCTAACCGATGGTGACCTCATGATGAGTCACCATCGGTTAAGGGGACTCTCCCCTAACCGATGGTGACCTCATCATGAGGTCACCATCGGTTAGGGTCTAACCGATGGTGACCTCATCATGAGGTCACCATCGTTGGGGCTCTCCCCCTCTCCGCATATAGGGGTTCATCCCCTATAAATACCCCCCCTATTCCAAAGAAAAGGGGGTGGAAAAATTTGCTCCGGCGAAGCCCTGTTGGAAAAATCCCAGAAATAGAAAAAAGAGCATTCTGCTCATTCCCTCTCTCATTCTTAAATCCCTCCCGTCCGTGTGTGAAGGTACAAATCCCCTTCTTTAGCCCGATAGGCCAGGCGCGGAAAGGAGAGCGGTTGCGTAATCGTCATCAGCATTCCTTCTTAATCTCCATCCCCCACATCGAGCAAGTCTCTGTGGGGTGATATTCCCGGGGTTTAAATGCCGTCCATATCGAGCGGTCTCTATGGACACATGGTATTTAAATACCCATGTTCTCCCGCCCATCGAGCGAGTCTCTGGGATGGTGGATCCTGTGCTTATATGTATATGTTTTCTTGAGGAGACTCTGCCCAATCGGAGGTTCTGCCAAGGACATATTCGTATATTCACAAATTTGCGTTCTTATATTATTGTTCTTAAGACGAAACCTGCCCAAGTGGAGGTTCCGTCCATGAACACATATATAAAAGATCACAAATTTGTAATTATACATATATGTTCCTTAAGGAGAATCTCACCCGGGCAAAAATCTCTCTCAGGGGACGTATCCATATAAATACAAACTCGTGTTATATGTATATGTTTTTCTTAGAGGAACTCTGCCCAGCGGAGGTTCTGTCCGAGAACGTATTCGTATATTCACAAATTTATGTTCTTATGTATATGTTTCTTAGAGGAAACTCTGCCCAAATGGAGACTCCCTAAGAACATATCCATAAAATCACAAATTTGTGCCTATACGCATATGTCTCTTAGGAGGAATCTTGCCCGACAAAAGTTCCCTCAAATTCATATCTGTATAATCACAAAACTTCATGTTTATATAGTATTTCTTAGTGGAATCTCTGCCCAAATAGAGACTCCGCCCGGAGTATATCTATTAATCACAAATATGCCCCATTGTATATGTTTCTGTTTCTCAAAAAAGGGACTCCCGTTCATACAAGAGGCCCTTCTTATCGATACTCTGCTCAAGTGGAGATACCGTGTGAGAATATATTTACAAAGTGCAAATTTGTGTTTATACACATATATATCTTCTTAAGGCAAAGTCCCTCCGGGTAAGTTTCTCCCGAGAATACATGGATATAAACATATGCCAATATGAAAATATCTCTATGAGGACACCCCGCCTAATGGGATTCACCAGACATATTCACATGTTCAAAATAATAATAATAATAATAAAAGAGGGATTGTGATAATATACACACATCCAAAGAAAAAGGGAAATAAGACAGAACCGTGCTCGGATACCCCAATGGGAGCACACATGTACCTCCACGAGAACTTGTCCGTGGAAATGAACTTTGGACAGAAATCACAATGGACAAGAACTTCATGGAGATACTCCTATGTTCTCCGAAAATTGCACCCGCACAGACAAGAACCGTGCTCAGATACCCTAAATATGGGAGCACATATGCACCTCCACGAGAACCATACCCGTGGAAATGGACTTCGGACAAAAATCACAAATATGACAAGGACTTCCGTGGAGATACATCCATATGATCTCCGGAAATTGACCCGCACAAGTACGAAATGAGGCGAAAAGAAACTCTACCTCAACTCGGACTCTGCTCAGAAATGGCATTGCAAAAGAACCTCATATGAAAATTGCACATCATCCGTCTAATATGAAAGTGTTACTCTGGGTTATAACCCCCCAAGTTCAGAATCAAAATCTTCGGGCATATGCCCGTTCACAATAATAATCTCCATGTTTCCCAAATGAAAACCCATAACCAACCTTTTGTAAAAAGGAGAAAAAGACCTCAAATCGGTCCTCGGGTATATACCCGCTCCCCTTTTCAAAAGAAATCAAACTTTGGATTCCCAAAAAGGCAGTCATTTCAAAAATAAAATATCCAAAACAAAAGTATTTCAAAACAATCAAAAGAAAGGAAAAACATGTCATAATCAGGATTTTCTAAGAAAAAGCATGCATATTTTTCTCGTCCTTTTGCTATGAAATGGTATTCGGTTTAGACCCGTATTAAATAATACCAAGTGTCCTAACTCGATGTAAATGTAACATCGATTCCGATCGATGGAGACAGAGGTCCAGCACATGCTACCTAATCACCTGATGAGAATAGACATGGGACTCAAGAAGTTCAGATAAAAAACGGCGCACCCGTCCGTTCGCGGACATACCCGTCCGTTCCACGGACACCAAACCCGTCCGTTCCACGGACACCATACCCGTCCGTTCCACGGACACCATACCCGTCCATTTCTCGGACACCAAAATTCTTCTTCCGCACTGCGCGGACTCTTTTTCTGTCTGTTAGACAGGCTGGCACGCCCTACAAACAAAGAACCGAAACGAATAAACGCAATCCTCGCCACGATATTTTGTGGGAAATTTCCCCCGTGTCAACAGCGATGCAGCCAGGCAGGGCAGTCCCAAATCGCCTTGCTCAGGCCTACTTCAGCAAGGCAAGTCCAAGCCTCAGTCACCATCTTCTTTGCCCCTGTCCAGACTACAAATTGGCCCACAAAGAGGCCCATTTAAGCTAGTATTGTTCACTTGCTATTATCATTTAGTGTATTTATATATGCAATTTGTTTACTAGCATTTTAGTTTGCTAAACTTCATATATAGGAATGAATCGATTTAGTGAGTTATACAATAATTTAGGACATAGGAATAAATAATTTTATGAAAAGCATTTGTTTTACGCATCCATTTAGGTGATATTTATATAAATATATTCATATTCTGAATTACATATATTGTTTAATAATATATAGCCACAATCACCTAGGCCATCACCTAGGCATTTAAGGTGATGTGATTCATTGGTTGCCTTGGCTGCCTCTCGCCTCTGACTACATAGACTCCAAGAGATCATCTTCACATCATTTCAAATGTTGAAAAGAAAAAAAATTGCCATCTTGTTTCCTACAAAAAGTATTTAAGAAAGCTGCCTACCTTAACCAGGTTCTCGAACATGTTCATGTTGTGCACGATTATCCTGCTTTTTATTCCCAACCCATTGCCGCCTTGTTTGGTTCCACAGGAGGAGACCTGCATATAAATAACTTGGATATGATTGTCTTAATCAAATAAACAGTGTACTACATAAGGTTTAATTCTATCTCTATAGATATGCATGTTCCATTCACAAAAGCAGGGTAACAGTTTCGGACAACAGATAGCTTTAATTTTCCCAATGGTATAAGCTCTTTTGGTTTTTAATTCTGCCTATTACAGAACCTTTGGATACTCTTTATCAATCCTTGGACCTGGTTTGATAGCCAGCTAAGGACTGATAAGGTGGTTACCAGGCCTGATAGCCATTTACACTGGTTTGAAAAGGCTGATTGGTTATCCAGCATTAACCAGGATAGCCCCCTTATCTGGGCAGATAAGCAAGTCAATCCAAAGGGATAGACTATGCTAACAGTCCTCATCAGCACTGTTAGTTATCCAGCCAGTCAAACCACAAATTGGGTTAAGCTCGATTAAGCAAGTATGGGATTGCTTACCTGGCACTATCCTATCCACAAACCAAACTGAGCCTTAGAAACCTGGCCCCAGCAGGACTTCAGATCTGGTGAACATGGAGTGCTTAACCAACTAAAACGCTCCATTAAATACCCTAATTTTTATTAAGTTGATAGCAAACTCCATAAGACAACTTTACAATGATGAAATAGATTTACAGAAAGTAATGGTTGGTAGAGCCTCTGTAGAGGACAACATGAAGGGATGTCACACGCATGCAACTCTGAAGCATCCTGAAGGCCGGAGGCAGCTTAGAGCAGGCCAACAAGGTGTAAGGGGGCAGGTAGCTATTGTCTGGAAACTTCTCTCTTCTATCAGGTCACCTACAACGGCGGTGATATGGAAGACAGAGGTTAGGAACTTCTCTCTTCTATCCCAGTCTCATCTGAATTGTTCCAGAAAGATGAAAAACCCAGATGACCCAGGGAGGAGATGTTGCTCTAATGACCAGTCATGACTCAGAGTGGGTAGTAGAAGGCAGCCTATTGAAAAGGGCTAACAACCATAGGAGTGAAATGACACCAGTGTAGAACTGCCACAGATGAACCTGATTACTCCCATACTAGAAAGTCAGAAATAGTATTAAATATGTAGAGCTTGAACCGAATGCAGGGTATATTTTAGGGACAAAACAAATTTAATCTAAAATGGACAATACTTAACAAGGGTTGAGACTATGAACTTGCTGATATGATGGAAAGGAGGTGAAGAAAATTCAGCCATTAGAGAAGGAAATTTGGATTGCTGCTTATGGAGTGTTGATGAAGACTAGTATAGCTGTTACCAATGGGGCAAGATAAGCGAATATCTAGTAATGAACGTTGTCATCTAGAATTGGTGCATCAGCAGAGCTGCATAGGTGGTTATGATGGTTACTTTTCATGAGATGTTGACAAGCTAGGATTTTTTATGATGGTGAAGTGGTCGATATTGTTATGAGGCCATACTATGACCAAAAGTTGTAAGGAAGGCTGTTTGGCTGACTAGAATACACTAGGCACTC
Source organism: Colocasia esculenta (assembly GCA_014218235.1). NCBI lineage: Eukaryota > Viridiplantae > Streptophyta > Magnoliopsida > Alismatales > Araceae > Colocasia > Colocasia esculenta. The sequence goes on from CM024761.1 coordinate 119,211,672, forward strand.
TATAAAAGAAGGTTCAAGTCAATTTTTGAGGTGTCGAGCTCTTGAGAAGGTGCCCACAGGTTATCATGGAAGGAGAGGATCATTGGGTGGAAGTAGTTTGGATCCTTGGACATGGTACCAGTTGTACTAAGATTCTGCTTGGCAGTTTTTGTCTGTCTAGTGAGGATGGATTTACAGCTTGTCACAATCATGAAATGGTGAGAAATGGGGTTGTGGTGCAACAGGAGGGAACAGTCTGGACACTTTCCACTCCTTGAATCAGGTAGCTGCATGGTTTGCCATCTCTCATGGGATCTTTCTCTCTCTAAGGATGCTGAGAAGAAACTCTCTTGAGATCAAGAATAAGAGAGATCTGCAGGAGTAGAGGGGGAGTACAATAAAGGAGGAGATGAGGATGATAAGGCAGGAGCTCTCTGAAATGGTGCAATGGCATTTAAATCTAAGAAAGCAATTATTATACATGTGCAAACATGTTCTTTGTTCTTATAGTATTGTCTCTATTACTCATGTTGAATTAGCTAAATGTTTTTTTGCAAAAAGTATGATATTACTATGTTTTTGGCTACTATTCCTCATCTCCCCAAGATCTCTTCAAGATCCCTTCTCTTTAGCCTTCCAAGAAAACATCAAGATCCAATACAACATTCCTTGGCTCACTGGGCCTAGTTTCCCTACAATAATAGTAAAGATCATGCACAAATTTATCAGACTTCATAAGAAGGGAGGCGATGTGCAGGAGGAACATTCATACTAAAGCCCATAGCATTAGTTGCAGATATGATCTGAGACAGTGATAATAGGGATTCTTTAGGTTGAATTCTCCACAGGACAATGGGAGGCCTACGCCTCAGTCAAGAAGCCTTCTAGTGCTTCTCCACGATGATTTCTCCATGATTTTGTTGGCAGTAGAAGCTAGGTGAAACATTCAAGCTTATCTCCAAGATGTGACAGGGTCAGGCTTCATGACTTGGCCAAAAAGGCTCAAGAAGATTTTGTTTCTTATCCCGAGGACCAGAAAGCAAAATTGAAATGGAAGAAATCTTATGAACATTTATAAGAGGTAGGGGTTCCAAGGGACAGCTTTGTGCATTATGCTCCAGGCTTTAGTAAAGCTAGCATTCGCGAGTGGAAGGGACTCTTCACTCCTATAACAGGAGAGGCCCCCAACTCTTGGTTGGAGAGAATCGGGGATCCAAAGTTGATTCTTCTTTTTCTTTCAGTGATGCAGCTACTAAGCAGAATGACATAGGGCTTACTACATGTTTCTAGGCGTATACTCAAGATCATGGTTTGTCATGGCGGGGCAAATCGGCCCGATTCCCCGAATCGGAGCGGATCAGGGGCGGGCCGAGTTGTGATCCGCATGGATCCGCCGCCTGGCCGCGAATCGAGTGGATCCGATGCGATTCGATCCAATTCGCAGATCCGCCACGATCCGATCCCTGATTCGCCCCGATTCGTCTGATACCTCTTCAGGCAGGGTTGTCAGGAGTCAGGGCTCAGGATCCTCTTCAGGCAGGGTTGTCAGGATCCCCTTATTTACCTGAATATCATTTAAGTAAATGTAAATAAGGAAGTACCCCCCATTTGAATCCAATAAAAATATCAAAAAAATCATATCTCTTACCAATAAAAAGTCAACTCTCCCACGAAGAAGAAAATCGCGATTTCGATGATTTTAGCGAAATGCTAACTTTTTAATCTCTCATAATTTGGTCTATCTAAAAATTTGATAATTCAAATAAACTATATGGAACACTAAAAATTCAAAGTCCGGTAAAAAAAAGTCAAACGTGCATATGACTTCTCCAAGGGAGCCGCTCTCCTACTAACAACACTAATCTGCTCGAGGCATCTTAGGATTTGGTCAAACTTAAGCTATCATCACCTAAACTCATGAGATTTTTCACTTTCTAATTGAAAAGAAACTAGAAAGTGACAATTCTCATGAGTTTGAGTGATGATAGTTTAGGTTTGACCAAATCTTAAGAGGTCTCAAACAGACTAAGTACTGTCAGTAGGAGAGCGGCTCCCTTAGAGAAGTCACATGCACATTTGACTTTTTTACCGGACTTTAGATTTTTAGTGTTCCATATGATTTATTTGAATTATCAATTTTTTAGATAGACCAAATTATGAGAGATTAAAAAGTTAACATTTGCTAAAATTATCGAAATCGCGATTTTCTTCTTCGGTGGGAGAGTTGACTTTTTATTGGTAAGAGATATGATTTTTTTGATATTTTTATTGGATTCAAATGGGGGGTACTTCCTTATTTACATGTAATATCTTAAGTAAATGAAACAATAAATTATAACATTTACTTAAATGATATTCAGGTAAATAAGGGGATCCTGAAACCCTGCCTGAAGAGGATCCTGAGCCCTGACTCCTGACAACCCTGCCTGACACACATACATAAATATAATATATATAATAATTATATGCGAATCGGACCCGATTCGCCTCGATTCTGGGCGAATCGGATCGCATCAGGGCAAATCCGATTCGCCCCGAATCGGCCATACGTCAAACCTTGCTCAAGATATGCTTGCCACACTTGTACAACCACTTTCTTTTACTATTAAACAAATTGATATACTGTTCACACTCCAAAAATAAAGGCAAGTGAAGGACAACCCCTTGGGAGAGAACCCAAGAAGCACATCTTCAAATTAAATATGCCAAGGCAAATTGCTACATGAATGGCATAACAGAGAATAATATGCTAATTGCAAGAATTTCAACTAGGCACCATGTATTCTTTTTTTTTGCATTTAAATTGACAACCTAATGTATAACATAACTAAAATATTTACTCAGGACATAACTAAGTAAATGCAGGTAATGTTTTCTAAGTTATTTTGTGGGGTTCACAGCATAAGGCCCCTAAGGAACTTGCATTGAGATAACACTTTCCTCCATTAAGATTGTCAAATATGATATCCCCCCCACCAGTCACTCAACCATCATCTTGACAAGATGTAACATTTAGTGAGAGGGAGTTAATTGTATCAAAATGTCAGTAATTTCTTCATAGAAGAAATTAAGTTAGCACTCTGTTTCATGTCTCAGATTGGTTCTTTATTGCCTCTGGCAAATACCTTGTGCTTTTTACGTACATGACAGTTTAACTCACCAAATATCAAAGTATCAAACACTTACCATGATTCACAAATTCAGAAGTGTTGCTGGTGCCAACTGCCCAAGGAAATCATGTGTTTGTGTCGATGTGCTTATTGAGGATATACTTCTTTGGGACTGAACCCCACTGTTGTCCATCTCATAGGTGCTTGTACTCCACAAATCCTCAGAGAAACTGGGTTTTTCACTGTTCTTCCTTGGATTTTCAGTCCCTTTGAAGGTTCATCAACCGCAATAATTGGTGTGGGCTTACTACAGCATCCAAGGCAACTCTGCTCTGTTACAAACCAGGTTAGACGATTAGCACCAGATTTCTAAATGTACAACAAAAAGGTAGAATAAAATTTATTTATCTTTTCACAAGAGAAAAGTTAAGTTTTCAAGGGCTTCTACATGTTGTAGCAAGTTAAACCAAATTTCTAACAGATGAAATGAAACTTGTCGAGTACAGTTCAGAGTCTTGAGACTGGTTGACTTGAAGGGTCAGTAATAAAATAATTTTTTGGAAGTTTTAAGGACCAACACCAGAACAATTATACAAAAGTTTGGACTCCACAATGTGCCATCAGATGACTTCCAGCTTAGGACTTATAGATCTTCAGCTGTAAGGCCACTGCTACATAGATTTATTCTGTACTTCTCTGTAAATTTATCTCTCTTCTATTGTACACTGAAATGCTAATATAGTGATGTATGCACATTCTACACTGAAATGCATATAGTGATGTATGAACGAATGTCTTGTTGTTTTCTGGTTAAAAACTTCCACAAAACAATACAGGCCACTTTTGTACATAGCAAACAATGATCTTGATTAACAAGCAACTGTTACATTAATATTCAACAAATCAGAAGTTTTAGAATTTTAGATATTCAAGATTTCCCCTTTTTCAATGATAAAACCACAGTTTTCTGAAAAATAATTGGCCATCAACTGGAAAAACACAAGGTTGAGAAACAAAGTCGTCGAAGTTTTTGCTCCTAGGCTCCTAGCCCAATCACGAGAGTTAATAACAGAAAATTTAGAGAAAAAAGCCCCACCTTTGAAGAAGATACGAAACATGCATAAAATTTTGTCACAGCAAGACAAAGCATTAACCATGTCCCAACACTAGAATCGAGGAAGAAACTATTGAATACGCTGAGGATATCCTCACTCTATCCCCGATCTATCTTAATACCAAACATGCCCTAAATGTCAAACTTGCCGTCAACAATTAGTTCACAAAGTTGGTTGAGGCTGTAGAAGACCTATCAACTTAACTACGCACAGAAGCACAGAGAAAAACATTACATCTAGAAAATGGGGTGTTCACGTCGCTGTGCTCAGCAACTTTAGTGTAGCTAGCAAAAACAATGAATTACAAGGTGTTTGGTTATGTTCTATCTATTTGATATTCATTTATCAGAAAAACCCGTTATTCTGACAATTTTAATGCAGGCCCGAACCTGCATTAGAAAAATTAATTTAGGCCCCAAGACTCGCAAGGTTACCTCACCCTTTCTCTCCTGCCAACCCCACCTCTCTCCTTCCCATCTGGTGACATTTGGCCGAAGGGCACAAAACCATGGCTTCATGGCACAGGCGTTCAGAAATTTGTTCATATCAGGTGCGCGTCGGAGCATGCCATCAAACCAGACCAAGTTCAAACGCTGTACGGAAACAAGACCCCTTCACCATCTCCCAAGGAATACCTATCCAATATCCAAGCTTACTGTTGCTGAGGAGGAGCAGAAAGGAGGGGCGTGCCAAATCAACATCCGCAAGGAAATCCAAGGGCAACAAGAGATCCCGCGTTTGACGAATTTCCCATACGAAACGACCGAACGAACCAAGAAGACACAGACAGCTCGGAAGCCAGAAAAGGTGAACGATCCGACTTACCCCATGCATGAGAGGACCTGGCCGATCCAGGAGGAGAGGGATCTGCTGCTGCCGCCGCCGGGAAGCATCTAGGATCTCGCATTTAACATCTACCTACGCATATACGAGTGCAATCCGCATCCACCCTTCGCCGCCCCCGCCGGAGCCAACCTAGCAAGCACCAGATCCGGAGTCCTACGGTAGCGGAGATGAGAGGTGGTAGAAGGGGAGGTGGGGGGGAGCGAGCTGCCGATAGCAGGGAGACGGGGGCGCTCGCGGCCTTCCGGACGACAAAGCCCTGCCCGCTGTGTGCGCTCCGATGATCTGCTCTGGATTAATGGGGAAGTGAGGGTATTAATGATGGAGGGGTGGACATAATTGCCATGGTTTTATATTGTAATTAATGATATTATAAATAGTGGTAAATAAAACCAGCGGTAATAACGATAACAATCACGAGAAAAAAACGAAGAAGAAGAAAGGAAGACGACGACAAGAAAAAAGGGGCGGCGGGGACACGCATCCGACATGTGCAGCAGCCCCGCCGTGGTCGCCACTGGACGGCGGAAGAAGAAGAAGGGGCGGAGCGCGTGAAAACAACCAATCGGACGGGACGGTGGCTATAATTGTTTATTTATTTGTTTCAGTTATTTTTTCTTATTAACCATGTTAATTATTATTATTATTATTATTATTATTATTGAAAAATATTTTTAAAAAAACATAAATCGGATAAAATGTACGATGAAAATACTACCTTATCATAAATTTATTACTTGAATTATCATATTTTCTATCTAATTTTAGAAATAGATGACGAAAATATTTAAGCATAGATTCCAAGTATTAAAATTAAGTTATAAATAGATCTTTATATTAATTAAAATTAATTAATTAAAAATCTCTGACTATAATATGGAGGTCTTTACTATAACATAGTTTAACATATCTATAATATACTAATAATTCTCAGTCTTAGAAGTACATGTGGCAGTACCAGACTTCTTTAGAATCCCGCCAAAACTGAGATATGTGTCTTTTGTATTTTTTGTTTGCGTAGCCCTTTTTTGCTTTCTTCCTTCCCGTCGCGTGGCCTGCCCCTTCAGTTCCCAGTGAAAACCCGACGTTTCGCCTTCCCGTAAAATGTTGGGAGTCGAGTTCCTTTAACTTCTGCATGCCTCTGTTGCAGGTGTCGAGGAGAGGATCTTGCGGCTTTAGCAGGCGAGACACCAACGCCATGGCCAAGCCCATGCTCGCCTACCACCCGGTGCAACGCCCCAAGCCCCACTACCTGCTCCACGACCCGTGACTCAGCTTCTGCAGACGTCGGAGCAGAGGGAGTCCACGGCCAACGGCATGTTCTCCTGGTGAGCTTCGGGTGTTGTCGTACCTGGACCCGTCGGAGCCCAACCACACCGGGTGCTGCTGTTTAGCATCTTCACTGGCCAGAAAGCCCACTCATCCCGGAGTTCCGAAAGGTGTTCTCGCGGCTATCCGACGACCTGGAGTCGCAGCTCGCCGGCACTTCGGGAAGTCCGACTTGAACACTCTCAACGACCATGAGTAAATATTTAGGGCCTACTTCGGACGTCGACTGCAGGATCATCGTTGGGGAGCATGAGACAGGACAAGGCAACGAAGTGGGCGCTGTTCCAGGTTGTCCCCACCCTGTCGCTATGGGAATCGCCCTGCTCCAGATGCTTCCCAAGCAGCCCTTTACCTATGGATGTCGACGCCGGGGCTGCTCTTTGACCCCACCCTGTAGCTGGGGAAACCATGGCCGATGTGCGGAAACGCCCTCTGATGCCTCACCTTCAAGCTCTCGATCGGACATATGCAAGATGAACACAGAAACAATGCAGAAACAGAGAGAAGAAGAAGAGACGAGACACAAGATTTACGTGGTTCGGATTGGCGATGTGCCAAACCTACTCCACGGAGCCCAACCTCTCTACAGCCGCCTTTTCCACTATGAAGAACCGTACTACAACCCTAGGCCAAAAACATGGCCTAATATACAAAGATGCAAACCGAGGAAACTGTCCAAAAATGGACCCGCCGAAATCGGTCGACCGACCCAGTCAAGTCGGTCGACCGCTTTTCCCAGGACAAACCCTGTTGGGCTGGGTGAAAAATATGTCGACTGACCCAGAACAATCGGTCGACCGTTTTTCCCAGGCAGGCCTTCTACCGCACCCTGCACTGGTCGGTCGACCGCTCTGGCCAGAGCGGTCGACCGATCTGCCCATTGCCGCCCGACCCAGCTTGAACCTCGCCGATTTGATCCATGCCGCAGAGATCACTGGCCTCCGCACTCCTCCACGATTGTACCTGAGGAAGCACCTGCTCATACTGCTGTTACTGACCCGAGAATACCCCACTGAATTTGAGCCACATCTCAACAAATCTCCACCTTGGCGAACAATCACCCACTTGAAGAACTTCAGTCTTGTAACTCCACTTGTAACAGCAATCTCGGCAAAACTTAACATGAAGTGACCTGTAATAAATCTAAACAGTGTTTGAACTTCTCCACTGTAACTAGCTTTGTAAGCATATCAGCTGCATTCTCATGTGTATGCACCTTCACTAGATCAATCTCACCTGTAGTGATTAGCTCTCTGATCTTGTGAAACCTCACCGCTATGTGTTTCGTCCTGGCATGGTACACTTGATTCTTTGCCAAGTAGATAGCACTCTGACTATCACACTGCAACTGAACCCTTTGTTGACTCACACCAAGTTCCACCAGTAAACCCTTCAGCCACAAAGCTTCCTTTGCTGCCTCTGTCACTGCCATGTACTCAGCCTCAGTCGTTGACAATGCTACCACTGACTGTAACATAGATCTCTAGCATATAGGTCCTCCACCCAATGTGAAAACATATCCAGTTGTGGACCTTCTATTGTCAATCTCTCCAGCATAGTCAGAATCAACATACCCAACAATTGTAAGCTTTTCATGTCCTCCACCATATTGAATTCCATAATCAGATGTTCCCTGCAAGTACCTGAACACCCATTTGACTGCCTGCCAATGCTCCCTTCCTGGGTTTGACATGAACTTGCTTACCATGCTCACTGCATGTGCAAGGTCCGGTCTTGTACACACCATAGCGTACATCAAGCATCCCACGGCATTTGCATATGGTACCTTGGACATTTCTATCATTTCTTCTTTTGTCTTTGGACTTTGTTCAACCGACAATCTAAAATGATTAGCCAAAGGTGTTCCCACTGGTTTAGCATCCTCCATGCCGAACCTTTTTAACACCTTTTCGATGTACCTTTTCTGAGAGAGCCAAAGTTTTCCTGCTTTCCTGTCTCTACAGATTTCCATCCCAAGGATCTTCTTTGCTGCACCAAGATCCTTCATGTCGAACTCTTTGTTCAGCAAGGATTTCAAATTATTGATATCCTTCATATTCTTAGCAGCTATGAGCATATCATCCACATATAACATTAAGAAAATGTAACTACCATCAGAAAGAGTTTTGGAATAAGCACAACAGTCATACTCACATCTAGTGAAGTCAATACTCAACATGTATGTGTCAAAACGTTTGTACCACTATCTTGGTGACTGTTTTAACCCATATAGTGACTTCTTTAACTTACACACATAGTTCTCTTTGCCCACTTCCTTGAACCCTTCTGGCTGCTCCATAAAGATCTGCTCTTCCAAATCACCATGTAAGAAGGCAGTCTTCACATCTAACTGCTCCAGTTCTAAGTCTAACTGGGGCACCATAGCCAGCAATATTCTGATTGAAGTGTGCCTCACCACTGGAGAGAAAATGTGACGACCCTCATTATACCGGTACGGTTATACCAACCCACGTCGGTATAGCGAGCGCTGCCACAGTGGGACATTTACCCAAACGATACATACAGCTGAGATACACGCGAATATACAACAGAGTAGCGGAAGTAAAAGACAACAGTCTCCATTCATTCATCATCCACATTAAACATACATGCAATTCGCAATTAACATAAAAGGAACTAAAGTTCACATAAATTAAATCGCTGAAATGGAAATACATAATGTCCACACTTTTACACCCTTTTCATAATACTCTAATACAATGTTCAAGTTACATACTTATGAAATACACAATCTCAAAGAAACTCCCAAGCTAGCTAATCTCCGCGCTCGGAGTCCGTCTCTGCTGCCTCCTCCAAAGGTGCCACGTCACCAACTACACCTGTACGCCGAAGCAAGGAGTGAGTCCAAGGACTCAGCAAGCAACACTACTCATGGTATACACTTACAAGTCTTAGTGGTTTCTACATGCACATTTACAATTTGCAACACCTAGCATCCTAGCCAATTCAAGTCTCAACCTATCATGGAAGTTTTACAATTTTATACATGAATCATGCTTTCAGATTTCTAAAGAAAATGAAATTCACCTATCACATGATCTCGATTCAATTTACTCATGAAACTTTAATAAAGAGCTAAAACATGAGAGCTATCAACATAAACATTTTACATACATGAAAGGGAACACAACTAGCATGGATTTTTCATATTTTAAACACCTACATAGACCTTTTCACATGCTTTAGGTTGCTGATTTCATATGGTTTCATGGCTGAAAACCTATGCATGAGAGCTACAATAATGCATAAAACATATCATGTTAACAACCATTCGTGCTATCTTGTGCCCGTGTTCACTAATTATCCCTAACATGGATTCTAGACATCTTTGCACATTTAATAATAACATGAATTTACTGAATTCACATGGTTTCAGATTTGTCTCACATAGGTTTCAATAACACATTTTTCACATCTTGAGTTTCACATTTTCTTTACACAAATTCCCTCTTTCACATGGTTCACTTTACACATACACATTCACATTGTCACTTACACATTTACACATGGACACATACACATTACACATTTCACATTACACATTTTAGGTGCCGTGACACATAGTCCAAACCACCAAAGAAGGACATATACACATCACATTACACATAGACGCCATCTAGGCATTCCAATGGCGACTCTTGGACTGCGCAGACCGGGAGAACAAGTCTCCACCCTAACCAGTGGTACTTGTCCACCTCCAGGATTTCCCCCTAATGCCCTTAGGGTCACTTAACACACTGAACTTTCTCAGGGGGACTTTTCCCTGATACAGCTCCACTGCCCTCTACGGAAGCAGTGTCACATTGGCACAGTTACACATTTACACATTTACCGTTTTACACATGGTTTTACATTTTACACTTTTCATCACATTCACTTTCTCACTCACATGAATATCTATGTTTTTTTCCTAACATGGTACTACAGAATTTCAAGAGTTTAACACACAGTAAACACACTAATCATGTTGGTTTTAGACCATAACTAATCACATTACGATAATATGTATAAATTATCACATTCACATGAAAAATACATAACTTTTTATTTACTGATCCAAATGACCTGAAATTTTAACCACATGTTGTTTTCGGGTTCAAGATTATACCCTCAATTTTTCAGATTTTTCTGAGCTACATGGAATTCACAGTAAATAAAACACCTAATTAGCATGCCATTCACAATTTAATTTAACATGGGGTTTAACACATCTTGCAATTTACCACTTACTGTTTTAAACAGAGGCTACTAATATATTTACATGATTTGAGAATACGAAATTTCCCTAAAGCATACATCTATGGATTTCATCACAACCATTCTTGCATGCTTTTATTTTACCAAGCCGGATTTATTAGCAAATTACACAAGCATGGATAAATTACCAAAATTGCAAACACATATACTGACCCACTAACCTTCATGATCAGACCAAAACCAAGGCATTCATACTAATCCTAATCATGAAACATGGATTTGCAAGAATTTCGACAATTCATGCTCACAAGTTTAAGGGATACCATTTCCCACATTCACCATCACACCCCACATTCATTCACACACCACAATTAACACTATACATAGAGTATAAGGTTTACCATATATCCTCATCACGGAAACCATATCGAAATTAATGTAGAAGAAGGGCAGAACAGTTCACTGTTCTGTCCTGAGGAACTTGGCGGCGGTCTCTGGCCGCTGACTCAGGGTCAGCGGCATGGTCGATGGACGCCAAGCATGATCTGGGCGTCCAGGGACCTTGCCGTCGAATCAGGTCTGTGCAGAAACACAGACCCGAGCTTGAAACTTGGTGAATGGGAGGGTCTAGGACTCGAGGAAAAATGCTTAAAAATCATAAAACCGACCTAGACTCATAAGGGGACATCATGGGTAGGTCACTTGCCTTTCAAAAATTTCTCCAAGGGATCTAGGGCTCGGTGAAGACCTCCTTGGGCAGTCCCAAGAAAGTTGCAGAAAGGCCTCCAAGATCACCTTCCTCCGGGTTCTTGGATGAGCTCCACAGCAAGGGGACGATGGGGAAGCCTTCTCCTTTGCTCCAGCTTCCTTCTTGTCGGGGAAGATGGCCGGATCAACCTCCAAGGGGTCGGATTTTTGGGTGCCAAGGTGGGGTTTTCTCACAGTTTTCTCTCTAGGGTTTTTCCTCTCTCTTTTCTCCTCTTGCAAGGGTGAAGGGAAGAGTGGGGAGAGGCCATTTCGGGTTTAGACTTAAGGAGAGTCTCTCTCCCACTCACTAGGGTGATAGGACACCCTCAGAGCCGTTGGGGGACATCCCCCAATGGGTGGCCATACCTTGTTTCAGAAGCTTGCAGCTCTGCTGCGCATGCAGGTCAGAGAAATTGGCATCCATATCGCTGGACGCCAGGATGAGTGTTGGCGTCCATGTCTGGACGCTGACACCACCTAAACGGCCTGGGGTTGACGCCAAGATGGCCTTCGGCCAGAACTCTAAATTATGCAGAAAACCATGCATACCATGCATATATACATGCAATATGTATACGGTATTATATTCATACTATCACCATGCAATACATACATTATTTATATTAATATAAACACATGCACACGTAATTATACTAATTAATGCGTACGTAAATATGTACATACATACACAAGTACAAACATACACACATAAATACAAATAATGCGACGGAAATTAGAGGGCCTTACACCCTCTCCCCTTAAAGAAACTTCGTCCTCGAAGTTAGAACGACACTACTCAAACAAAAGGGGATACTTCTTCTTCATCGCATCCTCAAGCTCCCACGTAGCCTCCTCACGTGAGAAGTTCCGCCATAGAACTTTCACCGACGCAATACTCTTGTTCCGGAGGTGCTGAACCTTCCGGTCAAGAATGGCTACGGGTTGCTCGACATACGAAAGATCTGGCTGGATCTCCACGGGCTCATGACTAATCACATGAGACGGATCTCGGACATACTTCCTGAGCATAGATACGTGGAATACCGGGTGAACGCTAGCCAAAGCTGGGGGTAATGCTAGCTCGTACGCCACGCTGCCCAAACGTCTGAGAATCTCATATGGGCCAATGAATCTAGGGCTTAGCTTGCTATGCCTGCCAAATCTGACAACACCTCGAGTAGGCGATATCTTCAAGAAGACATGATCGCCAACCTCGAACTCCAAATCCTTTCTCCTGTTGTCGGCATAACTCTTCTGCCTATCCTGTGCCGCAACAAGCCTTTTCCTGATAAGCTGAATCTTATCCGAAGTTTCCTGAACTAACTCCGGTCCGATCAACTGCCTATCACCAGTCTCCTCCCAACATAAAGGAGATCTGCAGGGCCTACCATACAACGCCTCGAATGGAGCCATACCGATACTAGCATGAAAGCTGTTGTTGTATGCGAACTCCACAAGAGGTAAATGACGCTCCCAATCATCCTTCCAATCCAGAACACACGCTCTCAACATATCCTCGAGCGTCTGGATAGTCCTCTCGGACTGTCCATTGGTCTGGGATGAAACGCCGAACTGAGCTTAAGCTCCGAACCTAACGCATCCTGAAGACCCTTCCACAATCTCGAAGTAAATCTCGGATCTCGATCCGAAATGATCGACTTCGGCACACCATGCAATCTAATGATACCGCTAACATACAGTTTAGCTAAACTCTCTACTGACTGCTTCTTCATAGGCAAGAAATGAGCAGTCTTCGAGAATCTATCTACAACTACCCAAATCGAGTCATTGCCCCTTCTAGATCGAGGCAAACCCGAAACGAAGTCCATAGTGACAGCTTCCCATTTCCATACGGGGATATCCATCCTCTGCATAAGGCCGGATGGTCGCTGCCGCTCGGCTTTCACTTGCTGACATACTAGGCATCTAGACACATAATCCGCAACATCCTTCTTCATGCCGGACCACCAAAATGATCTCTTCAGGTCTTGATACATCTTAGTGTTACCCGGATGAATAGAGAATCGCGATCTATGAGCCTCCGCTAACACATACTCACAGACATCTACTACATCGGGGACACAAACAGGGTGCTGAAATCTAATCACACCGTCCTCATCACGAGCAATGCCCGCCTTACCCACTAACTCTAACAATCTAGGATCGGCTTTCTGCTGCTCAATCACCTCATCCAAGACTGAGGATCTAAGGGATAGCTGAGCTACAAAAGCCTGACACAACGACGGCTCTAACTCGGTCATAGAGCACGCTGCATCCTCCAACATCTTCCAATCCTGCTGGAGCGAAGACCTCTTTCTACTAAGAGCATCCGCTACGACGTTCGCCTTTCCAGGATGATACTGAAGGTCGAAGTCATAGTCCTTCAAGAACTCAATCCATCTTCTCTGCCTCAGGTTTAATTCTTTTTGGGAGAAAAGATACTTCAAGCTCTTGTGGTCGGTAAACACCTCAAATCTGACACCATAAAGATAGTGCCTCCAGATCTTTAGTGCATGAACCACTGCTACGAGCTCCAAATCATGAGTCGGATAGTTCCTCTCATGCTCCTTCAACTGACGAGAAGCATAAGCCACTACCCTTTTCTTGCTGCATGAGCACACAGCCTAAACCAATCTGAGATGCATCCGTATAAATGGCAAAGCCCTCTAGACCACTAGGCAATACCAATACCGGAGCAGAAGTAAGCTTAGCCTTCAATAGCTGAAAGCTACGCTCACATGTCTCAGACCATACGAACTTCTCACCCTTTCTGGTCAGCTTTGTCAAAGGGGCGGCGATGGATGAGAAACCCTCAATGAATCTCCGATAATAACCAGCTAACCCAAGGAAACTACGAATCTCCGAAGGGGTCCTAGGAATCTCCCAATCCATAACTACCTGGACTTTTGCTGGATCAACAGCTACACCAGCGCCGGAGATAACATGCCCGAGAAAATGAACCTCGCGCAACCAGAACTCGCACTTGCTGAACTTCGCATACAGCTTGTGCTCACGGAGAACCTCTAAGACTAACCTCAAATGCTGACGATGTGTGGCCTCATCCGGAGAATAGACCAACACGTCATCAATAAACACAACAACAAAGCTATCTAAATACGGACTAAACACCCGGTTCATGAGATCCATGAACGCTGCAGGGGCGTTAGTCAATCCGAAAGGAAGGACCAAAAACTCATAATGTCCATAACGGGTTCTAAATGCCGTCTTGGACACATCCTCACTCCTAATCCTCAACTGATGATAACCAGATCGCAAGTCAATCTTGGAAAAGACTGATGCCTCTCGCAACTGGTCAAACAGATCATCAATCCGAGGTAAGGGATACCTGTTCTTCACAGTCACTTGGTTCAACTTCCTATAATCAATACACAACCGAAGTGACCCGTCTTTCTTCTTGACGAATAATACAGGTGCGCCCCAAGGGGAAACACTAGGGCGAATAAATCCCTTATCGAGCAATTCTTGCAATTGCTTCCTCAACTCGGCTAATTCTGCAGGGGCCATCCGATATGGGGCCTTCGAGATAGGAGAGGTGCCTGGAAGCAACTCTATAGTGAACTCTATCTCCCTATCCGGTGGCAATCCAGACAAGTCATCGGGAAAGACATCTGGAAAGTCCTGCACCACATCGATCTCTGCAAGAGTCAGTGACGAACCAGCATCGGGTACTAGCATAACGCTGGCAAGAAATGCGTCACAACCCTTGTTCACCATGCGCATCGCCTTCATGGCAGAGATAACTAACTTTCCCGCTAAGTTCTTTGGCAAGGGATGAGAGAACTCATCCTCACCAGGAATGCGGAAAACAATCTTCTTCCTACGACAATCCACTAACGCATAGTGCTCCTCTAGCCAATCCAGACCAAGATACAATCATAGTCCTTCATCTTTAGCAAGAAGAAACACCCATCTAGGAATCTATCCTCAATGCACACAGGTAACGACGGAATGCACTTCCTAGTCGATACCGTACCCGCAGGGGTGTGCACAGACAAAGGGACCTCTAACTCCTCAGACTCTATGCCTGACTCTAGGGCTAACTGCCTAGCGAACCGCTCGGAAATGAACGAGTGAGTAGCACCCGTATCAAACAAAACCCGAGCGTGCACACGAAAAGTAAAACTGTACCTTCGTGAACGTAAAATGTACCTTGGTGACATGCTCCGCCTGCTCGGCGTCCTCACGAGCTAACGCAAACACTCGAGCTGGGGCTCGAGGCCTTCCTGGTCGTCCTGTAGCTGGCGCGGCTGCCGCTACTGCTGGTGCTGGCGCTCCACGCTGAGCTCCTTGCTGAAGTCTTGGGCAATCTTTGATCTTGTGGTCGCTGCTCCCACACTTTAGGCATCTACCCGCTACTAACCAGCACTCGGAACCTCCATGGGTCTTCCCACAATGGGGACACTCTTTCTTCGCACCGGGGGAACGTACAGAAGGTACCTGAGAGTTGCTGACTGCCACTGATTTCTGCGGTGTCTGGTACACCGTTTTCTTCTTATCCTGCCGCTGGAAAGTCGCTGCCGGCCTCTTCTGCGAAGCCTTCTTCTCCTCCAGATATTGCTCCATTTCTCCCTCCTGTCTGTAGGCTGCGCTGAGGGCCTCGTCTAGCGTGCGGTGGTCGAACGCCACGAGTCTCGTCCTCAGTGATGGTTTGAGACCCATCACAAACTTCTTGGTCTTCCTGCGCTCATCCTCTACTATATGCGGTGCATATTTAGAAAGTTCAGAAAACCTTGCCTCGTATTCCAGGACGGTCATTGATCCTTGCGTCAGGGAAAGGAATTCTTGCTCCATCTTGTCCTGGATATGCTCTGGGACGAACTTGGCTCGGAAGAGCCTCACGAACGCATCCCACGCCACGTCTACTGCTCCGTCCTCAAAGCGTGTACGTAGTAGGGAGGACCACCATACATCAGCTCTCTCCTGCAATACACCTTCATAAGCACTAACTAACAAATTCTAACTTGACAAACAACATACAAGCATAACTAAAGCATACCTGTAGCATGTAGGTGGCTAATGTCACCTTGTCCTCATCAGGACACCTGATAGCTCGGAAGATTTTCTCCGTCTCCCTCATCCAGCTTTCTGCCATTAGCGGATCACTCTCCCCCTTAAAAGAGGGTGGGGCATCCTCTTGAATCGCTCCATGATGGAAGGTCCACCATGGTCCTGAGCTGGGGCCTGAGCCTGCTACATTAAACAATAACAATATACAATAAACACAATATCACACATTTAAATAGCAAACTACTAGGTTGTTTCATTATTCTACCTGGGCCTCCAACTGGGCCTGGAGTGCTACCTGGGTGTGGGCCTGCGTCTGCATGGCTTGCACCAGACCTTGCATGAATACTCCATAGTCCACTGGCGGTGGTGGGGGAAGCACAGGACCCTGTGGGGCCGGGGCCTGCTGCTCCGCCCGCTCCTCACGCCTCTGCTCGTCGTCGCGAGCTGGCATACCTCCACGTCGTCCACGGGAAGCCATGGCTGTAATAAATTTAGCCACCATTAGAGCTAGGTTACTAAGTTCTCTAACCATTTTCTTATCTATTTCATTCTTATTAGTGTTTTCTACACATGTGGACATACTTAGCATGCAATGGGGATGATGACTTAGGTATATTCATGTGCAATTCAACGGTCGCTCTGATACCATTTGTGACGACCCAACTGCAAACGGCCCAACAACGTACTAATTAGTAGACTTCCCAGGAAGGCCACCCATCTTACTCCCAACTGAGCACGCTTACTTCAGAGTCTTTTCCTACTCGAGCTCTGAAATGACTAGTCTGGGTTGTTGGTAGTTTGCTGATTTGAATCCATTAAACATATTCTTATATGGGGTGTTACAATCTACCCTCTTATATAAGCGAGGTCCTCTTCGCTATTCACATATAGCACACAATCAAACCCCAGGCAGGTAGGATTCTAGAGGTGGCCCACACAGGTCAAGAGGTGGCTCCCACTATGTAGCACTTTGTGCCATTATGGCCTCAAGAGGCTCCCATAGCGTAGCACTTGCCCTATGTAGCACTTAGTTCCTGCACTTCCGGCTGGCAAGCTCTGATACAATCTCTGTGACGACCCTCATTATACGGTACGGTTATACCAACCCACGTCGGTATAGCGAGCGCTGCCACAGTGGGACATTTACCCAAACGATACATACAGCTGAGATACACGCGATATACAACAGAGTAGTGGAAGTAAAAGACACAGTCTCCATTCATCATCATCTACATTAAACATACATGCAATTCGCAATTAACATAAAAGGAACTAAAGTTCACATAAATTAAACGCTGAAATGGAAATACATAATGTCCACACTTTTACACCCTTTTCATAATACTCTAATACAATGTTCAAGTTACATACTTATGAAATACACAATCTCAAAGAAACTCCCAAAGCTAGCTAATCTCCGCGCAGAGTCCGTCTCTGCTGCCTCCTCCAAAGGTGCCACGTCACCAACTACACCTGTACGCCGAAGCAAGGAGTGAGTCCAAGGACTCAGCAAGCAACACTACTCATGATATACACTTACAAGTCCTAGTGGTTTCTACATGCACATTTACAATTTGCAACACCTAGCATCCTAGCCATTCAAGTCTCAACCTATCATGAAGTTTTACAATTTTATACATGAATCATGCTTTCAGATTTCTAAAGAAAATGAAATTCACCTATCACATGATCTCGATTCAATTTACTCATGAACTTTAATAAAGAGCTAAAACATGAGAGCTATCAACATGAACATTTTACATACATGAAAGGGAACAAACTAGCATGGATTTTTCATATTTTTAAACACCTACATAGACCTTTTCACATGCTTTAGGTTGCTGATTTCATATGGTTTCATGGCTGAAAATCTATGCATGAGAGCTGCAATAATGCATAAAACATATCATGTTAACAACCATTCGTGCTATCTTGTGCCCGTGTTCACTAATTATCCATAACATGGATTCTAGACATCTTTGCACATTTAAACATGATGATAATAACATGAATTTACTGAATTCACATGGTTTCAGATTTGTCTCACATAGGTTTCAATAACACATTTTTCACATCTTGAGTTTCACATTTTCTTTACATAATTCCCTCTTTCACATGGTTCACTTTACACATACACATTCACATTGTCACTTACACATTTACACATGGACACATGCACATTACACATTTCACATTACACATTTTAGGTGCCGTGACACATAGTCCAAACACCAAAGAAGGACATATACACATCACATTACACATAGACGCCATCTAGGCATTCCAATGGCGACTCTTGGATTGCGCAGACGGGAGAACAAGTCTCCACCCTAACCAGTGTACTTGTCCACCTCCAGGATTTCCCCCTAATGCCCTTAGGGTCACTTAACACACTGAACTTTCTCAGGGGGACTTTTTCCTGATACAGCTCCATTGCCCTCTACGGAAGCAGTGTCACATTGGCACAGTTACACATTTACACATTTACCGTTTTACACATGGTTTTACATTTTACACTTTTCATCACATTCACTTTCTTACTCACATGAATATCTATGTTTTTTTTTCCTAACATGGTACTACAGAATTTCAAGAGTTTAACACACAGTAGTAAACACATAATCATGTTGGTTTAGACCATAACTAATCACATTACGATAATATGCATAAATTATCACATTCACATGAAAATACATAACTTTTATTTACAGATCCAAACGACCTGAAATTTTAACCACATGCTGTTTTCGGGTTCAAGATTATACCCTCAATTTTTCAGATTTTTCTGAGCTACATGGAATTCACAGTAAATAAAACACCTAATTAGCATGCCATTCACAATTTAATTTAACATGGAGTTTAACACATCTTGCAATTACCACTTACTATTTTAAACAGAGGCTACTAATATATTTACATGATTTGAGAATACGAAATTTCCCTAAAGCATACATCTATGGATTTCATCACAACCATTCTTGCATGCTTTTATTTACCAAGCCGGATTTATTAGCAAATTACACAAGCATGGATAAATTACCAAAATTGCAAATACATATACTGACCCACTAACCTTCATGATCAGACCAAAACAAGGCATTCATACTAATCCTAATCATGAAACATGGATTTGCAAGAATTTCCACAATTCATGCTCACAAGTTTAAGGGATACCATTTCCCACATTCACCATCACACCCCACATTCATTCACACACCACAATTAACACTATACATAGAGTATAATGTTTACCATATATCCTCATCACGGAAACCATATCGAAATAATGTAGAAGAAGGGCAGAACAGTTCACTGTTCTGTCCTGAGAACTTGGCGGCGGTCTCTGGCCGCTGACTCAGGGTCAGCGGCATGGTCGATGGACGCCAAGCATGATCTGGGCATCCAAGGACCTTGCCGTCGAATCAGGTCTGTGCAGAAACACAGACCCGAGCTTTGAAACTTGGTGAATGGGAGGGTCTAGGACTCGAGGAAAAATGCTTAAAAATCATAAAACTGACCTAGACTCATAAGGGGACATCATGGGTAGGTCACTTGCCTTTCAAAAATTTCTCCAAGGGATCTAGGGCTCGGTGAAGACCTCCTTGGGCAGTCCCAAGAAAGTTGCAGAAAGGCCTCCAAGATCACCTTCCTCCAGGTTCTTGGATGAGCTCCATAGCAAGGGGACGATGGGGAAGCCTTCTCCTTGCTCCAGCTTCCTTCTTGTCGGGGAAGATGGCCGGATCAACCTCCAAGGGGTCGGATTTTGGGTGCCAAGGTGGGGTTTTCTCACAGTTTTCTCTCTAGGGTTTTTCCTCTCTCTTTCTCCTCTTGCAAGGGTGAAGGGAAGAGTGGGGAGAGGCCATTTCGGGTTTAGACTTAAGGAGAGTCTCTCTCCCACTCACTAGGGTGATAGGACACCCTCAGAGCCGTTGGGGGACATCCCCCAATGGGTGGCCATACCTTGTTTCAGAAGCTTGCAGCTCTGCTGCGCGTGCAGGTCAGAGAAATTGGCGTCCATATCGCTGGACGCCAGGATGAGTGTTAGCGTCCATGTCTGGACGCTGACACCACCTAAACGGCCTGGGGTTGACGCCAAGATGGCCTTCGGCCAGAACTCTAAATTATGCAGAAAACCATGCATACCATGCATATATACATGCAATATGTATACGGTATTATATTCATACTATCACCATGCAATACATGCATTATCTATATTTAATATAAACACATGCACACATAATTATACTAATTAATGCGTACGTAAATATGTACATACATACACAAGTACAAACATACACACATAAATACAAATAATGCGACGGAAATTAGAGGGCCTTACAGAAAACTTCGTTGTAGTCTATTCCTTCCTTTGTGAGTATCCTTATGCACCAACCTTGCCTTGTACCTTTCTCCTTCCTTTCTGATGTAGCTTCCTTCTTTCTATAGACCCACTTGCAACCTGGCTTTCTTTCCTTTTGGAAGTTCTACCAACTCACAAGTCTTGTTTTTGTGTAGTGACTCACTTCTTCCACCATGGCTTCCATCCACCTGTCCTGTTCTGGACGGATATTGCCTCCCTGAAAGAATCTGGATCTCCACAACTAGAAACAAAAGCAAATGAAACATATCCTTAAAACCATACCTCGTTGACGGTTTAATAGTCCGTCGTGGTCTATCAGAAATCAGAGTCTCCTGCGGACGATCTTCTTGCTCGGCATCTGGTGATTCCTCTTGAATTTCTTTTCGATTAAAGAACCTCCCTCAAGCTCCACCTGAACTCTTGACTTTCCTTTGTCATCATCTCTGACAATATTATCTCCCCTTCTCTTAGCATAGATGCCTCATCAAACACCACATCTTTGCTTATGACTACCTTCCTTTTCTCTGGATCCCAGAATTTATATCCCCACTTCACTTAGATAGCTGATGAAGGTTACACCTTCTAGACTTAGGATCCAACTTGGACCGTTGCTCTACTTGGATGTGGACATATGCTGGACAACAAAAATTTTCAGCCTAGAATAACAATCTCCTTATTCCTCCACACCTCCTCAGCAACCTTTCCCTCCAACTTTGAAGAAGGTGACCTGTTAACTAATAACATGCTGTTTTTACGCTTCAGCCCAAAAGTTTTTAGGGAGACCGGCCTGAATCCTCATACATCTTTCCCTTTCAAGCAGTGTCCTGTTCATTCTTTCTGCTACCCCATTTTGCTGTGGGGTCCCTGGAGCTGTGAAATTTCTCATAATTCCTTCATCTTTGCAGTAATCAATGAACTCAGTTGACTTGTATTCAATGTCATTATCAGACCTGATGCACTTCACATGCTCCCCTATCTATTTTCAACCATGGCTTTCCACTGCTTGAACTTTGTAAATACTTCTGATTTGTGCTTCATGAAGTATACCCACACCTTCCTTGAGCAATCATCAATGAAGGTTACAAAATATAAAGATCCCGCCTTTGAGGTGTAGACACTGCCCCACACATCTATGTGAACATATTCTAGCACTCCTTGCTCCTGTATGTTGAAGTTTTGTAATTTACTCTACACTGCTTCCATAACACGCAGTGTTTGCAGAAATCTAACTTGCATGTTTTCACACCATTTAGCAATTCCTTTGGCAGTTCCATCATACCCCTCTTAGTCATGTGCCCAAGTAGCATGTGCCAAAGAGCGGTATCATTTGTGCTGGTCTCAAATGAAGCTGTGTAGCAGCAACATTTCCACAATTGTACTCCCTATGAAGCCTGTACAGATTGTGTTCAATTCGTTTACCTTCATCACAACCAGGGACACCTTACTGACTTTGAACATGCCACTGCCAGGAGCTGCTGAAAGTCCATGCCCGGTCTCTCTAATTGACCAAGAGAGGATTATGAGGCCCTCGAATTTCGTTGCATTATTTTATTTCGTGTAAATAATTCATGTTTGTGTATGCATAGATGTACATATCTACGTATGTATTAACTAGTTATACTTATGTGTGCATGTGTATAATTAGTTGTAAATAATGTATGAATTGCATGGTGGTAGTGTGTACATGATAGCATATGTATGGCATGTATATGTGTATAGTTAAGCATGGTTTCTGCATGTTTTGAGTTCTGGCCGAAGGACCCAATTGGCGTCCACATGGATGGACGTCCATGCTGAGTCAGCGTCCACCTCGATGGACGCCAATGCTTAAGTCAACGTCCATTGATATGGACGTTAAGATCTCTGACATGCATGCATGCAGAGCCCAAATTTCTGGGGACAAGCAACCCCAGCCATTGGGGAGCTGTCCCCAACGGCTGTGAAGGCCTCACATCACCCCTGCGGGAAAGGAGAGACCCCTCTCCTTTAAACCAACCTCCCCTTGCAAACCCCAGAGCTCTCTTTGGCTCTTTGCAAAGAGGAGAAGAAGAAAACCTAGTTCTGGTCTGTGAGAAAAGCTGGACTTTGCAAGCTCGGATCCATCAGTGTGAAGGTGTTCCCGGCGTTCTACTGCAACAAGGAGGTAGCTGGAACATCGAGGAAGAGTTCCCCGACCTTGGCTTGCTGAGGAGACTGATCAAGAACCGGAGGAAGATGTTCTGGAGGCTTCTTGGGACTGCCCAAGGAGAGCTTCTACGAACCCTAGATCCCTTTGGAGTATTTTCAGAGGCAAGTAACCTACACACATCGTCCATGTAGGTGTCCAGTAGGGTTTTCTTATTTTTACACATTTTTCCTCGTGTCCTAGATCCCCCATTCTTCTTGTGTTTGGAGCTCGGATGTGCATTCTTGCAGAGACCTGAACTTGACGGCAAGATCCCTTGTCGTCAAGATCTTCATTAACGGCCAACGATGTTGCCGTTAAGCTCTATTAACGGCCCGAGTATGCCGTTAAGTTCGTCAGGACAGAACAGTGAGCTGTTCTCTCCTTCTATATGACTATTTTCGATGTGTTTTCGCGATGAGGATATAATGTAACTCCTATATGCTATGTACCCTAGTTAATGTGGTGTGTGGGAGAATGATTTTGCATATTTTGTGGATGGTAGAGTTTATTAGTTTATTGAAATGCATGTGGAAGAAATAGCCATGTATGTTTCCCCCACTATTCTAATGATCCGTGGGAAATTTGGATGCCCTAATTTTGTTAGACCATGAGTGGGTGATTCAGTTTGTGCTTTGAATTTCTGGGAATTTCTCCATGCTCACATGATTTACTGAAATTTCTGAAATGGAATTAGAAAACATGCGTAGGTCTTGTAAAATCTCCTGTAAATTGTGTGTTGTGTAATAAATTCCGGGGAAATTTCCTGTGGTGTTGTGTATGTTGGGTTCAGGGCTACGAACTGTTAAACTGAATATTCATGTGGTGTGCCATGATAAATTGAATTACGAATGATATGAGGATTGATATCTAATTTTCTGTAATTGCATTATGAGTCAGAAAATGTGAAATTTTGCATGTGAGGTCATAAACCTGTAATCAGCATGTGGTTAAATTTTCAGGCTGTTTGGACAACTG
Source organism: Colocasia esculenta (assembly GCA_014218235.1). Lineage (NCBI taxonomy): Eukaryota > Viridiplantae > Streptophyta > Magnoliopsida > Alismatales > Araceae > Colocasia > Colocasia esculenta. The sequence continues at coordinate 119,235,546 of CM024761.1, forward strand.
TAGAATGCAATATGAAACTTCCATGCGAAAATATGTGAATAATGCATGCTATTGTGAAAATGATTTGAAATGCGCGTGCAACCTGATTTATGCAACTTACTGAATGTGTAATCTCTGTCATCTGTAGTATCATGCTAGGAAAACAGAGCCATGTGTGTGAATGAGAGAATGTAAAGATGTGTGTGCGCCATGTGTAAATATGTGTGTTAAAAATCGGTATGTGTAATGTGTAAGACTGTGCCAAGTGTGACACTGCTTCCATAGAGGGCCGTGGAACCGTATCATGGAAAAGTCCCTATGAGAAGGTTCAATGTGTTAAGATCCTAAGGGCATTAGGATGAAATCCTGGAGGTGGACAAGTACCACTGGTTAGGGTGGAGACTTGTTCTCCCGGTCTGCGCAGTCCAAGAGTCGTCACTGTATTGCCTAGGTGGCGTCTATGTGTATGTGATGTGTATGTGTCCTTCTAATGGTGGTTTGGACTATGTGTCACGGCACTAAAGTGTAAAATGTGAAAATGTGAAATGTGAATGTGATCATGTGTAAATTGTGTAGTGTGAATATGTGTAAATGTGAAATGTGTGAAAAGTGAACTATGTGAATGAGGAAATTGTGCAACCATGTGAAACTAATGTATTAGATGATGAAATGGTGATCCATGATATGTTAATGTTAAACTTGTGTCATAACAGCAACCTAATCGTAGTTATGAAAATGCTTTACATGTGTACAAATGCGTAGAATCCATGCTAGTAGCATTTCTTACTTATGTGTAAATGTTTCCATGTTTAAGCGCCACCATGATATAGTTAATTGAGATTGTAGCTCTCATGTGATTTGTTGTGAACTTCTAATTCATGCCAAAACAGCAAGCTAAAAGTGTATAAAACGATAATGTGCATGTGCAAGAATGTGTAGAAATCATGATAGGAAGGTCTCATTTCATGTATGCAAGCACACCATGTTTGGTTGCTCTCATGTTTTGCTTAATTGGAGGTAAAACCTTTATGTGATGGAATAAGTAGGAAGCATGTAATAGGACGTTTTATTTTGGAAAATCTGAAATCATGAACCATGTGTTTACTTTGGTAGAATTACCATAATAGGTTGTCTCTTATTGATGTCAAGCATGCTACATGTTTTGTCTTGTGACTTGGGATGAAAACCGGCTATGATATGTGCATGTATGATATGTGTGGTGTTATTTGCTGAGTCTTTTAGACTCATTACTTGCTTCGGCGTACAGGTTTAGTAGGTGATACACCTTTGGAGGAGACCGTGGAGAGCGACTCCGAGCGCGGGGAGTAGCTTGACGGAGTTGTAGAGTGACTTTTGCTTCCATTGTATGTAACAAGGCATTGTAATAGAACTATTAAGGAATTTGTGGACAAACTATGTATTTTATTTGGCACTTCTTTTATGTGGATTAAGTGGACTTTAGATCTTTAAATTGTTTCATGAATCATGTATGTTAAATGTGGATGATGAGATGAATGAAAGACATGGTTCTTTTACTTCCGCTACTCTGTATTTATATTTGTGTGTATCTCAATCGTATGTTATTGTTTGGGTAAATGCCCCACTGTGATAACGTTCACTATACCGACGTGGGTTGGTATAACCGTACCGGTATAATGAGGGTCGTCACAGGGATTGGTATCAGAGCGACCGATTGAGATTATACATAAATATACATGAATCATCATCTTCATTACATACTAAGTCTACATAAGGATGTCCACATGTGTAGAATTGATTAATAATGAATGAAAATAGATAAGAAAATGGTTAGGAAATAAATTAACGTAGCTCTAATAGTGGCTGAAATTCATTGCAGCCATGGCTTCGAGAGGTAGGCGTGGCGGAGCGCCGGCCCGAGAGGACGAGCCGAGACGTGAGGAGCGGGCGGAGCAGCAGGCCCGGCACCTCAGGGTCCTGTACTTCCCCCACCGCCGCCTGTGGATTATGGAGTATTCATGCAAGGTCTGGTGCAAGCCATGCAGACGCAGGCTCATACTCAGGCTGCACTCCAGGCACAGTTGGAGGCCCAGGTTAGCATAATTAATGCAAGTGTAGTCTGTTTATTTAATTGTATGATGTTATGTTGAATGTGTACTATTTGTTGTTGGATGTAGCAGGCTCAAGTACCAGCTCAGGACCATGGTGGACCTTCCATCATGGAGAGATTCAAGAGGATGCTACCACCCTCTTTCAAGGGGGAGAGCGATCCATTGTTGGCAGAAAGCTGGATGAGGGAGATAGAAAAGATCTTCCGAGCCATCAGGTGTGCAGATGAGGATAAGGTCACATTAGCCACCTACATGCTACAGGTATGCTTTAGTTTATATGCTTGTATGTTCTGTTAAGTTAGATTTGTTTAGATGGTGCTTATGAACGGTGTACTGCAGGAAAGAGCTGATGTATGGTGGGCTTCATTGCTGCGTACCCGGTTTGAAGACGGCGCGGTTGATGTTGCTTGGGACGAGTTCGTGAGGCTCTTTCGGGCCAAGTTCACCCCGAGCATATTCAAGATCGGATGGAGCAGGAGTTCCTCTCTTTGACGCAAGGCTCCATGACCGTGCTAGAGTATGAGGCAAGGTTTGCAGAACTATCTAAGTATGCACCTCATATCGTGACAGATGAGCGCAGGAAAGCAAAGAAGTTTGTGATGGGACTCAAGCCATCACTGAGGACGAGGCTAGTGGCGTTCGACCATCGCACCTTGGACGAGGCACTTAGTGCTGCTTGCAGACAGGAGGGTGAGATGGAGCAATACCTTGAAGAGAAGAAGGCTTCGCAGAAGAGGCCTGCAGCTACGTTCCAGCGGCAGGACAAGAAGAAGAAAGCGGTGTACCAGACACAACAGCGATCAGTAGCAGTCGGCAATGCTCAGGTACCCTCTGTACGTTCCCCTGGTGTGAAGAAAGAGTGTCCCCACTGTGGGAAGACACATGGTGGTTCCGAATGTTGGATGATTACGGGAAAGTGCTTGAAGTGCGGAAGTAGCGACCACAAGATCAAGGATTGTCCAAGACTTCAGCAGGAAGCTCAGCGTGGAGCGCCAGCCCCAGCAGCGTGGTAGCGGCAGCAGCGCCAGCTACAGGAAGACCAGGAAGGCCTCGAGCCCCAGCTCGAGTGTTTGCTTTAGCGCACGCGGGACGCCGAGCAGGCGGAGCATGTCACCGAAGGTACGGTTTTACTTCTAGGTGTGCACGCTCGGGTTTTGTTTGATACGGGTGCTACTCACTCGTCATTTTCGAGCGGTTCGCTAGGCAGTTAGCCCTAGAGTCAGGCATAGAGTCTGAGGATTTAGAGGTCCCTTTGTCTGTGCACACCCCTGCGGGTACAGTATCGACTAGGAAGTGCATTCCGTCGTTACCTGTGTGCATTGAGGATAGAATCCTAGATGGGTGTTCTTCTTGCTAAAGATGAAGGACTATGATGCTATTCTTGGTCTGGATTGGCTAGAGGAGCACTATGCGTTAGTGGATTGTCGTGGGAAGAGGATTGTTTTCCGCATTCCTGGTGAGGACGAGTTCTCTCATCCCTTGCCAAGGAACTTGGCGGGAAAGATGGTCATCTCTGCCATGAAGGCGATGCGCATGGTAAACAAGGGTTGTGACGCTTTCTTGCCAGCGTGGTATTAGTACCAGAGGCTGATGAGTCACCTACTCTTGCAGAGATTGATGTGGTGCAGGACTTTCCAGATGTCTTTCCTGATGATTTGTCTGGTTTGCCACCGATAGAGAGATAGAGTTTACCATAGAGTTGCTTCCGGGCACCTCTCCTATCTCAAAGGCTCCATATCGGATGGCACCTGCGGAGTTAGCCGAGTTAAGGAGGCAGTTGCAAGAGTTGCTAGATAAGGGATTTATTCGCCCTAGTGTTTCCCCTTGGGGCGCACCTGTATTATTCGTCAAGAAGAAAGACGGGTCACTTAGGTTATGCATTGACTACAGAAAGCTGAACCAAGTGACTGTGAAGAACAGGTATCCCTTACCTCGTATTGATGATTTGTTTGACCAGTTGCAAGATGCATCAGTCTTTTCTAAGATTGATTTGCGATCTGGGTATCATCAGTTGAGGATTCAGAGTGAGGATGTGTCCAAGACGGCATTCAGATCCCGTTATGGACATTATGAGTTTTTGGTTCTTCCTTTCGGATTGACCAACGCCCCTGCAGCGTTCATGGATCTCATGAACAGGTGTTTAGGCCGTACCTAGATAGCTTTGTTGTGGTGTTTATTGATGATGTGCTGGTCTACTCTTCGGACGAGGCCACACACCGTCAGCATTTGAGGGTAGTATTAGAGGTTCTTCGTGAGCACAAGCTGTATGCTAAGTTCAGCAAGTGCGATTTTGGTTGCGCGAGGTTCATTTCCTCGGGCATGTTATCTCCGGTGCTGGTGTTGCAGTTGACCCAGCAAAGGTCCAGGCAGTTATGGATTGGGAGATTCCCAAGACCCCTTCGGAGATTCGTAGTTTTCTGGGTTTGGCTGTTACTATCGGCGATTCATTGAGGGATTTTCATCCATCGCCGCCCCATTGACTCAGCTCACCAGAAAGGGAGTGAAGTTTGTATGGTCCGAGAAGTGTGAGAGTAGTTTTCAATTGTTGAAGACTAAGCTCACGTCAGCTCCGGTGTTAGTCTTACCGAGCGGTGTAGAGGGTTTTGCTATCTACACGGATGCGTCTCGGATTGGTTTAGGCTGTGTGCTAATGCAGCAAGGAAGGGTAGTGGCTTATGCTTCTCGTCAGTTGAAGGAGCATGAGAGAAAACTATCCGACTCATGATTTGGAGCTCGCAGCAGTGGTTCATGCACTAAAGATCTGGAGGCACTATCTTTATGGTGTCAGATTTGAGGTGTTTACCGACCACAAGCTTGAAGTATTTTTTCTCCCAAAAGGAATTAAACCTGAGGCAGAGAAGATGGATTGAGTTCTTGAAGGACTATGACTTCGACCTTCAGTATCACCCTGGGAAGGCGAATGTCGTAGCGGATGCTCTGAGTAGAAAGAGGCCATCTCTCCAGCAGGATTGGAAGATGTTGGAGGATGCGGCTTGCGCGTTGACTGAGTTAGAGCCATCGCTATGCCAGGCTTTTGTAGCTCAGTTATCTCTTAGGTCCTCGGTTTGGATGAGGTGATCGAGCAACAGAAAGCCGACCCTAGACTCTTAGAGTTAGTGGGCAAGGCAGGCATTGCTCTAGACTCTTAGAGTTAGTGGGCAACGGCAGGCATTCTCGTGATGAGGACGATGTGATTAGATTTCCCTCACCGTTTTGTGTCCTGATTTGGCAGATGTCCATGAGCATGTGTTAGCGGAGGCTCATAGATACGATTCTCTATTCATACCGGTAACATGAAAATGTACCAGGATTGGAAGAGGTCCTTTTGGTGGTCTGGCATGAAGAGGGATTTAGCGGATTATGTATCCCGTGTTTAGTATGCCAGCAAGTAAAGGTCGAGCGACACGACCATCTGGCCTTATGCAAAGGATGGAGATCCCAGTGTGGAAGTGGGAAGCTGTCACTATGGACTTTTTTTCGGGTTTGCCTCGATCTAGAAGGGGCAATGACTCGATTTGGTTAGTTGTAGATAGATTCTCGAAGACTGCACATTTTTTACCGATGAAGAAAGCAGTCGGTTGAGAGCTTAGCTAGATTGTATGTTAGTAGTGTGGTTAGATGCATGGTGTGCCGAAGTCGATCATTTCAGATCGAGAATCCGATATTTACTTTGAGGTTGTGGAAGGGTCTTCAGCATGCGTTAGTTCGGAGCTGAAGCTCAGTTCGGCGTTTCATCCCCAGACTGATGGACAGTTCGAGAGGACTACCAGACGCTCGAGGATATGTTGAGAGCGTGTGTACTGGACTGGGAAGATGATTGGGAGCGTCATTTACCTCTAGTGAAGTTCGCATACAACAACAGCTTTCATGCGAGTATTGGTATGGCTCCATTTGAGGCGTTGTATGGTAGGCCTTGCAGATCTCCTTTATGTTGGGAGGAGACCGGTGATAGGCAGCTGGTCGGTCCGGAGTTAGTGCAGGAGACTTCGGATAAAGTCTAGCTTATCAGAAAGAGGCTTGTTGCGGCGCAGGATAGGCAGAAGAGCTACGCCGACAACAGAAGGAAGGATTTGGAGTTCGAGGTGGGTGAAAATGTCTTCTTGAAGATATCACCTACTCGTGGTGTCGTCAGATTTGGCAGGCATAGTAAGTTAGCCCTAGATTCATTGGCCCGTATGAGATTCCAGACGATTGGGCAGCGTGGCATATGAGCTAGCTTTACCCCCGCTTTAGCTAGTGTTCATCCTATTTTCCACGTTTCTATGCTCAGGAAGTATGTCTGAGATCATCTCATGTGATTAGTCATGAGCCAGTGGAGATTCAGCCAGATTTTCGTATGTGGAGCAACCAGTAGCTATTCTTGACCGGAAGGTTCAGCATCTCCGGAACAAGGGTATTGCGTTGGTGAAAGTTCTATGGCGGAACTTCTCGCGAGAGGAGGCTACTTGGGAGCTTGAGATGCGATGAAGAAGAAGTATCCCCGTTTGTTTGAGTAGTTTTGTTTAAACTTCGAGGACGAAGTTTCTTTAAGGGGGAGAGGGTGTAAGGCCCTCGAATTTCATTGCATTATTTTATTTCGTGTAAATAATTCATGTTTATGTATGCATAGATGTACATATCTACGTATGTATTAACTAGTTATACTTATGTGTGCATGTGTATAATTAGTTGTAAATAATGTATGAATTGCATGGTGGTAGTGTGTACATGATAGCATATGTATGGCATGTATATGTGTATAAGTTAAGCATGGTTTCTGCATGTTTTGAGTTCTGGCCGAAGGACCCATTGGCGTCCACATGGATGGACGTCTATGCTGAGTCAGCGTCCACCTCGATGGACGCCAATGCTTAAGTCAACGTCCATTGATATGGACGTTAAGATCTCTGACATGCATGCATGCAGAGCCCAAATTTCTGGGGACAAGCAACCCCAGCCATTGGGAGCTATCCCCAACGGCTGTGAAGGCCTCACATCCCCTGCGGGAAAGGAGAGACCCCCTCCTTTAAACCAACCTCCCCTTGCAAACCCCAGAGCTCTCTTTGGCTCTTTGCAAAGAGGAGAAGAAGAAACCTAGTTTTGGTCTGTGAAAAGTTGGACTTTGCAAGCTCAGATCCATCAGTGTGAAGGTGTTCCCAGCATTCTACTACAACAAGGAGGTAGCTGGAACATCGAGGAAGAGTTCCCCGACCTTGGCTTGCTGAGGAGACTGATCAAGAACCCGAAGGAAGACGTTTCTGGAGGCTTCTTGGGACTGCCCAGGAGAACTTCTACGAACCCTAGATCCCTTTGGAGTTTTTAGAGGCAAGTAACCTACACACATCGTCCATGTAGGTGTCTAGTAGGGTTTTCTTATTTTTACACATTTTTCCTCGTGTCCTAGATCCCCCATTCTTCTTGTGTTTGGAGCTCGGGTCTGCATTCTTGCAGAGACCTAAACTTGACGGCAAGATCCCTTGTCGTCAAGATCTTCATTAACGGCCAACGATGTTGCCGTTAAGCTCCATTAACGGCCGAGTATGCCGTTAAGTTCGTCAGGACAGAACAGTGAGCTGTTCTCTCCTTCTATATGACTATTTTCGATGTGTTTTTGTGATGAGGATATAATGTAACTCCTATATGCTATGTACCCTAGTTAATGTGGTGTGTGGGAGAATGATTTGCATATTTTGTGGATGGTAGAGTTTATTAGTTTATTGAAATGCATGTGGAAGAAATAGCCATGTATGTTTCCCCCACTATTCTAATGATCCGTGGGAAATTTAGATGCCCTAATTTTGTTAGACCATGAGTGGGTGATTCAGTTTGTGCTTTGAATTTCTGGGAATTTCTCCATGCTCATATGATTTACTGAAATTTCTAAATGGAATTAGAAAACATGCGTAGGTCTTGTAAAATCTCCTGTAAATTGTGTGTTGTGTAATAAATCTAGGGAAATTTCTTGTGGTGTTGTGTATGTTGGGTTCAGGGCTACGAACTGTTAAACTGAATATTCATGTGGTGTGCCATGATAAATTGAATTACGAATGATATGAGAATTGATACCTAATTTTCTGTAATTGCATTATGTGTCATAAAAACGTGAAATTTTGCTTGTGAGGTCATAAACCTGTAATCAGCATGTGGTTAAATTTTCAGGCTGTTTGGACAACTGTAGAATGCAATATGAAACTTCCATGCGAAATATGTGAATATTGCATGCTATTGTGAAAATGATTTGAAATGCGCGCGTGCAACCTGATTTATGCAACTTACTGCATGTGTAATCTCTATCATCTGTAGTATCATGCTAGGAAAACAGAGCCATGTGTGTGAATGAGAGAATGTAAAGATGTGTGTGCGCCAGTGTAAATATGTGTGTTAAAAATCGTATGTGTAATGTGTAAGACTGTGCCAAGTGTGACACTGCTTCCATAGAGGGCCGTGGAACCGTATCATGGAAAGTCCCTATGAGAAGGTTCAATGTGTTAAGATCCTAAGGGCATTAGGATGAAATCCTGGAGGTGGACAAGTACCACTGGTTAGGTGGAGACTTGTTCTCCCGGTCTGCGCAGTCCAAGAGTCGTCACTGTATTGCCTAGGTGGCGTCTATGTGTATGTGATTGTATGTGTCCTTCTAATGGTGGTTTGGACTATGTGTCACGGCACTAAAGTGTAAAATGTGAAAATGTGAAATGTGAATGTGATCATGTGTAAATTGTGTAGTATGAATATGTGTAAATGTGAAATGTGTGAAAAGTGAACTATGTGAATGAGGAAATTGTGCACCCATGTGAAACTATGTATTAGATGATGAAATGGTGATTCATGATATGTTAATGTTAAACTTGTGTCATAACAACAACCTAATCGTAGTTATGAAAATGATTTACATGTGTACAATGCGTAGAATCCATGCTAGTAGCATTTCTTACTTATGTGTAAATGTTTCCATGTTTAAGCGACACCATGATATAGTTAATTGAGATTGTAGCTCTCATATGATTTGTTGTGAACTTCTAATTCATGCCAAACAGCAAGCTAAAAGTGTATAAAACGATAATGTGCATGTGCAAGAATGTGTAGAAATCATGATAGGAAGGTCTCATTTCATGAATGCAAGCACACCATGTTTGGTTGCTCTCATGTTTTGCTTAATTGGAGGTAAAAACATTTATGTGATGGAATAAGTAGGAAGCATGTAATAAGACGTTTTATTTTGGAAAATCTGAAATCATGAACCATGTGTTTACTTTGGTAGAATTACCATAATAGGTTGTCTCTTATTGATGTCAAGCATGCTACATGTTTTGTCTTGTGACTTGGGATGAAACCGGCTATGATATGTGCATGTATGATATGTGTGGTGTTATTTGCTGAGTCTTTTAGACTCATTACTTGCTTCGGTGTACAGGTTTAGTAGGTGATACATCTTTGGAGGAGACCGTGGAGAGTGACTCCGAGTGCGGGGAGTAGCTTGACGGAGTTGTAGAGTGACTTTTGCTTCCATTGTATGTAACAAGGCATTGTAATAGAACTATTAAGGAATTTGTGGACAAACTATGTATTTTATTTTGGCACTTCTTTTATGTGGATTAAGTGGACTTTAGATCTTTAAATCGTTTCATGAATCATGTATGTTAAATGTGGATGATGAGATGAATGAAAGACATGGTTCTTTTACTTCTGCTACTCTGTATTTATATTTGTGTGTATCTCAATCGTATGTTATTGTTTGGGTAAATGCCCCACTGTGATAACGTTCACTATACCGACGTGGGTTGGTATAACCGTACCAGTATATGAGGGTCATCACAGATTAATTCTTCTTCAACTCCGGAACATGTCTGACCTCTCCCAGTGTTCTAATCACACCATCATGCATCTGGATTCTGATATTCCCGATACCTATGACCTTACAAGGGTGATCATCACCCAGCACGACAAAACCACCTTCATAGTTCTTGTAGGTGTCAAACCATTCTCTGTGAGGACAATAATGAAACGAGCATCTAGAATCCATAGTCCATGTGTTCAAGAATGAGTCCTTACCTGATGAGGCTACCAATAGCTCTCCATCATCAGAGTTGTCCACTGCCACACTAGCAGAACTTGAAGAAGGCCCGACCTTGTCTTCTTCCTTTCTTTTAGCAAGGACAATCTCTCTTGAAGTGCCCCTTCTGATGGAACTTATAGCACTCTATCTTCTCAGCCTTCTTTGATTTAGACTTTGACCTTGATCGGTTCTTCCCTTGATTCCTGTCTTTTGATCTTCCTCTACCCTTCTTCTTTGCAATCAGCCCCTGCTTGAGAGTCCTCACTACTGTACTTTCTCCTTGCCTCATTAGACCTGAGAACTGTAGCTACCTCCTCAAAAACAAGAGTTTCTTTGCCATACATCAATGTAGTATGAGATGGTCAAAAGAGTACGGAAGAGAACACAATAACATGATTGCTTTATCTTCCTCATCAAACTTGACATCAAGTTGCGACAGATCACTTACCACTTGAGTGAATCGATTCATATGTTGAATCAAATCTCCTCCTTCTATCATCCGAAGACTGTAGAGCTCTTCTTCAAGAAAAGTTTGTTTGTAACATTTTTGGCCATGTAGAGACTTTCTAACTTTTTCCATAATCCATTCGCTGTCTTCTCTGTCATCACATCGTATAGAACTGAATCTGCTATACACATTCGAATGGTGCTGAGCGCCATTTGCTCCAGCTCTTCCCACTCTTCATCATCCATCTTTGCAGACTTCTGCCCTGTCAATGCCCTGATGACCCGCTGTTGCACCCAAATCCTTCACTCTCATCTGCCATAGACTGAAGTTCCCCTTTCCATCGAACTTGTCGAACTCGGCTTTCATCAGTCTGCTCATCCTTGATATGCGTTGAACCATTGAAGATGAACCAGCACCAACCTACACTCTGATACCAATTTGTTGTGCGGAAACGCCCTCTGATGCCTCACCTTCAAGCTCTCGATCGGACATATGCAAGATGAACACAGAAACAGTGCAGAAACAGAGAGAAGAAGAAGAGACAAGACACAAGATTTACGTGGTTCGGATTGGCGATGTGCCAAACCTACTCCACGGAGCCCAACCTCTCTACAGCCGCCTTTTCCACTATGAAGAACCGTACTACAACCCTAGGCCAAAAACATGGCCTAATATACAAAGATGCAAACCGAGGAAACTGTCCAAAAATGGACCCGCCGGAATCGGTCGACCGACCCAGTCAAGTCGGTCGACTGCTTTTCCCAGGACAAACCCCTGCTGGGTTGGGTGAAAAATCGGTCAACCGACCCAGAACAATCAGTCGACCATTTTTCCCAGGAAGGCCTTCTGTCGCGCCCTGCACTGGTCGGTCGACCGCTCTGGCCAGAGCGGTCGACCGATCTGCCCATTGCCGCCCGACCCAGCTTGAACCTCTCCGATTTGATCCATGCCGCGGAGATCACTGGCCTCCGCACTCCTCCACGCTATACCTGAGGAAGAACCTCTCATACTGCTGTTACTGACCCGAGAATACCCCACTGAATTTGAGCCACATCTCAACAAGATGCTTCCCAAGCAGCCCTTTACCTATGGACGTCGACGCCGGGGCTGCTCTTTGACCCCACCCTGTAGCTGGGGAAGCCATGGCCGCTGGAGGAGCTGCTCCTCCACACCTTCCGCTGTTTCCTTTCCTGCTGAAGGACTACAAGGCACTCTCTCTCTCTCTCTCTCTCTTCTTGCACCTTCTCCCCCCTGCACCTCCTCGCCTCTCCGCAAGCTGCCCACCGCCCAGCCCAACCCCCTCCTCCCCAAGGACCTCGCCCTGCTGACTTCTTCCCCTCCTCCCGGCCCTCAAGTGCGTCCTCCTTCTTCAGCTCGCATGCGCCCATCGCTTCTCCTTCACTGACTCTGTCCTCCGCAGCATCTCTTCTCCAGGCCTCTTCGCCTCTCTCAACCAAGTCTATGCCGATGACGGGGTCCGTCGCACCTTCCACTACATGCTGAGGAACACCAACTGCAGGCCCTGCCCCAAGCACCTCAACTGTGTCCCCTCCGCCCTGGCGGCCCGCCCAGACCATCTCTACGCCGCTCTCGACATTTAGCAGTGTGAAGGTAGAGAGGAACCAACATGTTGGGTGGGCTGCTTTCTAATGTATGATTCATATCCGTGAGTTAAAAATCTTTCTTTCCTCTGTTTCATGTATCAAGAGAAGGAAAAAAAAAGGGCACTATTATGATGAAAGATATTGTGTGTTCTTGGCTCAGTGAAAAATAAGTTAGAAATCGATGTTAGATGTATTCGTTGGGAAGCTCTACCAGACATTTATATAAATGGTTTTTCATATCATTATTTTCTGTGGCAAGTCATACAAGAAACTATTGTTTGGTCTTTATAAGTGGGAGGTTTTGATATTGTGTTCAGCAGCTTCAGTTATGATGTGATTACATGCATGGTGTTGTATCAGATGCCGAGGTGCTGGAACTGGATGAGTTGTTGGGGGTGAAGAAGCCAGCCTGAAGCTTCTGCCAGTGGAGATAAGGGCTCGCCGTCGCAAACCATGTCGACGGGTTCATGTTGTGGCTATCAGCATCGACATTTGCATGCTGCACCGGCATCTACTAGCTACTGCTTTGTACATCTCTATTTGTTTTTCTGGATATTATTCATCCCTTTCCTTTCTTTAGAAGTATATTTGTCTTCTATCTTCCAGCTCCATCATCTACCCTCCATCGACTGCTTCTGCATGCTCCATCTTTCAGTGACGTGTGTTTTTAATATTTTCTATAAATTTAATTAGACAATCTATGTTTTATTTTCTTTGAAACCATTCCAAATACATGCATCAATTATTTTCATATGTTCTTCAACCAAACAAATCCTATTTAGGGGTGGAGGGGCCAATTGCGTTGTACAAGGAGTTCATCTTGAACAGTATCCAGGCAAGGCCTTCACCGTCGTCCTCTTGATCACCCTGGAGCAGGTCCGTTCACATTTTTTTTAAATTTTTGTGATTACTGTAGCGTAGCACAACAATTTATTTTTTTTTTTTTTTAGTTTTAAATTTTTATTTTAAAATTGAATTTTAAAAGAGACAATTTTTCATTTTATAGTTTTTTTAAAATATATTAAAAATATCATTAAAAATATGCACATGTTTATATATTTATAGATTAAATGGTAATATCTATATTTTAGTAGATATATTAGCGAGTTAAGAAGTGCTAAAATAAGGGATCGATGAGTTTATTTTACACTTCTAAAGATTTTTTATAGGCCAAAAAACTTGCATAAGAAAGATAGAATTATTTGTATAATCTCTTCCAGTGGACTTGATGGTTTAAGTTGTTTCCTGCACCGATTATTTGATTAAATAACATATTTTAATAAGTATGTAATTAGTACTAAAATCCGTCCTATTATGGTCTTAGGTTTTAATGTACATATTGACATATTAAAACAGTTTAACATTTTAATGTGCATGTTAATTTAATTTATGTTCATGTTCCTGACAGTTCCATGAGGGAATCCACGGAGTACGGAGAATTACGGAGGTCTTAAGAGAAAGGTCACTAGACTGTCGATATGAAATGACCGGTCATGAGTTTTCAATCCCCCAAGAAGGGGCTACCTATATGTGCAATGTGACGTGTAGAGCGTGTCTCAATCCACAATCCACCAGGTAAAAACAAGATGGAAAGCTTATAACAAACATGCATGACATGTATGTAATTCAATCTATCACATGGTTGTTGTACTTTTACATATAATCACTTTTAATTATGGACATGACAAAATATGGTCAATATATATCAATCACATGATCACATGGTAGACGAGATTAATCAATCATTAGCACTTAGAATAGAAGTTCATATTCTTATGGATTTCATGTAGGTTGATCACTTTATATTTCTACAATTAAATCCAAACACTTATCAATTCAAGATTTACAGAAATTATAGAATTCTAGATTAAGCACAGATCATAATTAAGATAGATTGAGTGTGTAAAATAAGAATTCAGGGATACTTGGATGATAGTTGAACTGATTAGTAAGGTGCCTATCAATCATCTAGCGTTCAATGAAATCAAACTACAAGAACTATCAATCATCTAGCGTTCAATGAAATCAAACTACAAGAACAGAAGGATTTAAGGTGGTTCGGACTACACAACTTATGTATCCTATGTTCACCATCCACACACACACACAATCTACTTTATCAAGCAAGTCTAAAACCCACACACACAATACCCCACAATCTGAGATGAACAAGATCTCAGATCAAAGCACACACACACACATGAGATTGAGCACAAGGATTGCTCAATTCTCACAATACACAGTGAACAAGATGAAATTCAAGTACATAACCAATTTAGGGTTTGAAGAATGGTAGAATAGAGAAAACTAGTTTCGATTCCCCTTTTAAGCCAGATTGCAAGTTCTTTGACTTCCAGCTTTAGGTAATTGATGTAATCCCACGAGACTTGGTGCTGAATTTAATTTGCAATCACCCTCTGTAGATGGATCTTGAAATCTTCAAGTCTGGAACTCGAGCAGAACTCTAGAGAGCTTTTCTATGGCCGCCACAGGCTCTATCTGGGATGTGTGTATTGGGGTCTATGTCCCAATAGTACGAGGATGAGGGGTATTTATAGTCCCATGTATCCACATAGTAACTTGGAGTGCATGGGCACATAATTCTCGCTCAATTCAACTAGCCTAGAAGTGACACGTGTTTAGGGTTTCTTCAGTTTTTGATCTTCTAGTCGAAGTGTGTCGACACATGATGATTGTGTGTTGACACATGTAACTTGAATTCTGTGACAACTTCTCTAGAATTCAACATGTGTCGACACATGATTGACTTGTGTCGACGCACCTGATCTTAATGTATATAATTGCTCACGGGGAAGGCTCATATGTCGACACCCTAATAGGGGTGTATCGACACGACATACTGTATTATACAAAATCTTCCAGTCGAAGTGTGTCGACACATGATGATTGTGTGTCGACACATGTAACCTGAATTCTGTGACAGCTTCTCTGGAATTCAATATGTGTCGACACATGATTGACTTGTGGTGACACAGCTGACCTCAAAGTATATAATTGCTCATGGTAAAGGCTCATATGTCGACACCACAGACTGTATTCTACAAAATCTGCTTCCCAGAAATACATGATGTGTCGACACCACTGATAAATATTGCTCACGAAAGAGGCATGATGTCAACACCCTGACAAGGGTGTGTCGACACTACTGACTTCATTTCATTTTCTCTTGAATTAAACAGAAGAAAAAGAGTTAGATATGGTTTGAGCTATAAATTTTAGCTTATATGGATCATAATTAAATATCATTAAAATAAGAGATACAATAACATAGTTTCATACTTACATACTTACATAATTATGTAACTTACATAGTTAGTGAAGTACAAATTATATACTTACATAGTAACATCTATACTATTATAATATAACTCAGTCTTGAAGCAGTCACGTAGCATCACCAAGACATTCATATTCTCGCCAAAACTTACAAATACCTCTCCTACCTCACTCCTTTAATGCAGCTATTTTAGGAAGGCAAGTCTCTCACCTAAAGTTGTGAAGAAAGCTTCTAAAATCGACATGTTAAATCTTGTTAAATCTTGTACAATTTTTTGTTTAAAAAATTACAATTTTATACCACTAAGAAACAACTACCCGTTGTAATTTTTAAAATCTTACTAAATCTTCCAAAGCAAATTTAAAAATACCAATGATAAGACTTGTTTGCAGTTTTATACCACTAAGAAATGACTATTCGTAACAGTTTTATATCATTTTGTAATTTTTTAAATCTTGCTAATATATATATATATATATATATTAAAATATATTAAAAATATTTAAATTTAAAAACTTTCATGCATCGCACATATAGTCATCTAGTACTTATATATTTACATAGTTATATAGTTACGTAGGGAGGGACTTAAAAATAAGTCCAATACAAAATAAGAATGATACGTTGCTAAAAAATCAGATAAAAATTTAAAAATAATATAAATCTTCTATTTTAAAATATTATTAATTCTACCTATATTTATACACTTTGGTTGAAGGTAAAAGTAGATTAACCTAGGGTAGTTTAACCCCAAAAAATACGTATTTCACTTTGGTTGCTACTTTTGAGATAGAGATCGGGTTATTTATTTTTTTAGTCAACTATTATTTTTGACTTCACTTATTTTCATGTGAAAAAATAAAAAAAAATAAAATGTCTAATAAAATAAAATTTAAAATTTTAAAATTTTATAACTTAATTTTTTTACTCTCTCTAATCCATCTTTTTAAGTGAGGTAGACTTACTCACAGATACTCTGAATTAGGGTAACCTAGGATAACTCTGCCCTCCGCTTCTCAAAATTAGAGGAAGATTACTCCGGGTATCCCGCTTACCAAAGCGGACAGTCGACGATTGTTAAACTATGCTAAAGTAGTCCAAGCCCAGGTGGGCATTATTAGCAACGAGAAACGACAAAACCTTCGGCCTTGCTTCGGTCCCCCGCTCTCTCCTTTCTTGGCCTCTGTTCTATCTTGTTAATAGCGCAGGCCAACCCCTCCGTAGCACCACCCTCCTTCGAAGATTTTCACATGTCGCGATCGTTATTTCTGTTGTTTTAGTTGTCACTGGCTGCTGCTGCTGGTCACCGTTGGTTGGTCTGCCGTGCCGCCTCGTCGCCTGCCATACATGTCCTCCCTGATGGGCTCCCATGGCGTAATCCTGGCCGCCGCTATGGCCGTCTCCGGCACCGTCCTCGTCCTCGTCCTCTGCCGCCAGAGGCCCACCCCCCCTGCCGCGTCCGTCGTCGACGAGGGCGCCGCCGCCCCCCCCGTCCGTCCCTTCCCTGCGGCCGTGCATCTCCGGTAAGTGAGCGTGAACGGTGGCTGTGGCGAAAGGGTGAATTCTCCCCGTTGTTGATGGAAGGATATAATCTTTGGAGGAAAATTTTCGCAGGGTCGAGGAAAAGCGAGGGGAAGGCGGCGACGAAGAAGCAGAAGAAGAGGGTGTACTTCGCGGAAGAGGTAGTCGAGCTGCGTGCCGAAGGCTGCAATGCGGAGGATGAGGAGGAGAGAGAGAGAGGAAAGCCTCGTCCCCTCCGAGGGGGAAGCTTCGCCGGAGATCTCCCGCGTCCGCTGCGGCTGGTCGGCGTGCGGCCGCCAGGTGTGCGGAGGAATGCCGGCAAACCGGCTGGCTCTGTACAGCGGGATCCTCCGGGATCGCCATCTCCGCATGACCTGTTCTTACTGAATCCCCCCCCCCCTCCCGCCGCCGTCCCGATCTCATTTCATATATACGCCCACCGCCACCCCCCATTGGATTATCTGGAATCATGGTTTTTCCGTTGAAATTGGGGGAAGAAGACGAGGCATCCACATGTAAATAGAAGGTTAGGAACCGTGGTGGAGCCTGGTCGCGGCCAAGACGCCATTTTTCTCTCATTCTTCTCAGTCCGTGTGTTAATAGAACCAGCTATGGAACAGGAAAAGATGGCGTCTTCCGTCTGTAATATTGTTTGTTCGTCCAGTTCAAAGTATTCGCTTTCTTCTTCCGAACTTAAAGTTGCAGAGATTGAGATGTCAAGGTGGCTTGCATCGTCCGTTTTCTTTATCTTTTTCCTCTGGTTGAGGAGTCAGTCACTGGGTTGGAGCGGCAGAGAGGAGGGCGGTGCGTGTATGGTAAGTCTACCAGAATATAGTAGCCGGGCTTCTCGGGTGGTGGAGGAAATTATTGGAGGAAATCACATCTTTGTTTTTTTTTTAATATAGTGAAAAGGGGATCGCACTATGTGGAAAATTAGACAAAAGAAATGGGAGAGATACAACATTGGGATTGGCCATTTGGGGGGAGCAACGCATCCATCAACTGGTAACAGGTGTTCTTAGTTAGGGGTACTGGTTGCCATCTTGACTAGAACTTCTATCAACATAATTTTGAGATTACCTTGCTATCTTATTACGTTTTATTAAACAAGACACTGAAAATTTTAGGAAAATATATGGGCATTGCCACATTAGAATTTTGTTTTCACAGTCGCTTTGGATACCAGATTAGAGTAGTCTTGAATAGGAAAAATCCATGCTTTCTCTCTTTCTTCTTTGTTATCTCAGATAAAAATATTCTAGATAGCTAAAATTACATACATAATAGGACAAAATTATCTCGGTAAAGACTTTATTTGCAGAATTTTCTTGTCGAGTTACAAAAAATTGGTATTACATTTATTCACAATAATAAATTCCTAAACAAGGGAACTATATATATACGCTAGTATCAAAGACACAAAATAGAGCGAGCATATTGTGAATTAAGTCAGGGTCACGGACGATGCGCCTTATTATGTTCTGGAAGGCTCCATTACGTTTTCTCGCCCCCTTACACGCGTGTTTTCTAGAAAGGCATTCATTTAGTAAGATTGTGTTCTCGCAGACACGTCCAGTAGAAAGTATTTAACAAAAAAACGTCTTTCCAAACCTTCACTCTTAACTACGTGATTGTTATGGAACATCTTTGCATGCCATATCTAACAAAATTTCCACGAATACAAGAACAAGATTATAACACTTCATATTAGCAGAGCAGGCTGGACAGTAATATGAATTATAGAAAAAATAATCTTATTGACTGAAAAAAATATTTTATTAAATCCTATCCGTTAATAGAATTTTATTACGATCTATGTCAGATTTATTAGAATATAATTGTGGTAGGGTTTTCCTGTTTGAGCCTGAGCTAAACGGACCTCCACTAAGAGAAGAGAAAGAAGACGGTCGCCGGTTTGGACGAAAACCTGCAAAATCAGAAGAGGATCAGGGGGGGCCCGGTGGAGAACCGGGAGGAACCCTCCGATGCCTAAGTCAGATGAGACTATAAGAAAGGCTTAAGGAGGAAGGGTTCACTGGTGTGTCTCGCGTGAGGGCGTGTGTATGGCAGATGTTGCCTACCTTTGCATGGGGATTACCTGTGCCTTTTTATAGGTGAGAGAGACGAAGAGTCCGAATAATATCTCTCCTCATAATGATTGAGGGGATGCGCCGGTTCAGGTGCCCAGGCGAGGCGTTGCTCATGAAGACCCTGTTGGGATCCTCTGCGGTTGATGCCGCGCTGTGGGATGCGTGTCGCGTCGCCTCATTAACTGTCTGGGAGGCGAACAGTTGCTTTGAGGGCTCTTGGCTAGAGGATACCGGACAAGGCCTCTGTTCGGTGGCCTACTAGGCTGCTCGGTGCTAGGATGCGTAGCTGCGCCTAGTTAGGCTGCTTCTAAGGTCCACGCAGGCCCTGTTCGGCACTGTGGCCTCGGTCGAGCAGGTCACAAGGCGCCTGGAGACCGTCGTGGGGACTTTAGGTGCCTTGGCGGCCGGAAGGTGTTCGGAAGCCTTTGGCTGATCCCGAGGACACGTGGCACGTTGCCGATGGCCATGCCAGCTTACTGGTGTAATCACGGGATTGTGCTCCCCAAAAATATGTATGTATGAAGGATAGGAAAACGTACCGTGATCGCCACCAATGTAGTCGCCAAAGGATGTATGGATGAAGAGGCGGCTGACTACTTTGGAAAAGGACAAGAAGAGAGAGGGCGTACCTTCTCCTGGGAAAGCGACAAGATGGTGGTCGCCTCCCTCTTACCTGAACGCGACGTGAAGAGCAGCGCCTTCTTGGTCGCGACAGCCTTGTGGTCGCCTTCTTCTTCAGTGGATGGAAGTTGCAGGTTCTTTCTTCTTGCTCCTTAGCCGGCTAAGGGGCAAGAGCCTCATGCTTCCCTTGTCTTCAAACACCTGCCAAAGTCATGGAAACATCAAGAAAACCCATTAGAAATTCGTGCATGAAGCATCTATTCAAGAGAAAACAAGTAAACATGCACCATAATGGAGGGAACTCACGTTGGAAGGATTTTGACCCCTTTGGGTGTTTAAAGTGTGTGGGTGTGATCTAATGCAAACCAACGAAAAGAAACGATCTAAGCATGCATGAATGAAGAGAAAAGGTGAAGGAAAGATGGGAGAGAGAGGATAGTCGGTGGGAAAATGCCCTGGAGGGCACTTCCTGGTCGTCTGGAGGGGGAGCTCTCTTCTTCGGAGTCGAAGCTCTCTTGCAGGGGAAGCAGAAAACGCCGGTCTTGCTCAAAAAGGTGCCGTATCAAGAGACTTAAAGGTGATTATTCTTGGAAGGGCTGTGAGAGGAATAATGGAAAGAGTCTGGGTTTGGGTAGGTATGGCTGCGCTTGGGCGATTGGGACTCGGAAAGGAGGGTCTAAGGAAGGTCTCTTCAAGTTTTGGAAAGATTTGGACGTGATTTGGTCGACTAAAAGAGGGAATATCCATGTATGGCAAGTATCCAAGTCATGCTCGAAAAGGACTCTCTACATGAGGTCCAGAACGCGACGGCCTCTTGGTCGCTACCAAGGTGGCGACGCCTCGATACGTCGCCTTCCTTACAAGGAAGGGCTTTCAAGTTATTTCTGGCAATTTTTTCGGGAATAAAATGCCAATTTATGAACGCGACGTATTGAGGTGTCGCCTTCTTGGACGCGACAGAAAGGCTGTCGCCTTCAAGGACTTTCCAGCATGTGACCATGCAAAATGTCCGATCTCCATACGCAGGCATCAGAATGACATGCGGTTTGAAACGCCAGACTCTTGACACAGAGGGCTATGAGATGATGATGAAGACGATTGATTTCGACCAGGAAGGTGCCCCACCAGGGCGATGAACTGATGAGAAGGATGTCATAATCGGAGAAAGCCAGCTTGGCAATGATGAGCCAACGTGGGGCATTAATGATATGACAATGAATTTGGCTCGACTTATAGGTCAGAAATGGGTGTCTACAGATTGCCCCTCCTTGATGCTTGCTTTGCAAGGGAGTGGAGCGAAAGTGGAGCGAAGTTGACATGAAATGACGATGTAGCGGAGTGAAGCGGAATGAGCTGAAAAGCGGGCATCAAGGTAAAGAGACACCCATTCTGAATGAATAAGCAGCAAAAATTATCCGGCTATCTTCGACTTATGGCTGGGAACAGAGTGTAAGGATGGTTCCAACCTGGGATGAATAAAGATCAAAAGAAAAGAAATGATCAACCTTCTGATTCAAGAGGTACACTGGCTATCTTTAGCGTGCAGGTTTCGTTCATTAGGGGATTGGTGCTGCCCGGCAGGTCGATTCGACTCTGGCCTTTGAGCGATTCATGACTAATGAGCGGATCGGGGATAAAGGAATGGTTGTTATAATGAATGGGGATGAGAGGAATCCTGAATAGGAACCATACTGGCAAACTGGACCGAGCAACTAGCTCGAGGAAAACCTTCAAATTCGGAACGGAATGAAATTCTTGTCTAAGGAATGAGGGTATGGTTGAAACATCATTGAGAAGCTGGCTTTGACAGATCACGAAGCATGAAACTTAAAATTCCTAAATGATGCATGCTGGGCTAAAGAAAAGAAATCATAAAAACAAATGCAAAGAAAGGAAGAAAATAACAAGTACTCAAGGATAATATTGCTAGACAATACGAACAAGGGTCAAGACACCTCGCAACCCCGGCGTGCGATAGAATCATCGTCCCCGAGTCATACCACCTACGGCCTATCCAGCGTTATCAGTGTGCACCTAGATCATCCTTGTTTTTGGTGAAGGGAACTCAATCCCAGAACACACATAGAACCAGCCGGTCCTGAGGTGATATAATAGCGTAGATATCATATAGTAATGCGGAGGGATTAGGGTTAGAGATACTTACCTGTACTTACCTGGCGAGCCTTCTCTTTTGGTTTTCTGATTTTCTGATTTTTATTGATTTTCCTGCATTTTCTGATTTTATGGATTTTCAGTAATCAAAGCAGTAAAGCATGATACAAATTGAAATGCACCAAAGAATGGAAAGGGCCTTAGAGCACATGTGCAAGTCCATGGTGAGCAATCAACAATAATCTGAAGGAAATGAGCAATAAATTGTACACTGGTCAGAACACGACAGGGAGTCGGTCGCTACCCTTTTCATGAGAACAACGATGCTTCCTGTGTCACCACTTGAAGGCAACATATCGATGTGTCGCGTTGATAGGTTTTGCGACCAGAGCTCAAAGATCAACCCGAAATTGGCATTTTGACTCCCACTTGGACTCCTAATGCTCTCTAATCAATGTCCCACTCCTATTAGTTCTTCTCTACCTTTCCAACCATGAATAGGAGTCTTATGGCTCTATAAATAAGGGATGGGAGCCGCCAAATTCGTAGCTCACACCCTCTCTCTTCTTTTCTTCAAGTTTCCAAGCTCTCATGGTGAGAAGAGAGCTCCAAGTGTTTTTCATGGGTGAGGAGGCTCCCTACGAAGGTCCCAAGCGTGCCCAGGTGTCCTTATGGCGATCTCCTGAGGTTGACGGACGTCCCCAATCATCTGAGCAACAACAAGGCTGTGAGAGAGTATGTAGATTGTGTTCTCAATTTCCTGATTTTTATCCTCCGAATTTCTTCATTAATTCTTGTTCTTCTTCTTCCCCTCTCTTTTTCTTTCTTCTTTTTTTCTCTAGCTCTTCCCCGCTCCCGCCGATATTCCAAACTTCGTGGATCCCCTATGATCAAGGCCTTACCCATGTTGTGATCCGCTTCTTGAGAGAGTGGGGATTGGGGGTGTTTTGATAGCGGGTCATATTACCATAAGATTTCTTCGATTGGCATAGCATCACGACCTTAGTTGAGCTTTGGCACCCGCAAACCCATACCTTTATTTTTCCCAAATTCGAGGCGACCGTCCTTCTTGAGGAGGTCGAGGCGTTCTTGGCTCTTCCTAAGACCAAACGGGGGATGAGCAACAATATGCTATATCGTCGAGCCCATCAACCCAAGCTTATCCTAGGTGAATTCATGACGGATCCCGGGGATGTCTACACCATGATTAGCCCTCAATTCACACCTCATGTCGTTGTCTAAATGGGTCATATCTCAATGTAAGAACAAGAGTGGTGGACCACCGGGAGATAGCCAAGGCCGTAGCCATATGCCTGTGCGGGGTGGTACTCTTCCCATCCGGAGATCACCTCATAGACTACGTGTGCTTAGGCGCCATTAGCGGGGGTATGGCGGGGACTTCCCTCTCTCATGCGGTCTTGGCCTACCTTTATGCGGGTCTTACCTCGGCATCTACGGGGCCCACTTTATGGCTCTATGATCCTCCTAGAGTGTTGGTTGGGAGTGCGGATAAAATTCAAGCCCGCGGACAACCCACTACCGATAGCCTGATCTTTGGGTGCCATCCACTATGCTTATCGCGGTGCAGCCAGTTCCCGAACCGAGTTGTGTGCAGGACCACGGACAGAAGACAAGGAGCGCCTGGCAGCACTACTTCAATACTCTTCCGTGGAGCACTTTGCTTGGGTATATTGGCACTACGTGAAGTGGAAATTTGGCTTCTGCTTGGGCGTGGATTGGGACCTACAACTTGTGGGGAATATGGTGATGGTGGCTCTACAACCCACAAAGGTGCTATCTTCAAATGGGAAGCCCAGGACCAAGGTCCTTCAACCATCTCACTTGCCTCCTATGAAGAAGCGTGCTGGGAGATTCCAGAGGATGAGCAAGCCGTGCGGAGTGCGTTGGCCTTATGGCGGCGTACGCGATTCACGTACTACCACCGACGCTGTAGGAGGAGAGGGAGACGTACCAGAGTACCTCCGAGAGCATGATAAGATCGGCCTCTTGGGGGGCCGTGAGCTTGAGAGAGAGAGTTGATTGTATTTGATGGACTTGATTACGATGAGGAGAGACATGTTGATTTTTCTTCCTTATGGCCTTTATTTGATGTAGCATTGAAATTTATGATGGAAATTGAATTTTCTAAGGGTCTGTGCACAGACTAAGAAGTCGACATAGGGGGTGTCGCTACCTTGAACGCGACAGGTCAACGGGCGCGACCTCTAAAGTGAACACGACACAGAGGGTGTCGCGACCTGATAAGAAGGCGACAGGCCCCTTGTCGCGTTGACAGGGCCGAGAGGGGTTTGAATTTGGGGCCCGCACCCCTTTGGTCTTTCGCGCTTTCACTCCTCTTCCTTCCCCTTTCCCACTCTTCCTTCTCCGGCGATTTCCCCCTTTTCCCCTCTCTTCTCCGGCCCCTTCCTTCTGGCCAACCTCTTCCACCGGCGATCGTGGCGGCACCCTGTCTGGCGGCGGCTTCTCCTCCTTCCTCTCCCCTCCTTTCCTTTCTCTCTTCTTCCCCCTTTCCTAGTGATTTGGCGATGGAGGGTGAACAAGGAGGTGGAGATGGTGGCGGCGGGAGGCGACACACACCAAAAAACGATTCAGCGCCGTCAGCGGACGAGGCTCTCCGTGGCGGCTCAAGAGGACCCCCCGGCCGTGCCGATGGAGGAAGACATCGCGATGGCGGCGCCGGGCGAGGATGAACCCATCAGGCCCAAAAAGGTAGGTTTCTAAGCCTTAAGCCATGTGTGTGGGATGGGGAGAGTGCAGTGCACTCTTGTGTAGGGCTTTTGCTCGAAGTGAAATGGCCGGGAAACGGGTGTTTGCCCGTCTCCCGGTCCCCCTGGTAATGCGACAGGGTGTCTGTCGCATTACCAGTGGGAAGGTGACAGACCCCTTGTCGCCTTTTAGAAGGCGACAGGTCAAACCTATCGCCACCCAGATTCTGAATGCAACAGGCTGCCCGTCGCCTTCAGAAGGTGACAGAGACCCCGTCGCTATGACAGGACTGAGACCCTTTTTGGCGATTTTGGCTGATTTCTGATGCCTTTTGGTGTTTGTTTTGCAGAGCGAGTTGCGGTCCAGGCTGGGATGGGCAGTCATCCGGGCGATCTACCGGGGTTGCCAGACTTCTAGAGGGTCGACTAGAGGAGATGGGGTTCGGCCCTTCCTCCGATTGGACGAGTTGACGCCCGACGTGGCACTCATTCAGGCATTAAAGGCGAGGTGGGACCCCGAGTGCCACACTTCCTCTTTCCGTGGGTCATATGATCCTACGTTAGAGGACGTGGCACGGATCACTGGCCTACGGGTGACGGCCAGGCGTGTGACTGGGGTCACCTACACGAGTTATCAGGAGCTGGCAGAGAGGCTCCTTGGGTTGGAGGTGACGAGGGAGAGATCCTCCCTGGTAGCGAGGACGAGGCTACAGGCAGCCTCGGGGTGGCAGACGCGCGCCACCAGACGGGAGAGGGCCAGGCAGACTACATGGCCCAACTGACAGGGGATGCTAGAGTGGCATTGGCGGAAGAGGAGGGAGCGGCAGCGGACCGCGACCTGAGGCGCTTCCTGTCCTTGTGATCGGAAGTTGATTCTGAGGACCAGAGGGACCCAGTCAGTTGTCGGTGCCTGCCCCTGCTAGAGAGTTTGTCCAGCGTAGGCAGTTACGCATGGGGTGCGGCCCTCCTGGCCCACCTCTTCGACAGTTTGGGCACCTCCAGCAGGGAGACGGGGGTAGCCGGATTTTTCCCACTCCTTCAGGTATGCTTCCTACCCCTACCCTTTTACTGCTTTTCCTTGCTTATTTTGATTGACTGTGGTATTGATTGAGTTGTTTTGCAGGTGTGGGCATACCACCACCTCCCCTCCTTGGGTCGAGGGGTGTCGAGGCGACCGGGCGCCGTGCCTCTTCTACAGCGTTGGCGGTTCCGCCACGATGAGCAATCCTTGCGCCTGCAGGTGACGCTCATTCATGATGCGTTGGACACGGTCCCCTTCGGACATGTAAGTACTTCTAGCCTTAGCACCCTTTCCTTTGCTTATTTGACAGTTGACGACAGATCTCTCTGCTTGTGGTGTGCAGGTTGAGTGGACTCCCTATGTCGGGGAGGATGACGCCGCCCAGCCGTGGTGGAGCGGGGCCGTCCCTACTTCGGTAGGGACATTTGGCTTCATGCATTTAACACGTGGTACCGCTCCACCACCAGCTAGTTGCGCGGACACTGGGACTCCACCAGGCGGTGGTGGAGTTCCCGACTCGATAGAGGCCGTGGGAGAGGCCGGCCAGAGCTTTCGCGGGATCCAGCAGGTGACAGACTGGACAGTACGAGTCCGCGAGCAGCTCGAGGACTGGGAGCAGCGGGGCCGGGTGGTGATCTCTGAGGCCACCAGTGATGAGGACTACTTCCGTGCCTATGCACGAAGGTACGGGGCCCAGGTGTATAGGGGGTCCCGACGACCGGTGAGTACCACAACTTAGCCTCTTAAGCATTTCGATCATTAATTGCTTGGCTAACCCTGTCTTGCATTTGCAGTTTGACCCCGAGGGACGACCTCCAGCGGACCGTGACCCAGCTGGTGAGTGTTTTTTCTCCCTACCTTTTCTATTTCTAGTTTCTTGACTGACTCTTGCTTTTCATTGCAGCGGACGAGTTGGCGCAAGCCCAGCAGATGGTGGGGGTGCATCTTCCTCCCGAGAGGACCCTGGCCGCTCCGTGTTGGAGGGTCAACTGGAGGCGGCAGTGGCTCGAGCGGAGGACGCCCTTGCCCGACTACAGGAGCGGGTAAATCATCAATTGCATGCCCCTTGGCTCTTTATTTCTTTTGATTTTGACAAGATGTTTTGACTTTGCAGGAGGTGGAGTTGAGAGACGCCCTAGCGCAGATGACCACGCTGGAGACGGAGATGGCGGACTTGCGCCTGCGTCCGGAGGCCGAGGAGGTGGCGAGGTGGTGTCAGGAGGCCGAGGAGGCGGCGAGACTACGCGCCGAGGCGGGCGACCTCCGTTCGCAGCTGGGGGAGGAGCGGAACCGCTGCGAGCTGATGCAGTCCGAGATGAAGGGCCTCGAGAGGGCCCTGGCCTTGGTTGGACGCAGCCGCTCGTCAGCTGGTAGGAGCGATATTCGAGCGGGTCTGCCGGACACTACTTGACGGTTCCTCCGGACGACGGAGGAACGAGGAGGAGGCGCGACGGTGAGAGAGGGCACCTGAGGGGAGTGAGACAGGACCGAGGGTCATGGCCCCTCCATCTCCCCACCCGCCTGAGGGTACAGGGGAGAGCGGTTGAGGGCTTGCACTTTTGCCCCCGATGTACATGTATGATATGGAATGGATCTTTTTATTTTATGATTTGCGACTGAGTGAGAGTGACGAGTGAGAGTGACGGGTGAGATGCGAGTGCCACTTTCTTTCTTTTGCGCCCTACACACTTAGACAACCAGGAAACAAGTTAGATCCGTTCTTAGGCTTAGCCCCTTGCCTTAAAATGCGATGAGTGACCAACCTTGATAAATGGTCAAGGGGCTAAACCTTATTAAATAGGCAAAAGGACACAAATAAATAGCATGCATGAATGGATGAGTGGAGTGTTTTGGGATTTGAACGTGTTTTGGAGTTTTAAATATTCAATTTTTTTTGGAGTTTTGAGATATTTGAGTTTTTTTTTAGTTTTGAAATATCTAATATTTTTTTGGAGTTTTAAAATGTTTGATTTTTGGAATTTTGAAATATTTGATTTTATTTTTTTTGGTTTTAAAATATTTGATTTTTTTGGAGTTTTGATTTATTTGATTTTTTTTTGAAGTTTTGAAAGACGCCTAAAGCCGACGTTAGCCCTTCCAAAAACAAGACGCGCGAGGTAAGGTACTCGCCCTTTCGGGCCACAACACATAGACCAGTTCGAACCGCTGGTTTGGAGTCTTGGTCGCCTCTCGTTCTCGTCATGGACCTCACTAAGCTAGGATGTGCGTCGAGGGTGACATTGCCTCCGTAGACCACCCTTAGTTGACGATGCGACTAGTTAAACCATACCTAAGAGATGATTCGGTCTTATAGGGAGAAATGGAAGACTATTTAAGGAATCTCATGTGGGTTCCAGGATGTCGGGTTCGGCTACTTCCTAGAGCATACCCTTCAGAGATTGGGTCTGTTGTGAAGGGACTTTATGGTCTTTTCTTATGGGCTTGCATTATTTGGGGCATGCGTATGACCGAGCTCATGAGCGTCCCGCGGGGACTTTGCCATGCCCCTATCATGTTATGGACTTTCGTTTCTTTTCCTTTTCTTTTGCTTCTTTGCCCTTTTTATTTTCACCGTCCCTGTTTGAGACTTCCTCTTGTCAGGTATTGCTTTAGGTTGGCGACCTCACCCTTTCGATCCTTGCCCTTACACTTCGACCGATTGGAAGAGAATGACCGACGCATCGCTAGAGTAGGACCCACATAGTTGCGACATCCGCCAAGTGTATCCACCCGGGCTTGCCGTGTGTGTGTGTTAATCCTAACTTAGAGCGATCTTTGACGATTAGGGAGGGACTTCAGACTTTCAACACGAGGTTGTTCCCCAAATCTAAGTGTTGTGGCCTCACACCTATAGACCTAAGGATAGAATCTTTTGAGGTACAACCATTCCACGGATGTGACAATTCAACGCCCTCAGCATTAGTTAAGCGATAAGCATTTCCGGGTACACACTTCCTTAAATGTACAACCTTCCCAGTTAGGTTGCAATTTGGACCTAGGACCTCCGGGTTTGATAAAAATGTGTTTCAAGACCATATCACCCTCTTGGAATTTTTGCTCAATTACCTTCTTTTCGAAAGACCTTGAGATTCGCCTCTGATATGAGAGCACATGGTCAGCTGCCATAAGCCGCCTTTCATCTAAGAGTTCCAATTGGACTAGCAACGCCTCTCGACGTTCGTCTAGATTAAGTTCTTTGTCTATTGGACTCTTAGTGAAGGGATTAGGATCTCGTATGGAACTACTGCCTCCATCCCATAGGTGAGGGCATACGGGTTTGTCCCGTGGGAGTACGGACGGAGGTACGATAGGCCCATAGAGCCTCTATTAGCTTTTCTGGCCAATCGGCGAATTTATGCGACTCACAGGTCTTCTTCAAGATTTTAAGAAGGGTTTATTTGTTGGTTCAGCTGGCCATTGCCTTGTGGGTAATATGGAGATGAATGATGCAGAGTGATGTTATATTTTTTACAGAGGTCCTGAAGCTCTTGTGAGATGAATTGTGGCCCGTTGTCTGTGACGATGCTGCTTGGCACCCCGAACCGCGAGATGAATATTCTTCATGATGAAGCGGCACACTATGGATGCTTTGATTTCTGTAAATGCTTCTGCTTCTTCTGCCCACTTGGTGTAATACTCAGTTGCTGTTAGGATAAAGGATTTCTGCTTAGTTTGAGCATTAGGATCACCAAGAGGGCCAACAATATCGAAAGCCCACATGGAGAATGGCCAAGGTGTGGAGAGTGGATGCAGTGAAGAGGAAGGAGCATGGTTTTATCAGCATGGAGTTGACACTTGACACACCTACGGTCGTAGATGGCACAGTCTTCTTCTAAGGTTGGCCAGTAATAGCCCTGCCTAATGATCTTCTTAGCGAGCATTTGACCGTTGACATGTCCTCCGCACTTACTGGCATGGGCTCCTTCTACCACTTTCCAAGCTTCGTCATCAGTGAGACATCTCAGAAGAACTCCATTGAGAGCTCGCCTATATAGAACTTCTCCAACAACTGTGTACCTTAAGGCGGCTCTTCTGATGGCCTTACGATCTTCCGCATTTACCCCTTCGGGATATGTCCCATCCTTGCAATATTGCTCAATCTCAAAATACCATGGCAGTTCCTCTTCATCTAAGATTTCCTCGAGCTCAGTTAGCATGACCTGCTGTGCTCCTCTCTTCTTAGCCCTCTCTTCTAAGGTTGTCCTAAGGTTGTTGAACCAAGGATCCTAGATAGATGGAACATCGAGTCGTTGGACGACAATTGTCTCGGTCCGATGACTCAGAGGGAAGGACAGAGATGAAGCTAGCGACGCCAGAGTGTCGGCCAGGATGTTTTGTGAGCGAGGAGTGTGGATATAGATAAGCTTGTGGAACTGCCTTGCCAACAGCGTGACCAAGTCTTGATATGGCTTGAGCTTTGGGTCACGAGTGCGGTAAGTGGAGAGCACCTGCCGCAGAACCAGCTGAGAGTCTCCTATGATTCTAAGGTGGGATGCACCCAAGATATAAGCGCGCTTGAGGCCAGCGAGGAGAGCTTCGTACTCAGACATGTTGTTAGTGGCGGGGAAGGTGAGTTGGTAAGCGATGGAGATGGTAATACCTTCCGGGTAAGCAGCACGGCTCCGACGCCCGTCCCTGAGAGTTGAGTGCGCCATCGAAATGGAGGGACCAGAAGGGGTCTTTGAGAATGGCCGAGAGTTCTTCATCGGGGAATTCTTCCCATTCAGAATCGCTATGAGGGAGTGGAAGATGGGCAAGATGCTCAGCGATGGCATATCCTTTGACAGCCTTTTGGACCACAAAGGAGATGTCGAACTGTGAGAGGAAACTCTGCCACCGTGCAAGCCGATCAGAGAGGACGGGTTTCTCTAGAAGATATCGGAGTGGATCCATTCTTGAGATCAGCTTGACCCGTGGGCGAGGAAGTAATGCTTGAGCTTCTGGACTACCCACACGAGTGCGGCACAAGTCTTGTCCGCGGTGGTGTACTTGGATTCAGTGGTGTTGAGGAGCCTAGAGAGGTATATGCTGCCCTTTCTTTGCCTGATTCATCATGTTGCGCAAGGACAACACATAGGGAGTCCTCAATGACCAAGATATAGGATAAGCGGTTTCCCGGGTACCGGAGGCTACAGAACTGGGGGATTCATGAGATAGCTCTTCAAATCGTCGAAGGCTGCTCGACATTTATCATTCCATTCAAACTTTGCCCCTCCTTTCACGAGATCGTAAAACGGGCCATCTTTGCGAATGCTGAGATATAAATCTTCTGATGACTGCAAACGCCCTATAAGCCCTCTTAATTGTGAGATGTTCTTTGGAGGTGGCATTTCCGCTATAGCCTTGGCCTTATTGGATTGATCTCAATGCCCCGCTTGCTAACTATGAAGCCTAGCAACTTTCCTGATGATACCCCGAACACACACTTCTTTGGATTCATCTTCTGCTGATATTCCCTCGACCTTTGCAACACCTTGGCAAGGATTTCGAGGTGCCTCTCTCCTGGTTCTTGACTTCACCAAGATGTCATCCATGTATACTTCTACATAGACATGTATCATATCGTGGAATATGGCCATCATCGCCCTTTAATAGGTAGCCCCAGCATTCTTTAGCCCAAATGGCATGACTACATAACAGTATGTTCCCCAGGGCGTGGTGAAGGATGTTTTCTCTTGATCTTCATGAGCTAGACGGATTTGGTTATATCCTGAGTATCCATCCATGAACGAGAGGGTCTCATACCCAGCAGTGTTATCAATCAGCACATCAATATGAGGAAGCGGGAAGTCGTCCTTTGGACATGCCTTGTTCAAGTCCCTGAAGTCGATGCAGATTCTGACTTTTCCATCCTTCTTCATGACATGGATTATGTTTGCCACCCATTTCAGATAAAGCACTACCTTGATGAATCTAGCCTTATGGAGTTTGCCTACTTCATCCTTCATCTTCAGGGCCATGAGTGGGTGGAATCTTCTGAGCTTCTGTTTTATGGCCTTTGCCCCTTCTTTCAATACGAGTCGGTGCTCCACTAGTGAGGGGTCTAGACCGGGCATGTCCTCATATGACCAGGCGAATGTGTCTTTGTACTCTCTTAGAATTTGCACCAATTCCTCTTCTTCATCAGGAGGGAGGTTTGCTGAAATTATCACAATCCTGGGATCTTCTTATGTTCCGAGGTTGACTTCCTTAGTAGGTTCATCCACAGCCATTGTAGGCTCATCAAATCTCCTTACGCCACTGGCGTACTTTTCGGCCACGTCATCTACTTCGCTATCCTCTTCATCGATTAGGTCCTCATCATTCATGATTTCATAAATGTCGAATCCGTCGTCTATGAACACCCCATCCTGCACAAATTCTTCTTCTAACACCAGCGCTTCTTTTGTGAACTCCTCTATCAGCAGTAATGCTTGACACCACCGAGCTAGCTCTTGAAGGTATCTCTGGGGAATAACCTTGCCCCGTTGCTTCCTAGGGCGACGTTTGGACTTGGTGGGCGCTGGGTTGACCTGATTCTCTGACCTAGGCCTATCTAAGCTAAGACTAGACTCTTCTACCCTAGACTCTTCTAGACTAGACGACTCTACAAGATTGGTGGAGGACATGGCGTCCTCAAAGAGAATGGCTCCTAGTGAAGGAGCAGGTGGGGAAGCCCCAGTCGAGGGTGCCCCTGATCAGAAGGGTGAAGGTGGTATGCCGGCTCCTCGACTTCAACGTGCACTTGAAAGTTGGCATTTTTTTTTGGAGATCAGTGGAGAGCATGCAGCAGGAGAGAGTGACCTTGTGGTCGCTCGGATCGGATTACAGAGCAGAGAGGACTGAGGGTGGGAGATCAGGAGTGAGGAGGCTGTGTGCAGCCGTTAAGAGTTGGGGAGTTAACTGAATAAGTAGGGGAGGAGAGGAAGGGACAAGGCTGGGAAGGAAGGAGTCCAGGAGCGAAGGGTGGATGGCTAGGCAGGTGCCCCTCCAGAGTTCATCTACCATCCTTCCCTCCTCGTAGGGAATGTCCGGTTCTCCTATGTCTATGGTCTCACTCATGAGCTGTCTCTTGGAGGTAATGGAAGTGGGGGCATCTAGCAGGTCAGCTGTAGCTGGCGGTCAGGTTCTTTTTTCCTCCCAGAACGGACGGCTGAAGGCTATGGTGATGTCTTCTATGTCGAACCAGTAATACCATTCAGCCTCTGGGTCTCCTGTCTTCCTCCTCTTATTCGGGCGGAGTGCTTCTAGTGCTCTATAAGTAAGCAGAGGGGCCATGTGCCGAGAGAAGTTTCGGCCATGTACCTCATGTTGTGACAATTCTGCCTTGACTACCACGGTGTTGTATCCAGGTTGGGTAGGACCCCTGATGAAATGACACAGAGTGTCCATGTGAGTGGTCTCGGTCGGCTTTGAGAGTGGACGTGCTGGATGACCATGGCTTAGACTTTTCTCTGTAACCTAATCCCCATCGGCTTTTCTTTACAATGTCTGGGATGGGCTTGACTATGCCTTGCAGTTCTGCCCCTAGACCCTTGCCTTCTTCATACCCCAGCTTCATCATGATTTGCCACCCTTTGGTACTTAGTGGCTCCTTCCTTTTAACCGCATTGACCTGTGCTGGATTGGCCTCTCGTTTGGACTGGAACGAGTAACTCCAGGGGTAGTTAATGTCCAGCACTGAGATGATGGGCTTGTTGGTGGGCCAGATAGCTGGGAGGAGGGTATCATTAAGGGCATCGATAGTGTGAGCAGTGGCTATGCTTTTGACTTTGATGATCCATCCCTGGAAGGGGAATTTGAGACACTGATGTGCGGTGGACGGTACAGCCCCTAGTGCTTCTAACCATGGGCGCCCCAGGATAGCTTTGTACACGGGGTCGATGTCAAGCACATAAAGGTCAACAGTGACAGCGAGTGGCCCTAGTTCAACTTGTACAATTACCATGCCGTGGCAGGATCTTCTGGAGTTATCAAAGGCAGCTATGGTGGTTGGCGTCGGTCTCAGTATCCCTTCCGACACATCACAGGCTCTGAGGGTGCTTAGTGGGCAAACATTAATAGATGCTCCTGTGTCAACCAGCGCTGCCCCTACCACTATATGGTTGATGACTAGGGTCACGCAGAGTGGGAGCCTCCTGGCTTCTGGGGGTACTAGTTCATTCTCTGCAAAGGTGATTGCCGGCCCACGAGTCACCATAGCTAGTGCGCTCGGTAGTTTGTCAGCCAGCATGTCCTCATTCACCACTACCTTCTGCAGGAAGTTCCTCAAGGCTTCTTGGTGCTCCTTGGATTTCTTTATCAATTCCAGTATGGAGATCTTGGCTGGCACATGATCGGGGTGCTTGAGGATGTTATAGTGTGTCCCTGGTAATGGCTCAATCACCCTCTCGTCTTGTGGCTGTTGCTGAGTTTGCTGTTGCTGGGGTGGTTGCAGGACTTGCTGGGGGTTGCTCTGGCTGGTGGAGGTGGTGGAGATAGGTGGGTACGGACGGCGAAAGACTCGCCCACTCCACAGGGTGGTTGGTTGGGTAGCTGGCTGTCTGGCGGAGGATAGCGTGGCGGTGGAAGGTTGGTCCGGCCCAGGTGGTGGTAGGATACTGGGTGAGGGAGCGGATATGAGGGGTGGTAGTGGTACAGAGACAGGTGGAGCGAAGGGTAGGATGATGGGTGGACTAGCGACTAGCGCAGATGTTGAATTGATGGCAGTATGACGGCGTTGGCCACGGAAACTAAGAGAGGGATAAACTGAGGAGCCGTGTTGGCTGTGGTGTATTGTTTGAGATTGGAGGGGATACTGGTGGTAATGGCCATTTCTGCTGGAATTGAGCTCATCATATACGTCTAGTTTGCTTGAGGAGGAGGGTGGTGGATGATGGGTTTACCTGGGCTGGTTGCTGTGGTGGGTTTGGAGCTGGAGGATGTTTGGTAGGGGGTTGTGGATGTAACACCCGTCCCCCTTGGGCCCTTGGCCCCGTCCTCTGGGTCGCGGCAGGGCGACTGTCCCGACATGGTTCCGATCGCGTCGATGTCTGGTTCTGCTTGGGATTACGACAATGGGTATGTCGCCTTCTTGAAGGCAACATACCCACTGTCGCCTTCTGGTTTGATGGATGGCGACATGGGGTATGTCGCCTTCTTGAAGGCGACATGGCCTATGTCGCCTTCCCATCGCGTCGCCCCAGACGCCGTCTGACAGACGTGACGGGCGTCCTTTGTGTCAGTACGGCTTTGGCGGTGGTCGGGTGAACGCGACAAGATGTCTGTTGCCTTCACTTTTTGAATTCCGAGATTTGACTTGTCAGTGGGTTGCGACGGGGGGTGTGTCGCCTTCTGGTTCCCATGGAGACATGGGTATGTCGCCTTCTCAGCACCGCGGGCTTAAAGCTCGGGCGCCCGGGCCCCTTCCCCCTCTCTCGCGCCTCTCCTTCCCCCTCTTTCTCTCGCCTCTCAGAGCTTCCGACGGTTTTGGGGTGCCTCCCCTGTGTTGAGGCGGCGTGCTGAGGAGGGTGACGCTCCGTTTGTGCAGGGGTCGTGTTCGTGCCGTGCGGTGCGAGGAGGAGACGGCCAAACCTACGAGAAGGCCCAACGGGTGCATTCTTCACGTGGAGGTAGGGACATCTGACTCCTTCTCCTAAGCATGATCCCCTCCCCGTCTAGACGTGGTTCTCGTGTGATTGGGGTTTGGGGAGTGTGAGACTCCATGCTCGTGTGAGTGAGGTTTCCTCTGAGCGTAGAATCATGTTTTGGGGTGTTCGAGGGTGGTTTGTGTGTTTAATGATTTTCTAGCATGATAAGCATGCTCCCCTCCCCGTGTGTAGTGTTCTCCCGTTTTGGGGAGGTTCCCGGAAGAAGAGTCTCCGGAACCCCCGACTGGCTGAAGGCGACATACCCTGTGTCGCCACTGACTGGTAAGCGACACCCCCTATGTCGCCTTCTTGAAGGCGATAGGGCCTATGTCGCCTTCTCAGTCCAGAGGCAGGTTGTGCTTCCGCCGCTTCCGTTTCGCTTTTAGTACCGTGGCACCTGTGCTAGTCCCTAGTACGGTCTCACACTAGTAGTTGTCCGGTGCGCTGAACTTGAGGGCTTGTCCCGTGCGAGTGGTTGTTACCGTTACCTGGGACCCTCGTCCCGGGAGCCTGTTGAGGGAGTACTCGGGCTACGAGTGGCTCGAGTTGGCATCCTCTTAGGCGAACTCTGGAGCTGAGGGGAAAATGGTGGTTAGGACAGTGGGCGTGTGGTGTGAGTCGCTTGCAGAGCTCTCGTGGTTGGTCTGGGACGCCGAGGACAGTTTGGAGTTCTACCCGGCGCAGGCCAGCTAGTCCTGTTTCTCACTGCTCGCTCCTTGCGGCCTCGGAACCGCTTGGGGAGGTCAGGCGTGGGACCGTAGTCCGGCCAGACTACGGCGGTTACTGTTGTTGTACTGTGTCCTACCTCGCTCTGACGAGACGCGAGGGCCAGGACCTAGGTCGAGGATAAGACGTCTGTGGACGCACTGACCGTCTGACTAGTGGTGTTGTTCCCGTAGCTAGTGTTCCTTGTCCAGGCGGAGTTCCCTCTGTGTTTTACTAGTCGTGTGGTGGTCAGAAGAGCAGTCGTACGGAGTTTCCGACTGAGAGTACTTTCCGTACCGTGTTAGCTTTAGCTTCGCTTCCGCACTTCCTTTTGTAGGTAGAAAGATATAAACTGCCGTCTTTCCTTTATTAATAGTTGTATATGTTCCTCTGCCTGTTTAGAGCCAGTAGGAGATGGTAGTCCCTACTGAGCTTCTGTTGTGAAGCTCATCACTCTGTTTTCCAGGTGAGTCTTCCCAGCAGCGGCAGGGCGCGCGTCGGGCGGAGGAGACGGGGCGTAGTCTTGGTCCCCGTAGCTAGCAGTGGTTCCCCCTCTCAGTGTACGTCACCCTCAGGGTATGCCCCTAAGGACTTGTCTCTCCCCTTTCCTTACCTGTACTAGTGTGCGTGCGTTGGGACTGTACTTAGAGCGGCACACATCGGTCTCGCTTTACTTTCCTGTTTCCGCTTGTACGCTTCTAGCTTAGCAGTTGTCGTTTACCTCCGTTACATATCCTGTCAGACGCATGTTATAGCCCTTCCGGGTCCCCCGGGTCCGTGGGCGGCGCCGCGAAAATCGGGTCCTCGGCGTGGGCCGAGGGTCGGGTTCTCGGGTCGTTACAATTGGTATCAGAGCTTGGTCTGACAGGACTTGTAGTGGATCTAAACTGCAACAGTAAGTCCCAACAATAGTACAAGTACACTGCTAGCCGCCCGAGAGGTATTGTAACCTTTGTCAGTTGTGTTGCCGTGTAGGTCATGGCTCCGCGTTGGCGCAGTCAGGCTAGGCAGCTGGTTGAGCAGCAGGATGAGTCCGACATGCCCGCTCAGGGGCAGGTTCAGGAGGAGGTGTCCGTGGAGGAGTCAGTGGCACAGCCTCAGGGTGCACAGGCAGCAGCAGTAGAGGCAGCGGCAGCAGGTGGGCAGCAGCAGCAGGAGTACCACCCTCAGCCTCAGCAGTATGCAGACTGGTTTCCCATGGCCGAGCAGTTCTTCAGAGCTATGTACCAGGGAGCGTGGCAGCCCGGGCAGGCAGCAGCAGGTGGTCAGTTTCAGTACCTCCCCCAGCCGTACCAGAGCAGCAGGAGGTGGAGCCAGAGGTGGAGCAGCCAGTCCGCCAGCAGCGGTCAGGTACTGGGAGTACCCGGTCCGGTCAGCGGAGGGCAGCGGTGTCGGAGGCGAGGACCGCTCTCCTTGAGAGGTTCCTGCGTCTTCGCCCACCGATGTTCCACGGTGAGTATGATCCAGATAAGGCAGAGAGCTGGACCCATGAGTTGGAGCGCATCTTCGAGACTATGGAGTGCGCTGAGGAGGACCAGGTTCGTTTGGCAGTATACCAGCTCAAGGGAGCAGCCCATGAGTGGTGGAGAGTTCAGAGGCAGACTCACTTCCAGGGGCAGCGGTTGGACCAGATCTCTTGGCAGCAGTTTTCAGAGGTCTTCCACGGCGAGTACTTCCCCGACTACGCTCGACGTGAGAGACGGGACCAGTTCCACGAGTTGGTGCAGGGCGACCTCACAGTTTCTCAGTACCACCAGAGGTTTGTCCGGTTGTTGAGGCATGTGCCTCATGTAGCAGGCAGTGACCAGGCTTGTGCAGAGAGGTTTATAGCAGGGCTGAGACCAGACTGAGGTGGGGTGTGACGGCACACATGTGTACCACCTTGGGAGAGGCCGTGGCGAAGGCCACCGCCTTGGATAGGGAGGCTTGGCAGCCTCAGCAGCAGCAGCAGCAGCAGGGAGGAGCCTCTTCCAGGTCCTCGCCGTACCAGCGTCCAGCAGGCAGCCGCGGTAGTGCGACTTCCTCTTCCTCAGGCTCGGGCAGTTCCGGTAGCTCTGGAATTCGCTCGCAGTTCAGGAAGTTGTCTACTCGCGGGGGTGGACGGAGCCGTCAGCAGAGGCGTCAGTCCAGGTTTGCAGAGCAGTCAGTACAGCAGGGTGCTGAGCAGGGCAGTCAGGAGCCAGTGTGCTACACTTGTGGCTTGCCAGGCCACTTTAGGAGGGATTGCCCTAGGGGGCAAGCTCCGCAGCAGCAGCAGCCAGTGCAGTACGCGCAGCAGCCACTCAGTACCAGTACCCTCCCCAGCAGCAGGCACCGCGTCAGCAGCAGAGAGGGCAGTACCAGCAGCAGGTCCAGCAGTTCCCGCAGCCACAGCAGTACCAGTCGTACCAGCAGCAGCAGCAGTTTCCCAGCACCAGCAGCCGCCGCAGCAGCAGTCCTAGCAGGCGCCGCAGCGTGTACGTGGTCGCGTGATGGCACTCACCCGGGAGCAGGCAGAGGCATCGAACCTGGTGATAGGTACTTTACCTATCCTTGGCAGAGTTGCTCGTGTTTTGGTTGATCCCGGTGCTTCCTTGTGTTTTGCTTCCGAGGAGTTTTACGAGTCCCTTGCTTGTCACACACCCGAGAGGCAGTGTGACGTATTGGTCGATCTCCCGTCCGGTGACTACATGCGTTCCTTCGGTTACCTGGAGGGTGTGACAGTCGAGGTTGAGGGTCACCAGTTCGGCCAGGTTGTACGCGCTGCAGCTTTGCGACTTCGACGTCATCCTGGGCATGGACTGGTTGGAGGCTCACTCAGCCGTGGTTGATTGTCAGAGGAAGACCGTTCGGTTCGAGATACCTGGAGCACCTGTTCTCTCTTTCGAGGTATCCGGTCTACCCGTCGGCCGTTCATTCTTTCTGTAAGGCTCGTCGTTTGATCCGTGATGGCTGCGTTGCTTACCTTGCTTCGGTTTGTTCCTTGGAGCCTAGCGGGTCTTCAGTTTTTGATGTGCCAGTTGTTTCTGAGTTTTCTGACGTGTTTCCGGAGGATCTACCTGGGTTGCCGCCTGAGCGAGAGGTAGAGTTCTCCATCGAGCTTTTGCCTGGTACGATGCCTTTGTCCAAGGCACCTTACCGGATGGCCCCGGCGGAGCTGCGTGAGTTGAAGCGCCAGCTGCAAGAGTTGCTTGAGTTGGGCTTCATTCGTCCGAGCCGTTCGCCGTGGGGCGCGCCTGTTTTGTTCGTGAGGAAGAAGGATGGTAGTCTTCGTTTGTGCATCGATTATCGGCAGTTGAACCAGGTCACTGTGAAGAACAGGTACCCGTTGCCGAGAATTGATGATTTGTTTGATCAGTTGCAATCGGCCCGAGTTTTCTCGAAGATCGACTTGAGATCCGGCTACTACCAGCTGCGGATCAGAGAGTCGGATGTTGGTTTGACGGCTTTCCGTTCCAGGTACGGTCACTTTGAGTTCGTCGTGATGCCGTTTGGGCTGACGAACGCACCTGCAGCATTCATGGATCTGATGCATAGGGTGTTCAGTGAGTACCTAGACCGCTTTGTTGTTGTTTTTGTTGATGATATTCTGGTCTACTCGGCTTCTGAAGAGGAGCACGAGGAGCACCTGAGGATCGTGCTAGAGACCCTGCGGAGTCACCGTCTTTACGCCAAGTTCGACAAGTGCGAATTTTGGCTGAGCGAGGTGCACTTTCTCGGGCACGTGATCTCGGGTTCTGGTGTGGCAGTGGACCCTGCCAAGGTGGAGGCCGTGTTGTCGTGGGAGCAGCCCACATCAGTTGCAGAGGTCCGCAGTTTTCTGGGTCTGGCAGGTTACTACCGGAGGTTCATTCAGGATTTCGCCAAGATTGCAGCACCGTTGACTCGGTTGACGAGGCAGGACACCAGGTTTGTTTGGTCAGAGGACTGTGAGCAGAGTTTCTTGGAGCTGAAGACGAGGTTGACTTCGGCGCCAGTGTTGGTCTTGCCGTCGGGCACCGGTGGGTTCGTGGTTTACACCGATGCGTCGAGGTCAGGTTTGGGTGCCGTGCTGATGCAGCATGGTGGGGTCGTTGCCTATGCTTCTCGGCAGCTCAAGAAGCATGAGGAGAACTATCCCACCCACGACTTGGAGCTAGCAGCAGTGGTATACGCTCTCAAGTTGTGGAGGCACTACCTGTATGGCGAGGCTTTTCAGATCTTCACCGATCACCAGAGTTTGCAGTACATCTTCACCCAGAGGGATCTGAACTCAAGGCAGCGCAGGTGGATGGAGTATTTGAAGGACTACGACCTAACCCTTTCCTATCATCCAGGAAGGGCTAACGTTGTAGCCGATGCGTTGAGTAGGCGCGTGCGCTTGAGTTCGCTGATGGTCAGAGAGTGGAGACTGTTTGAGGAGCTGTCTCAGGGGTTGTTTGTTCCGTCGAGGACCAGAGATCGTGCCGTGGCTTCCAGTTTGTCAGTTCGGCCGTCACTGTTCAGGCAGGTGTTGCAGGCGCAGCGAGCAGATGCAGAGTTAGCAGACATTTTGCGGATGCCGGATGTTGAGCTCAGCGAGGACAGTGAGGTCAGGTTTAGAGGTCGTTTGTACGTTCCAGAGGAGGTTCGTCAGGCAGTGTTGTCAGAGGCTCACAGATCGAGGTATGTCGTTCATCCCGGCTCCACCAAGATGTACCATTGTTTGAGGAGGTTCTTCTGGTGGCCGGGGATGAAGAGGGGCGTGGCGGAGTTTGTCGCTCGGTGCCTTACCTGTCAACAGGTGAAGGCTGAGCACCAGCGTCCTGGTGGTGAGCTGCAGCCGTTGCCCATTCCTGAGTGGAAGTGGGACGACATCACCATGGACTTCGTGGTTGGCTTACCCCGCACCCCGCAGGGGCATGACGGTATTTGGGTGATCGTGGACCGTTTGACCAAGGCAGCGCACTTTCTTCCGATCAGAATGTCCTGGTCAGTGGACAGGTTGGCCAGATTGTACATGGACAGAGTTGTTTCGTTGCACGGGATCCCAGTTTCAGTCGTTTCAGACAGAGATCCGAGGTTCACGTCAGGGTTTTGGCGCAGTCTTCAGAGAGCACTGGGTACAGAGTTGAGGTTCAGCACAGCATACCACCCGCAGACAGACGGTCAGTCAGAGCGGACCATTACGGACACTGGAGGATATGCTGAGAGCGTGCTGTTTAGACTGGAGCGGCACTTGGGAGTCTCACCTTCCGATGGTAGAGTTCGCGTATAACAACAGTTATCACTCGAGCATCGGAATGGCGCCATACGAGGCCTTGTACGGTCGCCCGTGCAGGACTCCG
The DNA here is from genome assembly GCA_014218235.1 of Colocasia esculenta. Classification (NCBI taxonomy): domain Eukaryota; kingdom Viridiplantae; phylum Streptophyta; class Magnoliopsida; order Alismatales; family Araceae; genus Colocasia; species Colocasia esculenta. The sequence goes on from CM024761.1 coordinate 119,276,689, forward strand.
CTTCACTGGTTCGAGGTTGGTGAGAGGCAGCTTTTGGGGCCAGAGTTAGTGCAGCAGTGTGCAGACACAGTCAGTTTGGTCAGGCAGAGGCTTCGGGCAGCACAGAGCAGGCAGAAGAGTTATGCGGATGTCCGCAGGAGACCGCTAGAGTTCAGCGTCGGTGACCTGGTCT